>CM070822.1:3171446-3188549 GCA_036326025.1 Chrosomus eos | reverse complement strand
TGTGTAGGCTATTATTTTTTACATGTGAGTAGTTTTCATAATTTCTATATTATATTATATTATATTATATTATATTATATTATATTATATTATATTATATTATACAGTGCTGTCAAATTGAATAATCATGATTAATTGCACCTTTTTCAAACTGAGTATTTTGCATTTTAATCTAATTTTTTGTCAACTTTCGGTGCGTAAAATGTTAAAAATGTTCTAATCTGTCATTACTTCTAGTTGGAAGGTCCATTCGAGAGCATTGCATTGTGGGATACGGTATTCCACACAGTGGCTGCATACAAAATCGCACACTTCCCTACTACATAATAGGTGAAAAACAGTATGTGACAAAAGAAGCATTCACAGTACTCGGTACTATCCCATGAGGCCACGGGAGAGGGTTTATGAAGGACAGTGAAGCGACTGGTAGGTCACATGATAATGACAACATGGCGAATGTAGTACGTCCAGATTATAGACACATTCATACTGTATAGAACATGTTTTTTTAGTGATTGTGAAGTAATTACTTATTCAAAACAAGTACCTCCTCAAGAGAGTATGTGATTTGGGACACAGCCACTGTTCTTTGGGTGTGTCATAATTTAAAATAATAAGTCATCTTATATAGCATCAGTGCACATACTGTATATTGCAAAATAGTTTGAGTAGCACTTGACAAATGTGCCAGAAATTACATCAGTCACACTTTTTAACACATTTCTTATTTGGAAAACTGGCATAAAATGTAAAGGAAAAATGAATATTGTGTTTTACTTAATAACATTTCTAAAGTTATATCTGGTGAAATAGCAAAATCATGTGACATCATTGTAGCATACTACTGTTTGAAATCATTGCATAATGCTTTACAATATTTTCCGTTGTTTAATGATAGGAACTGTATAGTATATGTTAGCATTGCTTTCCAAACATATCTCATGACTTTGAGTTTGAGTGTAAATGTGGTTGTGCTGGTGAAACCACTAATAAACGTGATGTCCACCATGTTGTGACACTGGGAGTAGTTTTCTCTGGCCTGTGTTTCTCTCTGTTGTATTTATCACACGGGTCAGGTCAGGTAATCCGTCTGGTTTCTGGAAGACCAAATGCATCATTTTCCCATTGCTCTGAAAGCGCTATAAAAGCGGATTGGATTTCATTTACAGGAGCCTATTAATTCCTCACTGACAGCAGAAGCGATGGAGGACTCCAGGTCTTGCTAATTCACCTTCATATTTTATTTATCTTTCATTGCTTCGAAAACGAGGCGGGAGAAGAAAGATCTTCCTGGAGGCATCCGAATGCTTTTGTTAAAAATACACCGACTTGGAAAGCGCTCTGGTGATTATGAGAGAAATAATCATAGATGCCTGAGCCAAATTCAATTTACGCACAACAACAGCTGGAATATTTGTTCAGAACGGCAGGCGTGATATTACTTTTGCCGTCTCGAGAGATATGGAAGAAAATATTTGTTTGGAAAGATCACATTCTTGCTGTTGCCTTTAGAATGTGTGCATCAGATGGCCGGCACACACACACACCTCCTCAAGGACTTGATTAGCTAATTACTCTAACGAGTGAGAAACATTAAAGAGCAATTTATTACAAAGAGAATTACTGCATCTGCAAGAGTGGAGTCTCCAAATCAAACATAATATGCTCAGCAACAAAAACATGTTTGGTTAACGTTCTTATGAAAACATTTTTTTTTTTCGGAATTCCCTAAAGGTTTTTTTTTATTCAACAGTTAAGTGAACATTCCATTTGATCAGTTTGAAAACATTATCGGAATGTTACTTTTGAATGTTCTCTGAACATTCTGAAACTAGTGGTAAAATAAAAAAAACATTCCGGTATTTAGCACTTTGAGTCTATTTTCTAGTGTGTTTTGGATGAGCTAGAGTGGTGGACACAGAAATGTTGACGATGGGTCTCGACTTTTTGACTCTTTTAGAATCGCCTCTGAGCGCTTCAGAGTGGCTGTCTATGGGCATGCACAAACATGCGCTTAAAACAACCATTAACATTCATTTTCAAAAGTTTGATACTCACCGAGTGGTAAGTGGTGTTCGTTGATGATTAAAAACAAGTAGCGTAGCGAAATACAGTTTCTGTCGTGTTTTATTTGGCATTTTGTAAAATTTACATTGATGTCTGTTGGAGGACTCGTTGCTCATTGATATTACTGCGCTACCGGAAACGGAAAAGGGGTCTGTTTAGTTGTAGTCTTTTCGCTCGGTTCTCCGTCTTTCAGAAGGTCTATGCGCTAGACACCGTGTGCCGTACAGCGTCCTTGTACGGAAAAGTGGTTGTCGCATCAAGTGGTTGGGAGTGTGCTAACGCTTCAGACTCAAATATCGAGCGGAAGTTTATACGCGGTTGTGAGGTATCTGAAAAAATAGTTCCACTATAGCAAATAACACGGATTGAAATCATACATTGTGCTGATATATTTGTTTTTAATCATCAACGAACACCACTAACCACTCGGTGAGTTGCACAGTTTTGAAAACGAACGGTAAGGGTTGTTTTAAGCACATGTTTGTGCATGCCCATAGACAGCCACTCTGAAGCGCTCAGAGGCGATTCTAAGAGTCAAAAAGTCGAGACAGGACCCATCGTCAACATTTCTGTGTCCACCACTCTAGCTCATCCAAAACACACTAAAATAGACTCAAAGTGCTAAATACCGGAATTATCCTTTAAAGACCAGATAACTTTAAATGAACATTAACGTTACTGAAAGAACATTTGTTCATAACTTTAAAAGAACCTTGCCAGAACGTTCCCTTATAAAAGACTAAAGCTGTGTTTGCTGAAGATGTGTGTGTGTTGTGTGTGTGTTTGCAGGCCTGGAGAAGGTGGGCCGTGACTCCAGCTACGAGCAGGAAGGGAAGGTTCAGTTCGTGATGGATGCGGTGTATGCGATGGCACACGCTCTGCACCGCATGCACAGGGATTACTGCTTCGGATACCCCGGACTCTGTCCCCGCATGAGCAATATCAATGGAAAGGAGCTGCTGGGATACATCCGGAGCGTTAATTTCAATGGTGAGTGCTGGGATCCTCAGCTGAACCACAGGCAGAGATGTTTGCGTGTCTCGAGTCTAAATCAAGTCTCAAGAGTGCTGTTCACAAACCTATGATGGAGGTCAAGTTTCAAGTCAATTTATTTGCAATGCATTCAGTAAGTGATTCAAGTCTGGATTCTGCCTCTGGTTACACTTCTACTTTTAATACAAATATTATTAGACATTTTTACATTATGTAATGCTTAATTAGCTTTGAGGTGAGTAGGATAATATCTAATATAAAATAAAATAATACCTTTATTCAGCAAGGATGCATTAAATGAATCAAAAGTGCACGAAAATACATTTATAATGTTGCAAAAGATTTCCAGCAGTGAATATTTCTGAACAGCAGTGTATATTCATACATGTCATAAAGTTTAAAAGTCATAAAATATGTACAAGTCATTATTTATCCATTGGTATATATCAAATTATAAAATGTCTTCTTGGAGCACAAAAAGAGATGCTGAAGAATTGTTTGAGGACTCAAATTTAAGTTATTATCTGCTTTTTAAAAAAGTCCCCTTGTGCACATTCAAATGTTTAGTTGTGATTGATTATAGGCCTACGAGATTTAAAAACCAATGATATTTTAATTAAATATCATGGAATTTTGTATTCCAATAAAAACAATGTTTTTTTTTTCAACATGAGGGTGAATAAATGATCAAAGAATTTTCATTTTTCAATTATTCCCTTTAAGCCTCACAGTATAATGCGTGTTAAAGCCATATTAATGCCATATTTTACTATGCAATGCCGCTGGCATGTCTATTACCCAGTGCAGCAGCTTATCTTAACAGTCGAGCTTCTCTGTGTACATATTCAAGTGTTTTCACTCATTTTTCATATTTCTTCTAGCATCATTCATTAATTCTCGCGATCACAGATCGCCCTGTTCACTGGCACAATCTTCCCTCGTGTTTGTCTCTGCATCCCCTCACTGACCCCTGAAACATTACACATGCGTCAAAGCAGAGACCGGAACATGCGAGTTAAGCGCATGCAGGGATGCTCATATTTCTTCATAATGCGCAGTTCAGCGCGTGTCTTAATAAGAGCGCATGATAACTCACGAGGCGAGCTGCGCGTGATTGACTGTTTTTGTTCCCCTCGTGCGTCTTGAATCATGTTGAAACAAAAGAAGTTAAACATTCTCTTTGAAACGGAATCAAACGATTCATTTAAATGTTAGTTTTTCTCCGTGCGTCTTCGCCACGCTTTCATTTTTCTATCCCCCAACTCCGTCGTTTTGTTATCATCTGCTTATGTTTGCCTTCAAGTTGTGTCATTTGCATAACTGCAGTTGAGCGATTGCGCGCGCGCGCACGGAGGGGCGGGGCTGCGAGTGCGAGGGTCCATTAAAAACCTCATACATTCACTGTCTATCGGCCAATGCAGCCTGGGTTATTTGTTCAACCACCTTGCATTTCTCATCTCATCTGACAGTGTTTGAAGTGAAAGACAGATACGGAATATTCACTGACAAACAGTGCATGCTTTTTTTGAATGTGAAACGTCGAGAGAGAAGAGAGAGAGAGAGGAGAGGAGAGAGAGAGGAGGAGAGAGAGAGAGAGAGAGAGAGAGAGGAGAGAGAGAGAGAAGAGAGAGAGAGAGAGAGAGAGAAATGTTTTTCTGCTCTGCTGTGTAAGTCTGATGTGTATCGATTGCACAGTTTGATGAAGCAATAGTTTAGAGTAAAAATAGTCTCCTGACGTGCTGCCAATAATTTCAGGCGAACTGTTTGTTTTCTCTTCCTGTTTACTGAGCAGCAAATCATCATATTAGAATGATTTCTTAAGGATCGTGTGACACTGACGACTGGAGTAATGATGCTGAAAATTCAGGTTTGATAACAGGAATAAATTACATTTTAAAATTTATTCAAATAAGGTATTTTAAGTACGCCATATTATGCCCTGTTACAAAGTCTTGATGTTGTTTTTGGGCTCTACTAGAACGGTTTCATGCTTGAATGTTCAAAAAACACATTATTTTCCTTCATATTCTCCATTGTTGCGGCTCCTCTCTTCCCAGTCTGTCAGTAACGCTCTGTTTAGTTCCTGTCTCTATGAAGCTCCTCCTTCTGAAAAGCACACTGTGCTCTGATTGGTCGGCTGGAACAGTGTGTTGTGATCTGAGTCGGATAATGAAAATATGAAAAAACAAGTGGATTGACCAGAAACTTAGAAAGGCCGTAAAAAGGGGGTTTAGATTCGGGGTGAAAAAAATGGAGACAACACACTACTATAGCTAACTCAACCAGGTCTCAGGCCCCATCCACACTACTACGTTTTCGTTTAGAAACGGAGACCTTTTGCTACGTTTGCACCTCTCGTCCAGACTAAAACGGCAAAAACGAAGACCTAAAACGGAGAAGTTTTAAAAACGCTGCAGACCCGTTTTGCGTTTTGAATCTCCGGAGGGCGTTTTAGTGAAGACGGGTCAAAACGGAGGACTTTTTCAGTCGTTTTAATGTGGACGGAGATCGCAGCTAAAGCGCTGGTGTGGACGGAGATCGTATTCGTTTTAATTCTCCGTTTCTAAACTAAAACGCAGTAGTGTGGATGGGGCCTCAGCCCATTATTTTTCGTATGCCTTGTGTGGGAATTATTTAAATGGAAAATATTGTGACCAGTGTTGGGGAAAGATACTTTTAAAAGTAATGGCGTTATTCTGAGTTTGTTTCACTGTTTTTATTCATTTTGAGGAATACTGAATCTGTCTTTGTGTAAGTGAGATGAGTAAATGCCTGTTCTCATATAGATCTACAATAACCATCATGTTCACACACATTTTACTCATGATTCCTCTCAACATGAGGACAGGAGAGCTGTCAGTCAATACATGGGAAAACAAAGTAACTTAGGTTAGGTTAAGTTAGGTTACTTTATTGGTACCCGTAGTTTTCCAGTCTGAGAGGCAGCTTAAGCCTAGTTCACACTACATGATTTTAAAACGTAGGGCTGAACTGTGCAGTTCACACTACATGACTTGCTCTCTGTGAAATCAGGAGTGTTCAAGTTGTTGAGCCGTTCACACCAAACGACACATCGTGATTGATCTGCAACTGGAGCTGAAGCACTACAGGATTTGACAACAACTCTGTCACCCAACGATTCTATCTCGTCTACAAACCACGTTTTGTCACGAAAAATCACGCGATAAAACGAACCGGAAATGACAATAAACAGAATTACAGTAAGATTTAATGTACATTTCAACCTATAACATTTTGCTTTACCTGGGTGTTTGAGGGCGTTTGTAATTTCCATCCACCTTTTCTCTTTCTCACATCTCATGTCCAACATCATAAAGGCATTCATGCTCCTGCCACAGTTCGATTAAACTTTGCTCCTAAAATTTGCTGTTGAGTCCATTGCTTTCTTGACGACATGTTGCTCATCTTTCTGTAAACTCGTCTTGGTCGTGTTTGTTTGAAAATCGCGCATTTCGCGTATTTACCGGTATTTACCATGCTATTTACCCGGTGACCTCAACCCATGCCTTGCTCTGATTGGCTCTAGCTCATGACATCACTGAGATTGAGTCGCGCGACAGCTCTGGATATCTAGCATGCTAGATATTTTTCTGGGCTCGGCGACGCGTCTGCGAGGTGTTTGTGAGCGTCTTTGATGCGTTGTTGGCTCTTTCACACTAACAGATTGGCGAGCGTTAATCTTCCGCTAATCGCCCGCGATTTGCACGCGATAACACCCTGACTTGTCGGCGACTCAACGATTTGCAAATCGGGCTTAAATCGGCCTTAAAATCATGTAGTGTGAACTAGGCTTTACTTGACCATTTTACAATTTGGTTTAAGCGATTCTTGTGCCTGACTGAGACACAACCAAACCATGCCACTAGAGAGAAAGATATGATGGTTTCAATAAAAGCATGATAAAATAATGTCATCATAGTCTTGTCTATATTAAAATGGTACAATTTTCTCAAACGGTATAGACGCTGTTGTCCTTTTTTACAGACAGACTCACAATTCTCCTGAAAATGTAATTTAGAGTCAATAATTGTCCCTAGGTATAGGATTGTACTTGATCCACTAGTTGACCATTTATAGTTATAGCCTCATATCCTGGAGATTTTCCAAAATCAATGTACATATCCTTCGTTTTGGATATGTTCAATTGAAGGTGCGACTCCTCACACCATTGGACAAAGTCTTCAATTATTGGACTATGGCCTCTATCATTTTTATGGAGCAGACTTACTATGACGGAGTTGTCCGCATATTTAATAATGGTCCTATTTACATATTTTCTCTGACACATGTTTGTATATAAAATGAACAGAAGGGGTGAAAGTACACACTCCTGTGGTGAACCTGTAGAAGAGCAAAGCTGACCAGACAGAGCTCCATTCACATTTACTCTCTGTGTCCTGTTTATAAAAATAAAAAAATGTATTTTGCAACTTGCATTACTTATTAAAAAAATTAAAAATTAATAATAACTCCAATGTTTTGTTGTGAATTTAAAAGTAGTGCTTTACTTTAGGTTATAATCTGATTATGTAATTTACATTAGTTTACATCAGAACCAGACTGATCTCATGAAACTGCGTATGTATGACACGCCAATTCGTATTTCCATTTTTGGCGTGCTATCAACACGCATAATCGCTTTCAGCGTGTTTATGAACGCCGTTGACTTTACGTTACATTACTGTATATAAAAATATATGACCTACCCCAAACCCATCCCTAAACCTACCCGTCACTGGTTAATACCATTTATGAGTCTTTCCCTACCATCCTAGTAAGAAAAATATCGCTCCCCAAGATGTATATCAAAATTTGGCTTTATTTCGGTCGTATTTTTAACGGCGTGTACATACACGCGGAATCACTCGGACATAACGGGGTAGATATACACGCATACACGCGGATAGCTCAAAATGCGTATAAAATAACACGCAACTTGACTTGAAAGTGGCGTGTATGTTTACGCAAAAGTCATGATGTCATGTTGTCAGAACGGACACGGATATAGAGAATAACATACACTGGAGGGACTTTGTAACTTTGCAGATGTATTTCATGCTCAAACAGCAACATTACACACTAAAGAGAGTTGATCATGGAAAAAAGCACAAGGTTGCTGCCAATTATTTCAGTTAAACTCTCCTTGTTGATATTTACTCAGCTTTACACCTAAACACAGGCATGACACACTGACGTTAGGCTCTACTGATTACTGTTGGGTTGTCATTGTCTTTGCTGGTGATTTGAGAGAAATGGACACCACTTCTTTATTTGTGTGTGTGTGTGTATGGTCTTTTGTTTGGGTGAGATCAGGTTTAGATGCTCTTGTTTAAAGTAAATTGCGCAGTGAAGAGGACTCCTAATGATAAAACCAGTGGTAATCACGGGAGGCGTGCAATTCTGTGAAAAGACAGAAACAGGGGACAGAGATCTTTATTAATCCAATTCATCAACCCAACAGCGTTTCCTTTACATTCTCACCATGCAGGAAAATCTCCATGGTGTCTTAAAGGTGGTAAAGAAGGCAAACCACAAGTGAGATTTCCCTTAGACATCAATAACTGTTTCCATTCACTTATTTTCAATTTTCAGATTGAATTGCCTAAATTGATGTGGATAATTTTTTATCCGATAGGAAGACATGCAGATGATGGAAACATGAATAAATCCTTCAATGCACAACAAAAACGTGATTGGATAATTGGCCTAATTAGTGGTTCAATCACATTGCTCAGCTTCTCAAGTGTTGGTTTGGTCGTTCTGAAAGGCCTGAGTCAAAGTCTGTCATCAAAATGGTTGGGAATAACTCACAGATGTGTTTTTCATGATTGCGATCCCAAACGCCATTCGAACGCAAGATAACACGACATAGCGTTTCGTCTTCAAGTCATTTATGATATATGGCTTCCCTGATCGCAGCAAGTTTTTTTTATTAAATTTATTAATTTTTTTTTAACAGATATTTTGTGCAAATATTCCAGGAAGTGTTGATTTTGTTCTCTTAAACACATGGGATGGAAACAGTGCTTTTTTTCAAATGTTTTATTCGCATAACTTTAATTTTCACTTTAGATGGGCTATGGAGATCAATAGAGAGTAAATGGAGATGGAAATGAAGACCCCCAATAATTTTAAAAGAGATATCTTATGGATCTTTTAAAGTTGAAACTCTTATTTTGTCTCCTGAGCAACCTCGAAGCAATACAGTTTTCTTCAAATGGAAAAGGAAATCAAAATCTAAATCGTTACTCTGCCCTGGAGCATTCTGGGAAAAGGCTATAGCTGCCAAACGAGTCTGTTTAACGATCCTGCGGCTCTTTTTCGTGCCGGTGTAACCTTTCTCAACAGCATGAGACGGGCCGCCTGCGTGATCCCACGGTCCGCTGCAGACACTTGGCTGTTATTGACACGCTCCTGGAGTGGATCAGAAACTCCCGCAGATAAGAGTTCCTCCGAGTCCTCACACCAGAGCCTCATAACATCATGATGCTGCCGTAGGAAAGCAGATGTGGCTAAAACAAGGCGAGAAAGCACACTTGTTCATTTCACTTAGCCAGTGCACTGTAAAAAATTATCGTGATTTTAACGGTAAAAGACATGGTGCATGCATGGTACAAAACTGTTGATTCACCTTTGGCTAAGCTCCTCCCCCCTTAGTTGCTGTTGCTACATCCGACAACTTCATCTGGGCTCTGGTTTGGTATCAACATGGCTTATGCTGTGACAGCTCTTCCTGCTGAAATGGTATCAAACTTAAAGTGTCCGATAGAAGTAGGCAAAAGGGGCTGCAATATGCGTTCGAAGGCTATATTCAAGACATACAGGTGAAACGCAAGGAACAACAAGGCATCCAAATAGAGGCAAAAGCATAACGTTACCGGTCACAGTCAAAAAATGACCCAGCGCATATCCTACTAATCGAGACGGAGGCTGGGACTAACAATATCAAGGAGCAACACTGTTCATGCAAAGCTGGGTAGGTCTCTATTCACTTCTATAATCGTTATTACAAAGCAAATGGACTGCACAGGTATAACGCTGTATTTATTAGCAGCGTGTGCTAGCGTATCAACAACCGGTTTGAGAACCGAAATCATAACCTAAAACAGCATTAAACTGTCTAACTAGTATAACGTCACAGTAAGGTTAAAAGCAAAAAATGTGTGCTTGTTGATCTTTAAGGGGTTTAGCTGACTGAGGACGTCCACACAGTTTAACCCAAAGTCGACACTGAGGATTTGACTTCGGTTTTGGGAATGGAAAAAAACGGACACCCAACCCCCTCCAAACTCTCTGGGAAACGTGTATCTGTGTTACAAATGACCCGGGCACAACGTTTAACCATATTTTTGATAAAACTACGACGGTAATAGCCTGCCGAGACCAAAAATATGAGACGCCTGTGTTGAAAGTCAATGGAGCGCTGTGAAAAAGTGTCGGACCTCTGTGGGAGCTCGTTCTTGGCTGCGCTGTGATTGGTCAATCTAATTTTTAGGGTGTGGCTTAGCCAAAGGCGAATTGGTTCAGTAAGTCTCTGTACTATACACCTTATTCCTGAGTTAAAATGGTACAATTTCCTCAAACAGTATAGACGCTGTTGTCCTTTTTTACAGACAGCCTCACAATTCTCCTGAAAATTTAATTTAGAGTCAATAATTGTCCCTAGGTATAGGATTATACTTGATCTACTAGTTGACTGCGTTTACTGCGTTTTGTGGCACTTCCGGTTTTGGGGAACTTCCATTCAAAAAGACTGAAACTAATAATTTTAAATCATAAGGTTTCCCTACAAATAAAGTTTATCCGTCAGTTTGACTAGATGAGCTATCGTTTTTCTATCATGTTTTATTTAAGAATAACATGAGAATAACGCAACACTTGGTATTTTAGCGTGACATGTTATAACAAGAATATCTATGGCAAGAGCTCTTTTCAGTCACTGCAATCTGTTCCTCATGATTATTTTCTTTTTTCCTTTTGCATTCCGCTGTAATAGTATGATAAAGGTCAACATATTCTACACATTTGTGGTCTGTTCTCCCGATTCAATTAACAATATGCCATTCATAATTAACTGGAATGAAAATAGAATCTCTCTTTTTTTTCTCCCAAATCATCGTCTCTTCCCAGGTTTGTTTTCACATAAATCCAATTTATTATCTGTCAAAATCACTGAAATCACTTTTTTTTATTAAGCCAATGTAGTCTATGTTACATACTGTACAGCTTACCACAGTGATATTTAAACGTCCGATTTTGCAGTGGAAAGATTCACGCTTTTGGGGTTATTCATGGTCTGTTGAAAGTACCTTGTTGAAGCTTTTACACTTGTTAAATGGTTGAAGGCTAGAATAATGTAATGCCATTGCACACCGTTTAAAAAAAAAAATATATTATTGCATCCAGTTTTTCACTAATTGTTTACACCTTAACGGAAGTTACACCCATAATTTGCGTAAAGCGTCATGGGGCGTAGCAATAATGTGGATACGGTGAATAACTGTGATCTAACCGTACATTTAATGTAAATTTAAGTTATGTCTGTAAAACCTAAAATGTTGCTACCATACTTTTTACGGTAAATTTCTGGCAGCTGCCTTTTTTTACTGTAAATTTACCGTCATTTTTTTTACAGTGGGTTTTGGTGCAGTTATAATGCAACAATCTGCAGTTAATGGGCTGCTATTGAAGAAACCAGAACTAGAGAAACAGTTGCGATCAGATTCAAGAGGTGAATCCCGCTGAACGTGTGAATGAATGCTGATATGCATCGCAGTGGATCAGCATTAGGCCTGTTTAGAGGTTGCATTGCCTCTCATTGCTGGAAACCTGCCATTTTGTTATGATGACACTTTTATGGTCTTTTGTTAATGGCACGTTCCCAAAGCTTTGCCTCCCAATCTTAACTCTTTGTGTTCAGCGCTGCATTCACCGCTGTTCTTTTTATGTTTTCTTTGCTGTATCTACGCAAAGTGGTCCTTACTGTGAGAAACAGCGTTGTAAACTAATCTTGTTGAGTGTCTTAAACATGTGCGACAGAAATGCGCCAGCTGTTCTCAGGGTGAGTTTATGATTGTAATCAAAAGACTAGAGTTTTACGTTTTCGTAACTCATGAGAAATGAGCATAATACTGGTGTTTGGCCATGCTCTAGTGAAGTATTAATTTATCTGGTTTAATATTTAGGGTTAGTGTTCTGTCACTAAACCGAAGTATGCAATACTACTACTACTAATAATAAATTAATTAGAAAGCACCATTAGATTAATGGAAACACTCCCGATGTCAAGTGTGACGGAGCAAAAACATTCACATTTTACACTACGAATTCCTGTACGATTGTATTTTTTTGGCTAAAAAATTGTTTTGCAAAAGGAAATAGTAGATAGATAGATAGATAGATAGATAGATAGATAGATAGATAGATAGATAGATAGATAGATAGTAGATAGATAGATAGGATAGATAGATAGATAGATAGATAGATAGATTCACCCTTTTGCACCTATAAAGGAGCTCACACACACTTACACACACTCTTGTGCTATTGAGCAGTACTGGTTGACGGATATCCGATGTCTTGGCGTTTGGCCGATATCACAGGGAAGGGGAAAGGTTTCTCATTAATCCGTCTGATACTGTGGAACAATTACATCTGAGCAGCGGTTGATGAGCTAACTCACCCGCACTGGAGCTCTCGTTACTGCCTTCAGACACCACACACACACTGCATTAACCGCTGGCTAGTGTGTGATAATGAACACAGCGAGGCCAATTAGGACTAGAGAATAGTAAGAAATGTGTGGAGGTCCAGAAAAGACCTTTTAAAAGTGTGAAGGGTGTGAAGAGTGCATGTGTGTGAGCAACAGGCCAGCATGTGTTGTGTGTGAGATGAAATGCATGCATACTAATGTCTAATGGAATGTTGCATAGAATTCTTCAATGAGTAAGATGTTACATTGTTGTCAAAGCATTTCACAAAATTGCATTAATGAGAGGCGTTTACAGTGTCCAGAATTCACTTTTAATGGACTTTGAAATTATTTATAAAAAAAGGATTAATAAATATTTCTTATGTGCCATAAACTTTATTTATAGCAACACCCTAGCAACCACCCCAAATACCTTGGCAACTGCATAGCAACACCCTAGCAACCACGATGAGTACCCTAGCAATTACGTAACAACACACTAGCAACCACCTTGAGTAACCTAGCAACCACCCCAAGTACCCTAGCAACCGCATAGCAACACCCTAGCAACCACCCCAAATACCATAGGAACCACATAGCAACACCCTAGCAACCACCTTGAACAGGGATAATAAAGCAATTGCAGTCGCACTGCATACAATGTTTTCTTTCTTTTTTTTCTCGTTTCTGTGTGTGTGTGTGGAGGGGGAGGTTGGTGTCAAGGCAAACGCCACCTCGGCTAGTAGGATTAGTATGCTAGTATGCCATGTTCTTAAGTGTGCACACAGAAGCGTTTGGAGAGAAAAGAGGCCACAGAAGCGGTAAATGGAAGTTGATATGAAGGCAGACGTCCAACTTCGAGCCTCACACTGCCTGCAGCTCAGCCACAATTACCCCCCGCTCCAGTGCTTCCCTACATACGCTTATTTTTAGATTAGTGTTTTGGAGATGGACGAAGCGGGAAGTGAGATTGTGGAAGTGTGCATTGAGACGAGCTGTGGGGAAAAAAGGGATGATAATTGTGTTGTGTAAAACAAATCCCCTTGTAAGTCGAGGCGGCGTGACGGTGAATCTTAAAACGGAGAGCGGCAGCAGGATCTGGCGTTTACAGAGATCTATCCTCTTCTCAAGTCATTCTGTGCTGAAATAATACAGGAACGGCCTTAGGAGGTGTATCATATCTTGTTCACAGAAAGACATTCTCAGAGAGAGGCTATACTGAGGGGAAAGGCAGTGTGTTGTCACACTTTGACTCATGCCAAACCCACCAGCATTGAACTATATGTCACTCAAGTATGTCAAGTCAAGTCACCTTTATTTATAATAACAATACAGATTGTTTCAAAGCAGCTTTACATAGATAACAGGAAAATAATGTTGTAATAGTATTGTTAAATATAAAATTAAATGTCCCCATGTGTGCATTTCCATACTTGTGTGAAGTATATTTCTGGGGGTTGTTCAAATCCCTAACCCTAAATAATGTGGGTAACACTTTACAATAAGGTTCATTAGCTAACATTAGTTGTTGTATTAACTAACATGAACTAACAATGAGCAATACATTTGTTACTATATTAGTTAATCTTTGTTAATGTTAGTTAATAAAAATACAGATGTTCATTGTTTATATTAGTTCACAGTACATTTCGCCACCAGGGGTCTCTAACCTCTTACAATAACAAAGGCGTATATTGATGACGCAAAGCATTAAGCTGAATTATGGATCTTGTCGTCAAGCTGATGGATCTTTTATGGATGAGTGAATACATTGATGTTTATAACATGACTGTGGTGAAGCAGGAGCGATTGCTAGACGTACACCAGCGCCACACGCAACGCCAGTCCCGCAGATATAAAGGAATAAGGACATTTTATTCTACCCAACTACACGCAAGTGCTGAATTAATACTCACACAGGTCAGATTATTAGACGAATGAAACTTGAGGTAACCCAGCGCTGTTTCACTCGCTCTAACAGTTACACTATCACACTAAACGCATTTGAGTGTGTTGAATGTTGTTAGTTGGGTTGTTTGTTGGCTGTATGAGACTAAGTAAGCTAGATCAACATTAGAATAACATACAGATCATATTCTAACATGTCATCATGTTGAACTAATTAACATTGTTTAGTTTTATGCACATTTGCTCACTGTCTAATAAAGTACATCAACACTCGCGTCTCTGTCGAGTGGAAGTTAGTCGCGGACGTGGAGCTCTCGCATCTCGAAACATGTTGATCTTCGTTTTAGTCTCAAAGTCTGCTTGCCATGGTCCATAATGTTTGAACAAAACAACAACAGCGTGAGAGTCCTGCTAGGCATAACGGGCATAACTCGGAAACCGGGGCTAACGCGGATATTACGTCATTAACTGGCGACTCCTCACCGCTGCTCACACACGCCCCGTTTCCTTGGTTAAAATTGCAATTTTCTCACGATTTACAAATAGTTGGAAACATTTGGGATATTGTAAGTAATCAACTAAACAAAAATATATAACATTGGCCTAGTTGTTTTGGGATATTTTACTGCAAAAATCCTACATATTGTACCTTTAACAATATGTAGTTAACAAATGCAACCTTTGATTTTAATAATGTATTACTAAATGTTGAAATTAATATTAACTAAATGCTGAAGTAGTATTGTTCATTCTTAGTTCATGTAAACTAAGGTTGTTAACTAATGAAACTTCTTGTAAAGTGTTACCAAAATGTGCAGTAGTAACAGTGATATTTGCTGACAGAAGCAGCATGTAAGGGTTGGCTGAAAGGTTAATCCCACAAGTGGTCCATTGTTGCGTATGTCTGGTCTCCTGTAATCCTCAATTTCCCGCTGCCCGGGTCCACCTGGAACGCCAAGCTTTGATCAATATCAGTGGATAATGTCACGTACTTCTCTGGTTGTGTCACGTTTTGATGTGTTCTGTTTATGTTTTGTGATCTTGGTTTCCCCTGTCTTTGTGGTTTTTGGTTTAGCCCTGTTAAGTTTTCCCGCTCCTCGTTTGTGTTCAGTCTCATCACCTGTGTTCAGTTAATTATCCAATTATTCCTTGTATATTTAAGCCCTGTGTTTTCCCTGAGTGTTTGTCGATCGTCGTCCACGTGTGGTTGTGTGTAAATCCTGATTTCCTGGAGTTTTGTCCTTGTTTCATTTTTGGAAGTTTCATTTTGTTTATTAAACCTATTATATTGAAGCTTTCGTGTCCTCGTCTTCAGCACCTGCACAAACCCTGACAGAACGATCGACCTTTAAAAAAAAAAAACGAAAATGGGCCGAAGGAGGAAAAGCATGGTGGTGAGCCCCTTTGAAATTCCAATCCTCTTTCAAGAGGAGCTCTCTCTTGAGGAGTATGCGGGGCGTTACCTAACCCTCTACAATGATGGGTCGATGGAGGAAGAGGAGTTAATAAAGAGTTTCTGGGGTGGTCTGAAGGACCCCTTGGCCCAGATAATTCTAGTCAAGGATCTCCATCTATCCTTCCTGGAGTTCGTGGATCACACGTTGTGGGCGTGTGGATCCAGCTACCTGGTGGAGGATCACCCACTCCAGCCAGAGACCATCCAACCAGAGCCCGTCGCCAGCCCGCCAACGCCTGAGCCCATCACCTGCACGCCAACGCCTGAGCCCATCACCTGCACGCTCCCACCAGAGCCCATCGTCTGCCCACCAGAGCCTGCACACCGCATCAGCCCTGCCGCCAGATCGGTCCCTGGACTTCCCCGGCTGATATCCGGTATGACTGATCCCCCACTGATATCGGTGCGACTGGCCAAAAAGAAGGCTGCCGAGGCTGGGGTTCAAATCAGCCACATCCAGCCAGATCCTGAGCCCGTCGCCTGCCCGCCAGAGCCTGAGCCCGTCGCCTGCCCGCCAGAGCCTGAGCCCGTCGCCTGCCCGCCAGAGCCTGACCCGGGCCCGCTGCCTGCCTGTCCCGCCAGAGCCTGAGCCCAGCCCCGAGTTTCCTGATATGCTGGTCCCGTCCAGCCCCGAGTTTCCTGATATGCTGGTCCCGTCCAGCCCCGAGTTTCCTGATATGCTGGTCCCGTCCAGCCCCGAGTTTCCTGATATGCTGGTCCCATCCAGCACGGAGCCCGTTGACCCAGAGCCAGAGCCAGAGCCCGTTGACCCAGAGTCAGAGCCCGTTGACCCAGAGCCAGAGCCAGAGCCCGTTGACCCAGAGCCAGAGCCCGTTGACCCAGAGCCAGAGCCCGTTGACCCAGAGCCAGAGCCCGTTGACCCAGACCCAGCGCCAGAGCCAGAGCCCGTTGACCCAGCGCCAGAGCCAGAGCCCATTGACCCAGCGCCAGAGCCAGAGCCCGTTGA
>CM070822.1:3160291-3171346 GCA_036326025.1 Chrosomus eos | reverse complement strand
AATGTTTCTTGTCCCCTCACAATGACAGAAGCCTAAACTATTACACTACATGTTACATAGGCCTATTTTCAGTTCAAAATGGCGAAATTAGACAAAATTAGTTTGCCTAATTAGTTTTTATCATTCATTAAACATTTATGACCTAAAAAAACTGTCAAATATATAAAGTTAAGTTTAGCTACTTACATCTTATCTCGCATTTGACCGTACACTGAAGAGTCGAGTTGCACTGTTAAAATTCTCGCTCAGCGTCTGTGAACATAAAGCCCGCCTACTTTGATTTGATTGGTCAACTCTAATATTCTGACATTGACGAGCAGTGACAGACCAATGAAGCTCAGATGAACAAACACACACCCTGTCCTCTGTTTCTGACGTGCTCTGCTCTCTGCTCGGCGCCGCTGTGGATTGAAAATGAAGAACGCGCTGAATCTGATTATAACAAGACGTTTGATGATTGATTTTTCATTAGGCTATTTTTGGTGCCCCCTCAGCACTTGGTGCCCTACGCACAGCGCGTGGTGCGCGTGGTGGGAGCGGCGGCGCTGGGTTAAATGAATGATTCAATGACTCGCTTATAAAGACAATCCTTTGTTTTCGTTTCTTAGTGAATCAGTGTTTTTGAATGAATCGGTTGTGATTGCGAATGAGGAATTACTCACTCATAAAGACTCTTACTTGTTTTGTTGATAACTGAATCATTGACTCATTCAATCATTGATTCAGTTGCTGACTTGCTCTTAAAGCTACTAGAGAATCCTCTCCAGACTCTTTAATTTTTTCTCGTATCTGAGCGTTTCCAGAGCAGGATATTTTCATCACTGACTGACAGTGTATCTCTGAAGAGAAATGTCACAGAATGTCTCCGATTCTGGCAAATGTCAGCGCAATTGCGACTGACATTTCTGCTCCGGACATTTCTGCTCGGCTAACAGTGCTAAAATTACATGCAACTTTTTCCTTGACAGTGAAGTTATCCGTCTTATTCATGCGGCAGTTTCCAAGACAACCTTTGAAAGTGGAGGACGATATGCATTACTGGTTTATCAGGGCTCTAAATTTAGTTCCCATTGTGTTTCACATCTCTTTTTAAAATCAAGACTGAAATTGTTTCCTTGTTTCGCAGTCTTTCATGCTCTTTTGTGATGCCTTGTGATATAATGAACCCGTCTCAGTGCCGTTATCCTCATTGTTTTGTGACGAGAAGCTCTTGAATAAGTTTCAGGTAAGTTTGGGTCTCCTGAGTCTCTTATCTACAGAGAGCTGCCCTCTTTTTCACCCACTTTTTGTTTTTTCCTTTCTCAGGGATTATTCTAATTGGAAATTTCACTAAGATAGGCAGCATACCTGGGATAAATTTTGTGGCATTTCGTATTTCTTTACTGAGTGCGGAGGAATAGTGCACAGGCTAGAGAAAAATCCTGCTTATCCATATTTAATGAGGATTCTCCTCATAGATGCGGTGACCCAGTATCTGTTGTGTTGAGCAGGAGAGAGTCAGTCTGCAGGAAAGCAGGTGGTAATGGAGACTCCATTTAAAGCCCCCTGTGATGAATTAGCCTGCTGACACTAACTCACAACACACACACACACACACACACGTTCACATGCACACACACACACACACTCTTCAACTACCGCCCTCTCTAGCCTTAAGCCTCTTCCAAGAAAACCGCCCCTGGGGTGACATTGAAAGGATGCTGTAAACGTGTGTGTGTGTGTGTGTGTGTGTGTGTGTGTGTGTGTGTGTGTGTGTGTGTGTGTGTGTGTGTGTGTGTGTGTGTGTGTGGTTAGAGGTTGACTGTGAACGACCTAAAATTTTAATCCATTTACAAGATTGAGATTAATATTAAACCATGCCGAGCTTGACTTTAAAATGTTTGAGTTTTTTGAAAGGTACAGTTAAGCGAATTATTCAGTGACTCCAAAGACAAGCTGAATTATAAATGTGATACTACCATTTTTACTATTTCTGCCATACTTTTCTTTTATATGACACAAATAAGATTAATATGCTACTTTGCTATTCCGACTAGTCACTTGTTTTGTTCCTGAATGAATGTTTTTGAACAAATTAGTGAATGATTGATTCAATGATTCGCTTATAAAGACAAGCATTTGTGTCCGTTCCTTAATGAATCTAGCCTGGGTTTCCCCATACTGCCTTACCGCAGCGCGATTCAATTCACGCTGAAAGGCAGTCTGGATACCATGGCCAGATTTTTCGCCTCATTTAGGGAACCAATCACAGAACGGGGAGGGAGCAGCTAGACGATGACGACATCTATGCGACACACGGAAACAGTTTGTTTATATCGATTTAACATGGCTGAAGACGCGAAGCTACTCTTTGATAAAAAACTTAACGTCATTGTTTACAAAAAAGATCTTTCCCATCGTCTTCTTCCTTGTCTAATTTCTGTCGCTCTACATACGTCATCTGGTATAATCGAAACGATTGGCTATGAGCTACGTACAGGCATATTTGATAGACATTCTTAGCACCCAATAAACTGCGACGGGCATTCTGAAACCACGCCTCAAATACGAGAAATTGCGCATGTGGTTCCCAGACCCAATTCTCAACGAGATTGGGTCTGGCGTTAGCCAGGCTATAATGAATCTGTTTTTTTAATGAATCAGATGTGAACGAGCAATTACTCACTCACAAATTGAATTAGTGAATCAACGACTCATTTTTCATTACGTAATGAATCAGTATTTTTTTATTTGAATTCATTGTTTGTGAAAGATTCAATGACTCACTCATTAAGACATTTGCTTGTTTTGTTGTTTAATGAATCCGTGTTTTGAACCAAATCGATTGTGAATGAGTCAATGACACTCATAAAGACAGCCACTTTCTGAACAAATCAGTTGTGAATAATTCAACTATTTGACTCATTCACTCATTGACTCTTTGACTCAGTTGCTGTCTCGCTCTTAAAGACAATAATTTCTCCACTTACTAGAGAATTGTTGAAAAGTCGAGACCACTACAGACTCTTTAACATCATAAAAAAACAAGTTTACAGGCGCAATATTACGTCAATTATGCTTGATGGGCTGAAAAAGTAAAGAGTATCTGATTGACACCTCTAGAATATTTTTTTGGCCATCATCCCGCTTTGCATTGATATGCCCGTTCTGTCAGTGTGCACATAATCATGTTTTTATATCAAGTCTATAACCACAATAAGTTCATAATCACACTGTCAGGTTTTTATGATGTGCTGCTTTTTCACATCAGCATTTTTTGTTGTACAGGATGGAAATGTACTTTATTAATTTCCGGGGGGAAATAGAGGAGGTACAGAAACAATCATAAATCACAGAATAGGAAATAGCAATGATTACAATTCAATACAGTGCCATAGCAACAGATAGACTGCAAAGAAATAAATATACTTTGAAATGTGCAATATATATTACTGGATGGTATGTTAACACCAAGCAACCTTCCTCTCTCTCTCTCTTGAAGTGACTTAAACTGCAATTCATCGACTGGCCACTAGAGACAGGCTCCAAAAGAGAGTCAATCCCATAGACCGCAATGTTAAAATGCCCAACTTTACAGCAGAAAAAAACATGTTTACAGCCTGGTGCAAAAAGTGGTTTTGGTCTATAGGCTATAGCTAATTTTGCCCTTAATGACAACTGTGAGGGGGTGAATTTTTTTTATAACTCATCCGTTTAAATTATTTTAAGCCTTAAAGTTGTACATAATTAAGGGCGTGGCCACTTGAGTGACAGGTGGATTGCCGGCCGCTGATGTCACTACTAGCCATTTGTCTGCTGTGTGTTAGCATAACGTCACCTCAGCTAATCCGCCTCGCTGCACATTTTTGGTTATCTGGGATAGAGAGCCTAAGTCCCTCCCCTTCCGGTCGACCAACATGGGACTTCATTTCGGAAAAATATTGTATGGTAGTCAATGGCGAGAGACAACAAATATTTGGATCCCGTTTGAATTGTGCAGTTTGTTGTAAAACTGTTGAGGTATAAGACTGTGAAAATACGTCATTACAAAGACTACAAACACAAAAGGTGCGCATGTGACGTCATTCCTTTTCTCTCAATGAATGAAGCTAACTTTACTGAAGCTGACTTTACTGAGGCTAACTTTACTGAAGCTAACTTTACTGAAGCTGACTTTACTGAAGCTGACTTTACTGAAGCTAACTTTACTGAAGCTAACTTTACTGAAGCTGACTTTACTGAAGCTAACTTTACTGAAGCTAACTTTACTGATGCTAACTTTACTGAAGCTAACTTTACTAAGGCTAACTTTAACTGAAGCTAACTTTACTAAAGCTACCTTTACTGAAGCTAACTTTACTGAAGCTAACTTTACTGAAGCTACCTTTACTGAAGCTAACTTTACTGAAGCTTACTTTACTGAAGCTGACTTTACTGAGGCTAACTTTACTGAAGCTAACTTTACTGAAGCTGACTTTACTGAAGCTGACTTTACTGAAGCTAACTTTACTGAAGCTAACTTTACTGATGCTAACTTTACTGAAGCTAACTTTACTAAGGCTAACTTTAACTGAAGCTAACTTTACTAAAGCTACCTTTACTGAAGCTAACTTTACTGAAGCTAACTTTACTGAAGCTACCTTTACTGAAGCTAACTTTACTGAAGCTGACTTTACTGAAGCTAACTTTACTGAAGCTAACTTTACTGAAGCTGACTTTACTGAAGCTAACTTTACTGAAGCTACCTTTACTGAAGCTACCTTTACTGAAGCTAACTTTACTGAAGCTAACTTTACTGAAGCTACCTTTACTGAAGCTAACTTTACTGAAGCTGACTTTACTGATGCTAACTTTACTGAAGCTAACTTTACTGTAGCTAACTTTACTGAAGCTAACTTTACTGAAGCTGACTTTACTGAAGCTAACTTTACTGTAGCTAACTTTACTGAAGCTAACTTTACTGAAGCTGACTTTACTGATGCTAACTTTACTGAAGCTAACTTTACTGAAGCTAACTTTACTGAAACTAACTTTACTGAAGCTGACTTTACTGAAGCTAACTTTACTGAAGCTGACTTTACTGAAGCTAACTTTACTGTAGCTAACTTTACTGAAGCTAACTTTACTGAAGCAAACTTTACTGAAGCTGACTTTACTGAAGCTAAATTTACTGAAGCTAATGTCTGTATGTTTTTCTATAGTCTAACGTTATAATTGTAGCGTTATGCCGTCATGCCTGTGTGTTTTGTACCAGACTGCACACACACGAGCTTGGTGACGTACACAGTGCGAGACGAGAGATGTAGTTCATTGAGCGATTTTCACATACAGTAAAACTAAATGTTACTCTTCTGTTTTATGACAAACTGTGAATTTCTTGACTTTCATAATTATCTTTTAAATTGACAAACATCATATGTGTAATTCAGGGCACAGTTCAGATGGGATAAAAAGATAAGTCGTCTCTTGCCATTGACTACCATACATATTTTTCGGAAATAAGGTCCCATGAGCCGGAAGCGGGGGGAGGGGCTTAGGCTCTCTATTGATGGACTGGCTCCGCCCACTTTAGGCGTCAAAAACGCTCTTTACAAACATACGTGTGACGTCACGGATACTACATCCATTCTTTAGAGTCTATGGTAAACACACAGCCTCTTATTTAGTTTGCTCTAAAATTGTTAGTCTGAATCTAATTTCTGATTATGTGAAGTTTTTTTATTGCTATATTCTTGCATTACGTTTCTCTATACAGCATAAATGTACAAGGTCAACGTTCGACCAGGTCATCAGATTAGACACACTATAAAAAATGCTGGGTATTTTTAACCCAATTTGGGGTCAAATATGGACAAACCCAAATGTTGGGTTAAAAAATGTCAACCCAATGGCTGAGTTAGTCCATATTTGACCCAAAGTTGAAACAACCCAGAATTTTTTAGAGTGCAGCCTTACACTTCTCTCTCAAGTAACCGCTCCTGCTGGGTATCAGAGGCGCTCGCTTGGGCGATATCCAGTGACAGTCCAACAGAATTGAGAAGTCACATGCTTATCAAGCTTCAGATCGGAGATGATCTGAGCTAAACCTCGTCCCAGAAGAGTGAATCCTGCTGAGACGGGGAAACACAAGAGAGAGAAGGAACACAATGCTCCGTCCGAGAGCCGTTCACAGAGCGCTCATTGTTCCCGACTGTATAAGCGTTTGTGCCACCGAGACCTCCTGAAGCTCTGGCCATGCCACGCCACTCGTGTGCGGGGGTGGTGTGTTCGTTTCACTCTTTCCCATTTCTCCATCTCAGCTTTGCCTGGCTTTGACAGCGTATCTGGGCCGTGGAGACGTCAGCTGGTGTTGTGTGCATTTATATCTCATGCTCTGCTGAATATTTCCCCTTCTGGAAACAGTTTCACTCAGAACACTGCAAAAAATACTTTTCTTACTTAGTATTAATGTCTTGTTTCCAGTCCAAATATGCTCCAAGTCTTCTTCTCCTTGTTTAGTGTATCTCTGTGGCGGAATTACAGCGCCACATACTGGTCTGGCATGTATACCACATCGTTTTCAGTCGGTTTCAGTGGTTTCGTGTGTACGCATTATATTTCTTGAGACGACGCCATGTTTAAGGAAAAAAAATTAGAACGAGGAAAAAGAAAAGATCGGATAGGGAAAGCTCTGGCTTCATGTGGATGTGGCCTACTAAGGTTGCGGTCAAAACGCAAGATGAAAACATTAACCAATAAAACATTAGAAACTAGAGTGCATGTCTAAGCAGCTTTGTCAATAAATAGCACAATAGCAATAAAAAACTGAAATAGACAATGCAAGAATAAAAACTGCAATAATTAGGACATATTGTATAAAACATGCAAATTTGAAGTAGAAAGACTCTAAACATGCTCTAAGAATCTGTTTTATTTACAACTTTTGAACAATCGTTTTCTTTCTCTGTTTTTAGTGTATTCAGTGTTATTTTCAGAGGCAGTGTTCTCAATGGGTGGACGAGCAGAGGTGGCAAACGTCACCGTCTAAATCACATGCCAGGGGTGAAACAATGGCCACTCTGTGGTTCTGCTCATGGGTGGGATGTGCAAGACCTCATCTCCTCAGATTAGGACACGTGCCATCGGTCCGGCTGAGCCAGGGTCAGATCAGGAGGAAGAGACGCACGCGTTTGAACACTGTATGAGGAGATGCACAACAGCGGTCGACTGAGGAACACCCGCATCAAACGTTTTTTAGGCCAAAACATTTTTTGGCACATACAGCAAACATCTCCTCACTATCCACTAGCTGCTGTCCCCTGAACACACTGTAAAAGATGCGGTCTCTGCAGACACCCCAGACTCCACAAACAGCAACAAAAACAAACTGGGCTAACACAAAACATAACAAACTGTTGGAGCCAATAAGGCCTCGTTTACACTGCAGGTCTTGATGCCCAATTCTGATTTGTTGGCTATATCCGATTATTTTGACCGTCCGTTTACACGTTCTTTAAATTGTGACCCATATCCGATTCATGTGTTTACACTTGACATAGATCTGAAACATCGCGCATGTTTAAAGGGGTCTTCTTGCACAGATGGACGAACGCGCAGTGAGATCTCATGTATATTTACATATACTTAAAATATATTCTACAATATATTAAACATACATGTGACACTATATCTTTATATATATTATCAATAAATTTTTCCCATATAAATCGCAATACATTGTGGTGGTTATTTATAAATAATAAAATTGCATATATTTTATGATAGGCTATATAAACACATTATATATTCATGTTCAATATATTGCAATATGCACATTATGCAGGACTATTGGAAGTCCGGTGGGAACATAGCCTAAAACACGATCTCATGAAAGTGAGTGTCTAGCGCGAATTTTATTTCTCGTGCCATTTATACGGCAAAAATAGTTTTTGCTTGCATATGATACGCACTGTAAACATGCGTTTTAAATCATACACGCAAAAACTATTTTTGACGTAAATGGCACGTGAAAGAAAATTGTGCAATAAACGCACTTTCATGTGATCGTGGCAGGCTTTAACGAGGAGAAGAGGGTCCGAAATTTTAGGATGAGCAAGCCAACCTTTCATATGTTGTGTCAACATGTGTCCACATTCCTCTCCTATACGACGACACAATGTTTTGTCGGGCCATCCGTCCCCTCGCAGACGCGCGTCTGTGTTTCTCTCATCATTAAACCGCGGAGACGTAGCCTAATGCCTCAGAAAATCCGATCTGCCTGTTTACATGACAGTCGCATTGGCACATATCGGATTTATATCTGATTTATTTCCACATATGAACGAGGCCTGAAACCGATCTCGAAATATCCGAATGCATGCGTTTTTTTCCTGTTTACACTGCCATAGAACACATCCGATCTGTGTCACATATGAGCAAAAAATCGGAATTGGGTCACATTTCACTGACAGTGTAAAAGGGGCCTAACTGACAGGAAGGATTTGGGGGCGGGGTTTGGGGGGTTAGTGCGCGGATGAGGCGGAGGGAGGGGCTCGATAGCCTCCATTTTGTTTGACAATACTTTAAACGTCAACAAGAAGTGACGTCACCCGACATCGCTTAGAGCACCTTTAAGGATCCAGATTTTACATTGGAATTCAAGTAACGACCCAAAACAGGACCGACATTTTTA
This sequence comes from Chrosomus eos, assembly GCA_036326025.1. Classification (NCBI taxonomy): domain Eukaryota; kingdom Metazoa; phylum Chordata; class Actinopteri; order Cypriniformes; family Leuciscidae; genus Chrosomus; species Chrosomus eos. The sequence goes on along the minus strand of CM070822.1, from coordinate 3,162,696 downwards.
GTGTACAGGAGTGAACGAAAATGTCCCTAAAAGAAAAGTTTAGTAAAGTGTGCGTGTGTGTGTGTGTGCGTGCGTGCGTGTGTGTGTGTGTGTGTGTGTGTGTGTGTGTGCGTGCGTGCGTGCGTGCGTGTGCGCGCGCGTGTGTGTGTGGGTGTGTGTGTGTGTGTGTGTGTGTGTGTGTGTGTGTGTGTGTGTGTGTGTGTGTGTGTGTGTGTGTGTGTGTGTGTGTGTGTGTGTGTGTGTGTGTGTGTGTGTAAGCGCGCGTGCATGCATGTGTGTGTGTGTTTCTGTGGTTAAATAATTAAAAGATAAAAGCTGTACATTATGATTTTTTTGTGTATTTATATGTATTTTACTGTTATGTGAAGTTGGCTCTCTGATATGTCGTGTTGCTTTTTTGTCAAATGAACGATAGGCCTATAGAAAAAATAAAAAACAAGTTCAATGTCGTGAATCAGTTTTAACAGGTAGAAGCCCCTCTGAAGAGAACAGACTGACATTGGTCTGGTGGTTTTCTCCTCCATCAGTGGTTATTTTCTGCTCAATTTGAAACGAGGACAGGAGGTTTCCGCTAACGTGTTAAAGTGCTTTCTCCTGGAGTGAAGTTACATGGCCTCTCCTGGGCGTTCCCGTAATTGCTCGGGAATGGAAATTTCCTACTCGCCTCTCTGTTCTTCAAAAGGATATGATCCATTGCCATAGTAACCAAAACATCTCCCCTTGACTTTGCCATCCTAGAGCTCGTTTCAGGTTGAAATGAAAGCGCTCGTCACTTCTCTCTGTAAAGGCTGTGATGCTGGAGTCGTCTGAGGGTTTAATAAGAGCAGAGATGCTTGTTGCCGGGTAAACCAGAGAGAATATGTGGTTGTCAGGGCGCGACAATAACACCAATTCAGACAAGGACAGAGAAAATAGGAAAAAAGGAAACAATACAACAGGAAGAACAGCTAAAATGAAGATAAATAAACAAGAGCTGCTGTTACTGGGGGAGGATGAGCTTTCAGTCGCCCACTGAGATGATTCATCGTGTGTGTGTGTGTGTGTGTGTGTGTGTGTGTGTGTGTCCATCAGTCCCCAGTTATATTCAGTGTAAAATGTTTAAATCATATTTCAACCTTAAAATCAAAAGAAAGACTAAAATTATGTTTTGCATGCAAAGATTTGTTGTATACTGCCTTTAATGTATTACAGTTTTGTTTTTGAAAGAGAATTAAATAATGAGAATCACCATTGAATTACAAAGAAATTCAGTTAAGACAGTCAGTTAAATTACCAGTAATGGTAACTTAGCAGAAATATCTTGTCATGAAAATGCTATATTATATTGAAATTTAGTATATTTATTTAATATTAATAATTTAATTTAATATATAAATTCATTGTAAAGATCAATATAGTTAAATAAATAAAGTATAATATATCAAATATTTTAAAATGCAAATCCTGATGTATGGATAGTGTCATTTCTTTCTTTGATTTTGAGTCGAAATATGAACTGAACATTGTTTTTGTGAGATTCAAACAGAAAAAATATGATGATCGCTTAAGTAAATACAGCTTTGAAAATATTTTATTCTGTGGGAAATATCATTCATGTAGGCCTAGTTCAGCTTTAAAATATATTTTCCTTTTCCATTCTGTGTGTGTGTGTGTGTGTGTGTGTGTGTGTGTGTGTGTGTGTGTGTGTGTGTGTGTGTGTGTGTGTGTGTGTGTGTGTGTGTGTGTGTGTGTGTGTGTGTGTGTGTGTGTGTGTGTGTGTGTGTGTGTGTGTGTGTGTGTGTGTAAGCCAGAGTGAGTTGTGTGAGTGTCTGCATGTGTATAAATCATCATACATCATCTGGGATAAAGCCTGTTACTTGTATTAGTCTGATGTGATACGCTCATCTCTGACTCCTGCGACGAACAGACACGTTACAGTGAAAGCTCTGGCTTTATTCAACTCTTGAATGTCATTTTGGGATAATATGAGTCAGTGATAGAGAGTTGGGTCAGAGACTGATGGAGACTGTGGTGTTAAACTCACATTGACTGACAGCACATTATCTCAGATTAGAGCCACTCAGTTATCTATTAGCTCCAATCGATTCTCTCCACAGCCGATGCATTTACATCATTTATGCACCGCTGCATATTCATAGTCTATGATAATCTAAGATAATGAGAGCAGATTTGGTCCATAATTAGACTGGGAAGACTTCATGAAAATTAAATTGTTTTACCAATGAAAATACTGAAGATTGCTGAGAAATTAACACTTCTGGTCAACATTGTGCATGAGATATGTGTGCAATAATTCAGTAATCCACTATTATGATCTGAAAAACAGTGTTTCACAACCATTTTCATGCACCTTTTCTTCTCTCCGACCCTGTTTTTGTCTACTGTACGTTTTTTAATGTAAATAA
>CM070822.1:2860126-3160191 GCA_036326025.1 Chrosomus eos | reverse complement strand
GCTTGTTTTTGGCAGGGCTGACGTGAGTCGGGCCCGGGCTGGGCTCCGTGGAGTGGGGGCCCTAAAACTGGGCGACGTGGTCGAGGGCTCGGCTGGGAGACGAGTAGCGCGGGTTCGGCTGGGCAGACGTGAAGCCGGGTTTGTGGAGCGGGGGGTCTTGGCAGAGCTGGGGCGAAAGCGCAGGCGCGACCGGGTTTGCGTGAAGCGCGGGCTTCAAACCTTCTCCCCCAAACACCCCGGTAAACGAAAAAGGCCGGGCTCCAAACAGGGCCAGGTAAATATACCACTCTAAAGCCCCGTGGGATCAGGTTCGGGATTGAAAACCCGGGGGTCTTTCCCGAAAAACCCCCGGGAAAAAGAAGATCTTAAAGCACTGTGAAACCATTTGCGCGAGGTGGCCAGCTCGAGGAATTCTGCGAATAATTGTTTGGTAGATTTTTGGCGAAGACAGATAATCTGGCGTTTTCGGGGACCCCATTTTAAGGCAGGGCTGGATCCGAAGGGGTGAGTTCTTTGTAAGAAGGTGGGTTGAACCCAGAGAGGAGGCAGGACCCAAATACAGAGGGGGACGAGGAGAGCGTGGCTTGTGGGCGGCACTCTGTGTCGTCCGAAAACTCTGTGAGCTCAGAGAAGAGAGGTTTGTTTCTATCTTTAACCAGTGTGAGGTGCCGCCCACCCGTGGGTGAGCAGCGGTTTTCGCTGGAGAAAAAGAACAAAAGATTCTCCCCCGGCCCTCCACCGGGGGAAGGAGTGGTCCTGCTACCATCTCCTGGGAAACAAACATCATCTCTGAGCAGCCCGTCTCAGGAGCGCCGCTTAGCCTGGCGTTTAGCGGGGGGCGGGGCTGGAGAGGGCTGTGGCACCTTCCTACGACCTCCTCCGCGCCGTGGCCTGGGTGGAGGCTGCTGCGTAGGCCGGGCGGGAGGGGCGGGAGCCGCAGGAGGGCGCCCTCGGCGGCGAGCAGGCTGAGGATTCTGCCCGACCTGGCGGGTGGAGGCAACAGCGGGCCGGTGGGGCAGAATGTGCTTAATGGCCTCAGTTTGCTTCTGCGCGGTGGAGAACTGGTGGGCAAAGTCCTCCACCGCACCGCCGAAGAGGCCGGCCTGGGACAGGGGCGCATCAAGCAGACGAGTCCGCTCGGAATCCCGCATGTCAGCCAGGTTCAGCCACAGATGTCTCTCCTGGACCACAGCTGTGGACATCACCAAACCCAGGGAGCGCGCGGTAACCTTCGTGGCCCGGAGGGCGAGGTCAGTCGCGGCGCGCAGCTCATTAAAGAGGCCTGGGTCTGTCCTGCCCTCGTGCATGTCTCTCAACATTTGGGCCTGATAGACCTGGAGAGTGGCCATAGCATGCAGAGAGGCGGCTGCCTGTCCCGCGGCTCTGTAGGTCTTCGCCACCATTTTAGATGTGAAACCACAGGCTTTGGAGGGGTGCTTAAGCTCGCCACGAGAGGAAGCACTCTGAGGACACAGTTGCATCGCAACAGAGCGTTCGACTGAGGGAAGCCAGTGTACCCACGGGCAGCTGCGCCATCGAGGGGAGGAAAGGCGGATGAGACCAGCGAGCGGTCCCGAGAAGACAACGGGGTCTTCCAGGACTTCGAGATCTCATCATGCACGTCCGGGAAGAATGGTATTGGGGTTTGCCGTGGACGCGGGTCGGCGGCTTGGCCCAAAAACCAATCATCGAGGCGCGAGCGCTCAGGGCAGGGTGGTGGCCGCCACTCAAGCCCGATGCTCGCAGCCGCCCGGGAAAGCATGGCCGTCATCTCTGGATCCGATTCAGGCACAACCGTATGCACACCAGAGGGTGGCAGCTGTGCTGAATCTTCACTTCCAGAAGATTCAAACCCACCTTGTGATGCTGCTACAGACATCAGATCTTCCTCTGTAGCTTCAGCCGAAGTACACGGGCCACCCGAGAGTAGACCCGCGGACGACTGTTCACTAGCGGGCACCGTCATGCAGGGGGGTTTGACACGTGGACAGATAGTCGGCGCTTTTTGCCAAACCGTAACCCTCAGATCACCCTGGCCACCAGCCGAAGTAGCACCCCGCGAGGGGGCACTAGATCGGGGTGTGGCAGAGGGGACTCTCGCTCTTACGAGCTCATTGAGTCTCGACCGTAATGACGCGATGGTCATGTTCTCACAGAGAGAACACGAGTCATCCACGAGCGCCGCTCTAGCATGCTCAATGCCCAAACACACTAGGCAACGCTCGTGCCCATCAGAGTCCGAAACCGATCTGCCGCAACCAGAAGTACACGGGCGAGGCATCTTTAAAAAGACGTGCCGCGTGCAAGCTCTTTGTGAGAGAAACACTCAAAGTGTTGAAGCGACCGGGGAGACACACACTCTCTGGCAAACCACTGCACAGATAAGCAGGAAGCGCGCGCCCCGCCGGAGATCGCCGTCACACCAACACTGAGGAACTCGTTTGTAAAGCTGACAATACAGAGATGGCTAGTGGAGTGAAGAAATAAACTTGGCTCAGAAGCGAAAAACATATCTGCTTGCTGCAGGACTTCCTCCTTTTATACCCACGAGGTGGGGCGGAGTTACGTCATGCAAATTCCGCAGACCCATGGCATTTGCTTGCCATTGGCTCGTTTTGTATACTCGAAGTTGATAGGCTTTCTATGCGAAACCCCATTCGTCGTCATCCGACGGAACTCGGAGTGACGAACGAAAGGGAACTATTGCAGATAAAATAGTTTGACTTATATTATATTAAAATCTAGTTTCTTAGGAAACATGTGATACAGTTTTCTCCAGCTAATTTCAAACCAGTATGCTAATAGAGCTATTAAACAGTGACTGACAGGGAGGGGGTGGGTTTTAACACTTCTTGAAAAAGTGTTACAACCATCCCTATATACAACTGATTGATTTTTTTTTTTTAATTTTTACAGAATGGCCTTACAGAAGAGCAAGTCAGTTAGATCAGCTGCAAAGGTAAATGGGACCCTATGCAGTCTCTGGGCCGACAAAGCTTGCACTCCAGGGTTATGGAATGCAATGAAAGGCATTTGACACCAACTCACGAGGTCTGTGATATTCTTGTAGGGGACTGAATTGGTGCCATTTGTAGTGAACAAATGTGGGTACTTTGTATAAAAATTTGAGAACTCTAGCTATAAAATTCAGTGAGTTATAGTTACTGAAGCAAAAAGTGTTAGAACCATACCGGTCTCTCCTATGTAGCAGGTAACATTATTATATTGCAGTCCTCTAACCTGAACAAAGCTCATCAGCATCTTCATACCCAGAATGCTGTTCGGTAGAACGGACACTTCCTGTTAGGAAGGAGCAGAACTATCAGATACACAATCACAAATCAGCCAAAACCTCCATATGCTTTGGATCATATCAGAATCAGAAAGAGCTTAATTGCCAAGGAATTTTCTTGGTAAATGAAGCTTCCAGTGCACACATATAAATACAACAACAAGACACATAATCATACAAATATAAATAAAAAAAGTATAAGACACAAACTAGGCATATGTATAGATATTAACATATTTACTGTACAGAATATGACTGGCTTCTTTGATTTAGATAGTTATGGATCGTTAGGTAGAGCTCACAGCGGGTGATCGGTCAGAATCACACAAAATGTCTTCATTGAAAGGATTTATTACAACTGCATGATTGAATGTACATTGACGTGTGTGTGTGTGTGTGTGTGTGTGTGTGTGTGTGTGTGTGTGTGTGTGTGTGTGTGTGTGTGTGTGTGTGTGTGTGTGTGTGTGTGTGTGTGTGTGTGTGTGTGTGTGTGTGTGTGTGTGTGTGTGTGTGTGGTTTTGTAAAGACGCACACAGAATAAAGCAGTTGAATCAAAGCGTGTTGTAAGTCCGTGCGGTTCGCGCACACTACTGGCAAAGCCTCTGACTGAATAATACTCGCGCACAGCGATCCTGAATCAACTTGTGGTTGGCTAAGAGTCCAGGTGAAGCAAGACGTCTTCCAGTAGGAGAGAGAAAGTCACAGTAAAGTGTCTGATGCTTAGTGGCCACAAGGGGGCCTTTTTTACATTTACAGTTAACAGTATTTTTGTTAATAAATAAATATTTCAATAAAAAGTAGGAGTATTGCAGTAAGAGAGGCCTTATGAGGCATTTAACTGTTCAGGAGGGAGATGGCCTGTGGGAAGAAGCTGTTCCTAAGCCTAGATTGTTCTGAATCGTCAGTCAACAGTGTAAAGAGTTTATGGCCAGGGTAAGTGGAGTCTGTGATGATTTTATCTGGCCTCATCCTCACTCTGGAAAAGTACAGGTCCTGGAGGGTGGGAAATAATCATTTCAGCAGTCCGGACTGTCCATTGTAGTCTTCTGATGGCTTCTGATTTGGTAGCTGAACTAAACCAGACAACTACTAAAGTGCAGAGAACAGACGGCTGAATAAACTGGCTAAGCAGCTCCTGTGGAAAGTTGAACTTCCTCAGCTGGCGAAGCATTTATCTCGATGGAGTCTATCTGGAGCTCTCCTTCAGGTCCTGAGAGATGGTAGAGCCCAGGAATCACGAGCCCACAGTGCTGTTTCATGATGGTAAGGGAGGGGAGTGCTGGGATGTTCCTAATGAAGTCCACTATTACAGTATCTCCACTGTTTTGAGAATGTTCAGGTCAAGGTTGTTGTGACTTACCAGACAGCCGGCTGTTCAAGCTGTGTCTCTTCTATATGCAGATTCATCACCATCCTGGATGAGGCTGATGACTGTGGTGGCGTCTGCAACATCAGGAGCTTAACAGATCGGTAGATCTTAACGGATCAGTAGAGTCAAAGTAATTTGTGTAGAGGGAGAAGAGTAGTGAGGAGAACATTCATCCTTTTGGAGCGTCAGTCCTAATTGTGCAAGTGTTGGATGTGAATTTTCCCAGCCTCACTAGCTGCTGTCTGTCTGTCAGGAAGTTGGAGATAGACTGATAAGCAAACTGAAGAGGGTTTAGCAAGGGTCCAAGGTTGTCATTCAGGTGGGCTAGCACAAGTCTCTCAAATGACTTCATGACCACAGATGTTAAAGCAACAGGTCTGCAGTCACTCAGTCCTGTGTTCTTGGGATTCTTTGGGATGGGGATGATGGTGGAGCATTTGAAGCAAGAAGGGACTTCACAAAGCTCCAGAGATTTGTTGAAGATCTGGGTGAAGATGGGTGACAACTGGTCAGGACAGACTTTCAGACAGGTGGGTGAAACATTGTTCAGGCCTGATGCTTTCCTGAACTGTTGTTTCTGAAAGAGCCAACACACATCCTCATCACAGATTCTAAGTGCAGGTTGAGTACTGGGAGAAGGGAGAGGGTGTTTTGCAGGAGGTGTTTATGGTTGTGCGGAGAGAAGTTCAGAGTGGTTATGGGGTGTGAGACAGCCTTTGTCAAAACGACGATAGAACTCATTCAGATAGTCAGCCAGTTGTTGATTCCCAGCAGATTGAGGTGACAATGTCTTGTAATTAGTGATGTCTTTGAGGCCTTTCCACACTAATGCAGGATAGTTGGCTGAAAACTGTTTTTTCAGCTTCTCAGACTAGCTTCTCTTAGCTACTCTTATCTCCGTTTTGTGGCTCTTTAATGTGGCATTACAGGTCACTGTCCTTTAAGCAAAGTGGAAGTGCTGATCATCTCTTCCTTTTTACTAATAGTTACAGCATGAAATAAACATGAATAAACATCTCTGTCAGAATAATGATGACAGAGTTCGGGTGATTTTGTGCTCACACAGGCTTGAGGAGTGATCTAAACATTCACCAAAAGGAATGAGGAAAACTATTGCAGTGAATAAAAAGGCTTGCAGTTAATGAAGAGAGCTTCTAAATTAGGAGAGCACATCTTTTTTATTATTGTTATATCCATTCACCAAGCTTTTCTTTAAGTAAAAACATAATCCGCCGCCTCTCATTTCCCCAGATGACTCTGCAATGCAATCCGCTCTGAACAGCTGGAAGCCCGGCAGATGTAACGTGCTGTCCGGTATAGATTTGTTCAGCCAGGTTTCCGTGAAACACGGAGCATCAGAGCTAGTCCTTGTTTGTCCGAATGAGATCAGATTTTCATTTGTTTGTTTTTTTGGCAAGAGAGAGCTTAGATTCACCAGGTGAATACTCAGCAGCGGGGTTTCTGAACGTTACGAGCGCGCCGACCTGCTTCCCTCGTTAGCGTCTTTTGGAGCATCTGTATTGAACTTTAGCTGAATGGAACTCCTCTGACTAAAATGCCCAAAAAGATTGGGGGGTGTGCATTGTCTAATGTCCAGCAGTTCAACCATCATAAAAGTTATAGGCAAAAGTTGACTGAAGACAGGACAAACCATCAATAAAAGACAAACACTGAGGAGCTCCAAACCAAGGCATCCATCTGTGGCGCCATCTTGAAGTTCAGCTCATACTAATCAAAGGAAATCCATTCCTAACATTTACTCACACCTGAATATAACACTAACGCTTAATCACACAAACAAGGTCACACAGATGAATCTGTGATTTACTCCACTTACCAATCTGAGTTCAGAGATAAGTCTATTGATCACGACAAATCAATCACTATGGCATTTACTCACCCATCTGAGTGAAACCACTGTGTCTATTAGTGGGTCTGTGTTGAATCTCCTCATAAACGGCCTCAGTCGTGGTCTTGTGTCTCCTCTTAGAGAGAGCTGTGAGTGTAGACAGACAAACCTGCTGTCAGTTCACAACACATGACTGATCACACACTGAATAAGACACAATATGACAGTCTCTGGATCTCTCCTACCTCTCCTCATCACTCTGTTCTGCTGAATCAGTATAAGCAGTGGCACTAAGAGCAGTAAGAGCAAAACTCCCAGTACAACCACAAGCACAGAGAGAGACGCTGCTGGAGGAGTTTGTAGAGGAGTGACTGATGTTGAGCGCACTGTCTGAGAAACTGATGTTGTTGTGGCAGGAGAAGTGGGCACTGACAAATCTGGCAAAACACACACAAAGACATTGGAAAAAGCAAATATACAAATATTTTTACCATTTAAATGGTTTAAAAATTAATAATATTGGTCAGTGTTTTGCAGTGACCTGCACATGTGAGTCCAGCGAGCTCTTTGTGAGAACAGTCAGTGTGGTTCTTCAGGAGAGAGGACAGTCCCACAGGTGAATCTCATTCCCTCTGCACTCGACTCTGTTCAGCCACACAACACCTTCACCAGCACCAAAGACTGAATTCCCATCAGCCCTCAGTGCGTCTCCACAATCCAGCTGCCTGCAGACCACCTGAGCATCGCTGATGTCCCACAGATCATCACAGACTGAACCCCACACAGCGTTATGATACACCTCCAGCCTCCCAGAGCACCGGCCCAAACCTCCACTCAGTCTGAGAGGAACATGCTCTAAAATCACAGCCAAGTGGATACATTATTGGCCAAAAGAGTTCTGTCAAGACAGAAACACCTACAGTGGGGCATGTATGTGGAGTGAGATTAAATTATCTTGGTTCCCCAGAACTAAATTACATACAAACAACATATATGACTGTTATGATTTTTATGTTCTTCTAAATCAAATTAACTTACCTGAACACTGTCTCTGATGTGGAGATGTTGAGCATGACAAATAGCTTCTAGGGGACTCATGACTCTCCTGTTCTGTAACCACAAGTAAATTCATTATTATTTATACACATTTTGTTAATATACTCAATAATTTTAACTGATTATTGTTGTATTTTTAGAGATGGAAATTGCAATGGAAATCAAGTCTTACCTGAGCAGGTGATTTTGGCCAATTCATCTCTGTCACAGTAATTCTGTCCCCAGGGTAAAGATGGACACTGCCACAGATTTGAATCATGTAGTCGACATTTCAGTTCATCCAGCCAGTTACGAGCTGATTCCAGTCTTGGTATAGAATATGAAAAGGCACCAGATCTTCCACAGTTCAGCTCTTGACAGATCAGACTCACTGTGTCTGTGTCCATCTGGTTCCAGCACACATTACCCCAGGATCCATTGTAGAAAACCTCCACATTCCCTTCACAGCCCTCAGTTAACCTGATCTCTTTAAACTCTAGATAGAAACATGAACACAACCTCTGTGTTCATCCAACCCCATTAATTTTAACCACAAACACATAAAGGTAACATAACATATATACAGGGGTTGGACAATGAAACTGAAACACTGGCCAATAAAGTGTTGGATGTTTAATACCTATATGCCTGTATGTATATATATCTGGTGGCCAATATTCACTGATTTTAGATTCCATCAGCAAGAGCAGAATGTGAGAAGGTTGAATTAGCAGAACAACAGCACAGCTGTACATAAAATATTGCAATCCACACAACATAATGGGAGACATATCAGAGTTTAAAAGAGGATGAATTGTTGGTGCGCATCTCGCTGACTCATCTGTGATTAACAACAAGTCGTTGTGGTGTATCGAGATTCGAGAACTATGGTATCCAGGGTAATGTCGGCATACCACCACGTAGGATGAACCGCATCCAACAGGAGTAACTGTTGACACATGAGGAAGCTACTAGTATAAGGATATCCAGGTACTAACCCGGATTGTATCCAAAAAACATGATACCACAGGAGAATTAAATCCCCACCTCAACTCTCCTGTTTCCACTAAAACTGTTCGTCAGGAGCTCCACATGGAACACATGGTTGGGCTGCTATAGACAAACCCAGAGGCGTCGCAATAGGGCAGGTAAGCCAGGCAATTGCCTGGGGCCCCGCATTATAAGGGGGCCCTGAGGGCTGATCATTCAAACAATCAGGAATGTTAATATAAAGACGCAGCAACATCTCAGCATCCCCCTTAGGTGGTTACTTGTATTTTCCTATAAACAGTCAAAACAACTTAAAATACTCCATAATTTCTGGCCATACAGAAAATAATAATGCATCAGTCGCAACTACTTTTATTTGTGTAAACACACAATAACAAGAAAACGTTGTGCTTTTGTAAAATAAAGTAATCAGGGCGCGCTTTCAAGGTCTCCGTGAAGTGGAGCACGTCTCAAAAATAAACAGAAACACAGCTTATTGTAACGAAGGTGCGGTTGAAGCAGAGAGGAGGCAGGATCCAAATGGAGCACACGCTTTAATTAACAGATTAACGTTACACAAACTATACAGACTAGATACAGGTCTCAGGATACAGGAACAACCAACATGAACGCTACACAGTAAACAAGAACTCACAAAGACAAGACTGAAACACAGGGCTTAAATAATCAGGGACAAACGAGCTAAACAAGGGGGCGTGGGAAATCAGAAACACCTGGGAAATAATAGACAAGACAGCTGGGAAACTAATAGACAAGACAGGGAACCATAGAACATGACAGGACACAAAACCACATCGTAACATAGCCCCCTCCCTATGGGCGGCTCCCGACGCCCATCAAAACAAGCAAAAAAGTTCAGGAGGGCGGTCCTGGGGGAGGGACGGCGGGCCAGGCCCGCCTTGCCCCTGTCCTGGTCCCGGTTCCCAGTGCGGGCCTGGCCCGCCGTCCCTCCCCCAGGACCGCCCTCCTGAACTTTTTTGCTTGTTTTGATGGGCGTCGGGAGCCGCCCATAGGGAGGGGGCTATGTTACGATGTGGTTTTGTGTCCTGGGCCGTGGAGCATGGGTGACCAGGGTGGAGCAGGGCATGCCGGCGGCCAGGGCGGAGCAGGATAAGGCGAAGGCCAGGACGGAGCAGGATGAGGCGAAGGCCAGGGCGGAGCAGGATGAGGCGAAGGCCAGGGCGGAGCAGGATGAGGCGAAGGCCAGGGCGGAGCACACTTGGCAGGGGACCAGGGCGGGGCAGGACGCGCAGGCGGCCATGGTGGTGAAGCCTCCTCGGGAGGCCATGGTGGTGAAGCCCTTTCAGGAGACCATGGCGGCGCGGCCTCCATGGTCCTCTCGTGGAGCCTACTACTGCCCCCCCCCCCCCCCCCCCCAAAAAAAAAAACTTGGGGAAACCTCTGGAACCCAAAACCTCAGGGCTGGAAACGGGCTCTGGGACAGTCTCATGGAGCTTGAGAGACATTGGCAGGGCGAAGAGCAGAGACGGGGCCGGCAGGGCGAGGCGCAGAGGTGGGGCCGGCAGGGCGAGGCGCAGAGGCGGGGTCGGCAGGGCGAGGCGCAGAGGCGGGGCCGGCAGGGCGAGGAGTCTGGGAACGCCCTCCGGAGCCTGGCGAGGCAAACGAGTCCTCCTCCTTCTGCGACGGCGCCTCACTGGGCTTGACTCGGTAGACTCACTTGACTTGGGGCTTGACTCGGTAGACTCACTTGACTTGGCACTTGACTCGGTAGACTCACTTGACTTGGCACTTGACTCGGTAGACTCACTTGACTCGGCACTTGACTCGGTAGACTCACTTGACTCGGCACTTGACTCGGTAGACTCACTTGACTCGGCACTTGACTCGGTAGACTCACTTGACTCGGCACTTGACTCGGTAGACTCACTTGACTCGCTGGACGATGCACTTGACTCGCTGGACGATGCACTTGACTCGCTTGACGATGCACTTGACTCGCTTGACTCGCTGGATGATGCACTTGACTCACTTGACTCACTGGACGATGCACTTGACTCACTGGACGATGCACTTGACTCACTGGACGATGCACTTGACTCGGAACATGACTCACTTGACTCGGAACTTACCTCACTTGACTCGGAACTTGACTCACTTGACTCGGAACTTGACTCACTTGACTCCGTGCTTGACTCACTTGGCTCGGCGCTTGATTCGGCAGGGCTGACGTGAGTCGCGGACTCGGCTGGGCTCACGTGGAGTGCGGGCTCAACTGGGCAGACGTGAGTCGAGGGCTCGGCTGGGCAGACGAGTAGCGCGGGCTCGGCTGGGCAGACGTGAAGCACGGGCTTGTGGAGCGTGGTCTTGGCAGAGCTGGGGCGAAGCGCAGGCGCGACCGGGCTGACGTGAAGCGCAGGCTCTCGAACCTTCTCCTCCACACCCACGGTAAACGAAGAGCCGCTCCACAACAGGGCCAGGTCAATATACCACTCTAAAGACCCGTGCGGATCAGGTTCGGGCATCTGAGAACCGAGTCGTTCCGATAAACCCCCGCGGAAGAAGATCTTCAAGCACTGTGTATCCATTTGCGCGAGGTGCGCCAGCTCGAGGAATTCTGCGACATAATCCTCGATGGTACGATTCTCTTGGCGAAGACAGATAATCTGGACGTTTTCTGGACTCCAGTAAGGCATGGCTGCTGGATCACGAAGCGGTGAGTTCTTCTGTAACGAAGGTGCGGTTGAAGCAGAGAGGAGGCAGGATCCAAATGCAGCACACGCTTTAACAGATTAACGTTACACAAACTATACAGACTAGATACAGGTCTCAGGATACAGGAACAACCAACATGAACGCTACACAGTAAACAAGAACTCACAAAGACAAGACTGAAACACAGGGCTTAAATAATCAGGGACAAACGAGCTAAACAAGGGGGCGTGGGAAAGAAACACCTGGGAAAACTAATAGACAAGACCGGGAACCATAGAACATGACAGGACACAAACCCACATCGTGACACTTATACTAGCCTCACATACATGAGAAATATATCCATATAAAGCTTGAAATGTCTACTTTTAAACAAAATCATTTGAATCGAAAGCAAATATCATCTGATTATGTATGTTTGCAGCAAACACTGATTTAGAAAACACTAGTTTATTAATAAAAAAATTAAAATGCCTCGTTATTTTTTAAGACATTTATTATCATTTAGCCTGCTTTTGCAGCAAGATTTATGCATCCGCTTGCGCGCAGAATAGGCTATATTTCCCCATGCACCCAGTATTTAAGCAGAAATTAATATAAATGTGATTAGTCGACTAATTGCTTAAATTAATGACTACTGGTCGACTAGAAAAATCGGTTTCACTTTATTTGGATGGTCCCTTTAACACATTATGTTGACTATAAGTAACGTTGCACCTACATGTCTACTAACTCTCATTAGAGTGTTAGCAGAGTATTAGTAGATTGGTAGGGTTAGGGTTAGAATAAGTTGACATGTAGTTGCATAGTTACTTATAGTCAGTAGACTGTCTGTTGGAGGACCATCACAATAAAGATTTATAAGATATTAAGCAGACAGTCTACTAATACTCTAATGAGAGTTAGTTGACATGTAGTTGCAAAGTTACTTATAGTCATCAGAATGTTCAAAAGGGACCATCAAAATAAAGTGTTACCGAAAAATCTTCAGTCTATGGCAACTCTAATCAATACATTTACTATAGTTGACATTATTTAATAAGTAATAAGTACTCTTCACATTAAATTAGTTGAGTTAACAATTAGTAAATTAACTAATAAAATAATAAAACAAAGATTAAATTAAGATACTAACTATATATTTCTATATAGCATTGCTTGTTCTACCACGCAAATGACTGTTTTTAAGGTGACAATCTGTTACACATTTGAAGATTTACTGTATCTTGAAGATTGTTGTATTGTATTGTATCTTCTGTTATAAAGATGAAGATTGGATATATTAACAAAAAAATCATTATTATATATAAAACATAATATATATATATATATATATGTAAAGGGCCTCATTGATTCATTTTGCCTGGGGCCCCCACTCAGTGTTGGTTCGCCTCTGGCCAAACCTTTGGTCACTCGTGACAATGCCACATGTCGGTTTCATTGGACTGTGGACAATGTGAAACATGTATTGTGAGTTCACTGTCCAGCTTCACTGTTTTTCCCACATCCATGGGAGAAGCCCTAAAGAGGCTTATACCATGGTCTGGGTGAATACTCGATTCTGATTGGCTGCAGGGTGTCCGTTAAAAAGTGATAGAGGACACCTAGTAAAGTAGTTCTGGTGAAACTGCCTGTTTACCATTCGAAATTAATAAATAAATGCGCTGCCTACAACAGCTGTGAGTAACCATAGCAACAGGCAGTCAAAGTATCCGTTAACAATTTGCTCTATCAAAACAAACATCTAACGTTAGTTAGATATTACATAGCCTACTAATACAACAATGAGCGACTTCGTTATTTCATTTTCAGTCTCTCACGGACTGACGGAGCCCAGTAAGCCCGCAGACTGCTCTCGCATCGATGGCCTGTAACCGACATTATTTGATGGCTCTCCAGTGGCACTACAGCGGTGGTTCGGAGGCTGTGGTTAGTGTAGACTAGTGTAACACATAGTGTTTTATGTGTAATAAAAAAAATATCTATGCCTACCTTTGTGTTTCATGAAAAAAAAAAATGCATTTTTGAACCTGAGGGGTTCTACAAGCTGAGCGAGGTGAGAACTTCGGCGGAGGCAACCGTCCTCCGCTGCGTGTCGGCCGTTTCACACCTCGCCGTCGTCCATTAAAACCTGACAATGGACACCTCGTCGGGCATTAAGCCTTAATACCCAGACTGTTGCGTGCCCAGAGTAAAGCACAGGGTTGGATCAGTGATGGTTTGGGCTGCTATATCATGACATTCCCTACTGTGCTTGATGGGCACGTCACTGCCAAAGACTACTGAACCATTCTGGAGGACCATGTGCCGTGTATCAGCATAATAATGCTGCACACAGAAATACTTGTGAGAGAATGAATTGATGAACATGAAAGTGAAAAGTTGAACAAGGCCTAAACAGTCACAAGATCTAAATATTTTTGAGCCACATTTTGGAAGAGCAAGTATGAAAACATTTTCCTCCGCCAGCATCACATAGTGACCTGGCCACTGTTCTGGAAGAGTAATAGCTCAAAATCCTTCTGGCCACTATGAAGGACTTATATCTGTCATTTCCAAGACAAATTGATCCTGCAAAATAAGTCTACTAATAAACTACACCATACTAATAAATGATTGTGGTCTCAAACCACAGTTTCAGTTTCACTGTAGAACCCCTGTAGGTGTAACTGCAAATTTTTAAATATTCCCAGAAGATATTTTAGATTTTAAATGTTACTGAATAACAATTTTTCACAACACTGAAATGTTAACCTGAGCACACGACTCCTACATCCTCCTTGTGTTGACAGTCATGTTTCCCCCAGCCTGAAGAAGAGCAGTTCCACAGGGACGTCTCATTCCCCTCACACTCCACCTCATCCAGCCATATGTGTCCAGAACCAGGACCAAACCAGGCTGGTACCCGCTGGTTACTGAGGGCCACTCCACACTTCAGCTGTCTGCACACCACATGGGCATCTTTAATATCCCAGGAGTCATCACACACTGTCCCCCATGAGCCGCTGTGAAAAACCTCCAGCCTCCCTGCACAGTCTCCCCCAGAACCCACCAGCCTGATGGACCCGCGACCTGATATTCAGAGAGAGAAAAATACATTATTGATCACTAACAACTGAAGAATCTGCCCAGATGTTGTTGTTCTCACCAAGGCAGGTGATTGACAGCTGTTGTGTGGAGCTGCAGTTGAGAGTTTGTGGAGAGCTGCAGTTCCCCAGATGAGCTTCACTCCCAGAGCACTGGAAGCCCGTCACACACTCATGACTGTGTTCAGGACTGGATGAAGAGGAGCCAGAGAAGTTCAGCACAGAGCCACAGCCCAGCTGTCTGCAGACCACAGAGGATTCAGTGAGACTCCAGGAGTCCAGCAGAACTCTCCTCCAGACCTGATGGATGGAAACTTCCAGCTCCCCTTCACATTGTCTCTCTCCAGACAACCGCACCAGACCGTCATGAACAGCCAGAGCAGAACCTGAGGAGAATATCTCATGTTTTACTCAAATAAGAATTGTGGGTAACACTTTATTTCGATAGTCCACTTTAGACATTCTACTAACTATAAGTAACTTTTCAACTACATGTCAACTAACTGTCATTAGAGTATTAGTAGAGTATTAGTAGACTGTCAGCTTAATATCTGCTAACACTTTATTTTGTTGGTCCGCCAACAGACATTCAACTGACTACAAGTAACTTGGCGACTACAAGTCAACGTATTCTCTTAACCCGAACCCTAACACCTAACCATAACCTACCAGTCTACTGACAGAATATACTGAAATATACTAATACTCTAAGGGGAGTTAGTTGACATGTAGTTGAAAAGTTACTTATAATTAGTAGAACATCTAAAGTGACTATCAAAATAAAGTGTAACCGAATTGGGTTACAACATGGTGAAAAAGAGCATAATGCTCTCAGTGTCAAATAAGTTTACCAGAGCAAATGACTCCAACATCTTGTCCATGAGAGCATTCAGCTCGACTCCATGAAGAGACGGAACATTCTGAGAGTTTTGTTTCATTCCCGTCACAATCAAACACATCAACCCAGATTTCACCACTTCCCTCTCCAAACCAGTCTGATCCCACAACAGACACAGCAATCCCACAATTCAGCTGTCTACAGAGGACACTGACAGCTCTTATATCCCAGCATGCATCACACACTGTGCCCCATTCATTGAGAAACCGAAGCTCCACTCTTCCAGAACATGAGTCTGAACTGTTCATCAGTTTAGCATCTGTGTAACCTGAATAAAGAACATAGAGGTTAAAATAAAGTATAGAGCAGCTGACAGAGAACATATAATGTTTTACAAACAAAGAGACACTGAATATTTATAATTTACCAGAACAGATCAGACCCACATTATAGTCACTGGTACAGCTTTGTTTGTGTGATAATGAAATTGAGCAAAATGAAATCTGAGATTCATTTCCTCTGCACTGAATCTCTTGTGTCCACATCTGAGCGTCTCCTTTTCCAAAAGCAGCTTCTCCCAGCACCTTTACAGGAGCTCCACAGTCCAGCTCTCTACACACAACCTCTGCATCCTGCTGGTCAAAGGCAGCGTCACACACTGAAACCCACGACTGATCATCAAGTATCTCTAACCTCCCAGAGCAGAGGTGAGATCCATTAACGAGTCTGGAAGCTTTATGACCTGTTCATATTACAGGAATGACAGTGCACAGTAGACAAAAACAAATGCTTGATAGTTAAATACAATAAACATACAAACAGTTTTCCAAACAAAATATTCTATATGTCAAAACAAATGAATGGGCAATCAGTTAAATTATTCACCCGAACAGATGACACTGGCATCATGACTGTGAGTACAGGCATGTACACTCCATCCTGCTGACCCACAGTTCTTCAGTGTAGACTCTGATCCAGTGCATGATACAACATCCATCCAGATTGGTCCTGATCCTTGTCCAAAATGAGCATCACCCAGAGCATCTACAGGTTCTCCACAGTCCAGCTCTCTACACACCACTGCAGCATCAGTCATATCCCAGAAATAACCACACACTGTTCCCCACTGACCTCTATGAAGAACCTCAACTCTACCAGCACAGGGACTGTGACCACCAACCAACCGGACATTCTTTTTATCTAAGTGACAGAAAAATACAGATAGTAGACAGGTAGGTGCATCTCTGTAAGCACACTAGTTCGCGGGTCAGTATATTGTGTACACAAATTCGGCACTGGTAGAGTACACTGGCTCACTACAAATTTGGACACTGATTTTAAATTCCCGGTGATATGACTATGTGCTTGTGTCATAAAACGTTTATCTGAGCATCTGTTTTTTGGAGTTGAAGGATTACAAATTTATTAAAATGTTTAATTTAGGTTCCAATACGGTCCGTGTATCATCCGATCATTTCATTTCCTATTTGAAATGAAATAAGCAAAAACGAGAAAACGCGCCTTTATTCGTTTTTTTATAAAAACGGAAAAACGAGATTTCGGCTTGATTTTTCGTTTTTTGGTTCACGGGTCAAAAACGGATAAATGACTTCAAAATCAGTTTTGCACATGTGGGCGGTCACGAGACGCCCCTTTCAGCCGATTGGTCAAGCAAATCTGAGCCGGTGACGTCATCAGTAATTCCCCAGGTCTTTTCAACAAAATAATAGTCCTATGGCTCTGCGTACCGCTTCTTAAACTGTACGCCTGCCTACAGGGCTGTGCAACTTAACGCGTTTCACAGAAATATTTATTTCAGAAATATAAAATATTAATCTGCACCCAGCTGGTTTTATTTAGCTGTGCAGAGTTAAATCTGTGTAGTGCTGCACTAGACCGCGCAGAGCGGGTGAAGCACAGACCAATGTTCTGTCAGTGTAAATACGCAGCAGTCATAATAACTCTTCTTTTAGACAATACGCTCAGTTTTGGACAAGGGGTGGTCATTGCAAATACTGTAATGCAAAACTGCTGATGGTGGTGTGGGTATAGGCTACCGTAAATTAAAATTTAACTGATCATAGCCGTGAGAGTGAGACAGCGAGATGATTGACAGGACGATAGCGGAGGAAAAAACTCAAGATAGTCTAACATGTGTTTATTTAACATTAACATACTTTAATACATTCAGTGTTACCGTCAAGACGGAGACTCAGATCACTGGCCACAAGAACATCTCGGCACAGGAACAGTTTCTTCCCACAGGCCATTTCCCTTCTGAACAGTTAACATATCTCCCAAGGCACGCGCCTTTAAGTGCAATACTCCCCCTAAGTGCAATACTTCCACTGTTTAGTGCAATATCTCCTAAACTCAGGTGATTTTATTTATATGTACTCATACTACTCAAATACTGTAAATATGTTCATAATCCGTAAATGTTTATTCTGACTAAACCCAACTGTGGCCTTATATTTTATTTTATTTTTTATTTTATATTTATAGTATTTTCATATTTTTTATAATTTTATTTTTAGATTTTGTATTACTGTTTCTTGTTGTATTTGTATCTGTATATGTGCACTGGAAGCTTCAGTACCAAAGAAAATTCCTTGTGTGTGCAAGCACACTTGGCAATAAAGCTCTTTCTGATTCTGATTCTGATACATAAGTGAGTTTGTATCTGAAAACAACAACAACAACAACGAAACAATCAAATAACAGTGTGAACCACAAACTGAGCGTTCATTTTAAAGGGAAATTTCCAAATATCTCTTATTTTTTTGTTATAGCTTGCTGTTGTTTTATGAATTCCGTCTTAATCGTTTAAAAAAAAAAAAAAAGTTAAATAGGCCTACTATGCCTATATAATTTATGAAGCCTATATTGTAGCCTATATAATAGCCTATATATTATACCGAGGCACTTCATAAACCCAATTAGAAAGCTGCAGTTCTAAGCATGAACTCTAGCAAAATTTTCATTTGGGTTTATGAAGTGCCTCGGTAAATATACATAGGCTACACATTACATTATTTATGGGTATAGAGTCAGTTCATCATGGTACTAATTGCATAAGCTCCTGTGGTTTTGGTGCAATACATTTTATTGACGCATGCATGTTTCTCATTTTTATTTTTTGATTATACAGCCATGATAATGATGGGCCGACAGTAATGCCACCAAATTTAAAGAAACTGAGACCAATGCAACTGAGTTAATGTATCGTATTTTCATGATATAATTATGTAATTGTAAAAGTAGGGGTGCTGAGGGTGACCCCTGGCGCAGAGTCCAGGGAAAAACATATGCTGCCAATAAAGCACCTTAAAGCTGTCACAAAGAACCGGAAAAGTAATGATTATGAATATGTAAAATACATCAAGGAGACATTTTAATTGTTTATTAATAAACAAGTGTTTTTTTGTGTGTCAGTGTCCAAAGATGAAGTTGACGATGCTGACACGCGATCTTCGAGAAGTGAACGCGCCAGAGAGAAATGCACATTTCGTACGTATTACGAAGCCCGGGAAGTCACCTGTTGGAAAAAAAATAAAAATCCGTGGCGACGGTTTTGCAATCAGTCTGCTCAGTTTATAAACCGTAGTCTACTCACGAATTCTCAAACAGTTCCCTCGGTTTAACAAATCGTGCCC
Organism: Chrosomus eos; assembly: GCA_036326025.1. NCBI lineage: Eukaryota > Metazoa > Chordata > Actinopteri > Cypriniformes > Leuciscidae > Chrosomus > Chrosomus eos. Next base: position 3,141,382 of record CM070822.1, on the reverse strand, counting down.
ACGGATTAATAAACCGTACCCACGAGTTCCTAATCCGCGCTCTCAGATTTGTCAACCGTGCCTTCATTTTTTACAATCTGTACCCACAAATTCATAAACACATTCATAAACTGGTTTGTAAACTGTGCTCACGGATTTGTGGCTCCTCCCCCAGTCTGTGCCGGCAGTATTGCATTGTGTTTATAAACTTTAATTTTTTCAAAACTGTAAAATGTTGTAATAGGTTATATAAAAATGTAAAATAATTATTATGATTATTACATTTAGGCTACATATTTATAATATGATTTTATCCTAAACAACTTACAAAAATGGAACACAGCAATTAGTCAAATCAAATGTCAGTCATAGGTTATTAGGGCCCAAGCCCAAAGGGCGAAGGCCCTATTGTTTTCCTTAGGATTATTTTTTTAGGGCCCAAGCCCTAAGGGCGAAGGCCCTATTGTTTTCCTAAGGATTATTAGGGCCCAAGCCCTGAAGGGCGAAGGCCCTATTGTTTTCCTTAGGATTATTAGGGCCCAAGCCCAAAGGGCGAAGGCCCTATTGTTTTCCTTAGGATTATTTTTTTTCTCTATTATTATTATTTTTCTTACGACTATTCGGGCACTTTTGGGGGCCTTAACGTGCTCAAGTACTCTTGAAACTTTGCACACATCTCAGAACCCGCGGCCATCAGGGCCGGGCTGAAGCTGGTACCCGGGCGTGGCAGGGAGGCTCGACAGCGCCCCCTGGAACGGGGTTTGAACACTTGGTCCATAAATCAAACACGCTTGCATGTAATAATATGAAACTCGGTACACATATAGATCTCATTGGTTCATATATACTTCATGCTCTTACTTTTTACCCCAGCCTACCAGGAAGTCGGCTATTAAGGGTTGTTTGGAAAACGCATGCAATGGAATGTGAAATACTCCTCCTAGAGAATTCAAACACACAGCACGAAACTCGGTCAGCATGAAGTCAAGACACTGAGGGTGAAAAATTGCCAGGGGATTTTTGATATCTCGAACGGTTTGGCCGTGGAGAGGAAACGAAATTATGGCGAGAAACGTGAAACAGGAAGTGTGTTATAACTACTGCATACATTAACTAATCTTGATGAAACTTCAGCAGTGTGTTCGTTGTCAGAGCCCGATCACATGGATGTGACTATTGTGAGTCAAAGTTATAGCGCCACCAACTGGCAGCAGGAAGTGTGTCACTTTCAAAATGCTTTAAATCACCCTCTTATTTTTACCCGATTTGCTTCAAACTTTATATGTATAATGTAGACACACGGCAGATGTAGACCTGTGAAAGGATTATTGATATTTTAGATACTGTTGCCATGGCAATGCATCAAACATTAATATTCCTTTTTTTAAGCTTTTTCATGCTTTTTTATGCTTTCGGGCACTTTTGGGGTTCTTAACGTGCTCGAAAACTCTTGAAACTTTGCACACGGGTCAAAGCCCGTGGCCATCAGGGCCAGGCTGAAGCTGGTACCCAGGCGTGGCAGGGGGGCTCGACAGCGCCCCCTTGAACGGGTCCGACAATTTGGTCCATATATCCAACAAGCTTTACCTAACTTCCTCACTTCCTAAATGCTTTGAAATCACCCTCTTATTTTTACCCAATTTGCTTCAAACTTTATGTGTATAATGTAAACACACGGCAGATGTAGACCTGAGAAAGGATTATTGATATCTTAGATACTGTTGCCGTGGCAACGCATCAAACTTTAATATTCTTGTTTGATGCTTTTGATGCTCTGAGCCAATATGGCAAGCCGTTTTAACATTTAATCATTTTAACCTACTAGTCTCTATTTTCATGCTACTAGTACTTATTTTTTAGATACTAGTATCTATTCCATTAAGTACTAGTACGCCTAGTGCTTATTCTTTAGTACTAGTGCCTATTCATTAGATACTAGTGCTCATTCTTTAGATATTCTTTTGAATGCGTATTGGTAGCTAATGAATAAGTACTGGTATCTATTTAATAGGTACTAGTATGTAATGACTTAGAACTAGTATTTATTGAATAAATACTAGTATCTATTAATAGGTACTAGTATCTAAAATATCATTTTCTCTCTCTCTCTCTCTCTCTCTCTCTCTCTCTCTCTCTCTCTCTCTCTCTCTCTCTCTCTCTCTCTCTCTCTCTCTCTCTCTCTCTGAGCCAATATGGCAAGCCGTTTTAACATTGAATCATTTTAACCTACTAGTCTCTATTTTCATGTCGTGCACAATAACCCTAAAGGCACCAGGGTTGCAATGCCACCATATATATATATATATATATAGCTGCGAGCAGCGATGAAGGGCCAAGGTCGGCGGCACCGCCACCCCGGTGCCTTTAGGTAACTAAAGGCACCGGGGTTGCGGTGCCACCGGCTTGGGCCCGTAATCACTGCTCGCAGCTATATTTATAATTGTTGTTGTGTATGAATACATCAAATTGTCTTAACTGCGTCTGCATGCTTCAAGTGATTCTCAATTATAGCGGGTATGGGGTGGAATATATTCGATTTAATACGTAATACAGTAGGCCTACGTTTATCATAAAATAATTTATGAATGCTTTATTTGTAAGCAAAGATTATGCAAAAAATTTAGGCCTATATGTTTTATTTATAAACATATTACTGTATTACTAAGTAAACTCATTTATAGTTTTAAACTCTAATATATATATTAGATTATTATATATTATATAATAATTATTATTATTACATTTTAGGCTACAAGTGGACATTTCAAGCTTTTTCTAATGTCTGTGCATAAGCTGTTTTTCAGTTCATTTATGAGACCCAGTTCCTGAAGACCATGAAAGTTATATTACAAAAGCACATCGTTTTACTTGTTATTGTGAGTTTACACAAATAAAAGTAGTTGCGAATGATGTATTATTCTTTTTTGTATGACCAGAAATTATGGAGTATTTTAAGTTTCCACTGTTGATAGGAAAATGCAAGTGATCTCGCGGGCGCCTCCGTGCAGTGCGCGCTCCATGCTGGAATATGATTTAATATGAATGATGAGCGTCAAAATCTTGTGGTTATTTGTGATAATCTTAGCACTTTATTATTCTTGTCTAACCTGTATTATGACTGATATTTGACGAATTGCTTTGTTCCTTTTTTTGTAAGTTTTGGACAAAAGCGTCTTCTAAATATGTAGCCTAAAATGTAATAATAATTAGCCTATTATTATTAGAGTTTATAACAAAATGAGTTCACCAAGTAATACAGTAATATGTTTGTCATAAAATAATTTATCAATGCTTTATTTTTATAGGCTATAAACGCTTTTACAGTTTTGGATAAAATATGCCTATTTTTTTGCAAAATTTTTGCTTACAAGTAAAGCATTCATAAATTATTTTATAATAAACATATTACTTAAGTTAACTTATTTTTAGTTATAAACTCAAATAATAATAATAATAATAATAATAATAATTATTATTATTATTATTATAATTCAATTTTAGGCTACATAGAAGATGGTATTGTCCAAAACTTACAAAAAAAAGGAACACGGCAATTAGTCAAATATCAGTCATAATACATGTTAGACAATTATAATAAAGTTCTAAGATTAGGCCTATCACAAATAAACAAAATATTCTGATGCACGTCATCCATATTAAATCGCAGCCTATATCCACCCCATACCCGCTACAATTGAGAATCACTTGGCACGCGTCTTAAGTCTTAATACACAATAAAGATTATTGTCTAACCTGTATTATGACTGACATTTGACTAATTGCTGTGTTTTTTGTAAGTCTTTTAGGATAAAGGCATATTCTATATATTTAGCCTAAATGTAATAGCCTAATCATAATAATTAGGCTATTTTAAATTTTTATATAACCTATTACAACATTTTACAGTTGTGAAAAAATTAAAGTTTATAAACACAATGCAATAGGCTACTGCCGGCACAGACTGGGGGAGGAGCCACAAATCCGTGAGCACAGTTTACAAACCAGTTTATGAATGTGTTTATGAATTTGTGGGTACAGATTGTAAAAAATGAAGGCACGGTTGACAAATCTGAGAGCGCGGATTAGGAACTCGTGGGTACGGTTTATTAATCCGTGGGCACGATTTGTTAAACCGAGGGAACAGTTTGAGAATTCGTGAGTAGACTACGGTAACGGTTTATAAACTGAGCAGACTGATTGCAAAACCGTCGCCACGGATTTTTATTTTTTTTCCAACAGGTGACTTCCCGGGCTCCGTAATACGTACGAAATGTGCATTTCTCTCTGGCGCGTTCACTTCTCAAAGATCGCGTGTCAGCATCGTCAACTTCATCTTTGGACACTGACACACAAAAAACACTTGTTTATTAATAAACAATTAAAATGTCTTCTTGATGTATTTTACATATTCATAATCATTACTTTTTCCGGTTCTTTGTGACAGCTTTAAGGTGCTTTATTGGCAGCATATGTTTTTCCCTGGACTCTGCGCCAGGGGTCACCCTCAGCACCCCTACTTTTACAATTACATAATTATATCATGAAAATACGATACATTAACTCAGTTGCATTGGTCTCAGTTTCTTTAAATTTGGTGGCATTACTGTCGGCCCATCATTATCATGGCTGCATAATCAAAAAATAAAAATGAGAAACATGCATGCGTCAATAAAATGTATTGCATCAAAACCACAGGAGCTTATGCAATTAGTACCATGATGAACTGACTCTATACCCATAAATAATGTAATGTGTAGCCTATGTATATTTACCGATGCACTTCATAAACCCAAATGAAAATCTTGCTAGAGTTCATGCTTAGAACTGCAGCTTTCTAATTGGGTTTATGAAGTGCCTCGGTATAATATATAGGCTACAATATAGACCTTATATAGCCCCGCCCCTTTTCAGCGCTGCGCTCTTTGTTTTTTGACTTCCGGTCTGTAATTTCACAGCGATCTTGCATAGGTGAATGAACGGCTCGTTTAAAAAAAATCCCGGTCGACATTTGTTAAGACATCTGCTTTACAATGCTTATGATAAACATTACAATGCTCATGATAACTTTAGTTAACTCTACAATAAGTAAATCCACTTCAAAAGCTAATTACTCCTCGACAGCGATGCCATAGAGATATACAGAGCGACCGCAAAACCGGAAGTTCAAAGACAATATTCTAAAGATGACGGCGCCCACGTTTCTCTGGTGCATAAGGTCTATAGGCTTCATAAATTATAGGCATAGTAGGCCTATTTAATTTTTTTTTTTTTTTTAAACGATTAAGACGGAATTCATAAAACAACAGCAAGCTATAACAAAAAAATAAGAGATATTTGGAAATTTCCCTTTAAAATGAACGCTCAGTTTGTGGTTCACACTGTTATTTGATTGTTTCGTTGTTGTTGTTGTTGTTTTCAGATACAAACTCACTTATGTATTAAAAGTAATATGTTAATGTTAAATAAACACATGTTAGACTATCTTGAGTTTTTTCCTCCGCTATCGTCCTGTCAATCATCTCGCTGTCTCACTCTCGCTCTATAATCAGTTAAATTTTTATTTACGGTAGCCTATACCCACACCACCATCAGCAGTTTTGCATTACAGTATTTGCAATGACCACCCCTTGTCCAAAACTGAGCGTATTGTCTAAAAGAAGAGTTATTATGACTGCTGCGTATTTACACTGACAGAACATTGGTCTGTGCTTCACCCGCTCTGCGCGGTCTAGTGCAGCACTACACAGATTTAACTCTGCACAGCTAAATAAAACCGGCTGGGTGCAGATTAATATTTAATATTTCTGAAATAAATATTTCTGTGAAACGCGTTAAGTTGCACAGCCCTGTAGGCAGGCGTACAGTTTAAGAAGCGGTACGCAGAGCCATAGGACTATTATTTTGTTGAAAAGACCTGGGGAATTACTGATGACGTCACCGGCTCAGATTTGCTTGACCAATCGGCTGAAAGGGGCGTCTCGTGACCGCCCACATGTGCAAAACTGATTTTGAAGTCATTTATCCGTTTTTGACCCGTGAACCAAAAAACGAAAAATCAAGCCGAAATCACGTTTTTTCGTTTTTATAAAAAAACGAATAAAGGCGCGTTTTCTCGTTTTTGCTTATTTCATTTCAAATAGGAAATGAAATGATCGGATGATACACGGACCCAATACAATAGTATTTTAACTGAGACAGTTCTGCACACTGTTTTCCATTTTGAAGCATAGATGATGAGATTCAAAGAACATTAAGTCAAGCAATTCAGGTGTCTGACATTAGCTTTTGTCTTTATGCACTTCCTGGCCATTAAGCTCAATTCGAGTGTCTAAGTTTGTATTTGTTTGTTTTGTGTTGGGATTTCAGCTGTCTTTTCCCTTGTTCTGTCGTGTTCGATTTCTTTTGTACCAACTGTTTGTTGGTTATTTGCTGTTTTTTTGGGGGTTATTTTTTTAACATCACTACATATTCATTTATGTTTGTTTTTGTGCAATTTATTATGTAACCGTTTTGAGTTGGATTCTATTGGCAACCATTCAGGCACTGCCCTCTGCTTGGCCATACCTGGACAGGAGGCTGAGGTGTCCTTGACGTGCCATTTATTGTGTTTGTATATTTTATTTGGGTTGGTGTTTTTTTTTATGTAGTATAATTTTCATATAATTAGTTAATCCTTTTTTTGTGTCTCCAGGAGCCAGTAGGGATTCGATGTGGAATGGGGGAGGCCGGCTGCCTTTTCAGAGGCGTGTGCTTCACAGTGTGTGATGTGTGTTGACACAATTGCCTTGCAGTCTGATTTGGGGTGAATTTAAGTCGGTTTGGACGATCTCTCGAGTGCGCCCGGCCTGCCTTGTTCCTGTGAAGCCTGGCCCTGGAGGAGCGTTTTTCTATAGTGGGCGTTTTTAGTGATAGTTATGATGTTTTATTAAAATAAAGTATGTTTTGTATCGTTACCCTTGTCTCAGTGGTTTATATATTTGCCCTCAGTGGGTAATACTTACCTGTGTGTCCTTTTTTTTGTAGTATTTCCCTGGCCCTCCACCAGGGTGGCGTAGTCGGGTATAAATTAAAGTGTGATTCTAAGTTCCTTGCACACAATAACGCCACAGTATGATATTACTATATTCTTTTTACTCACCAGCACAGATCAACCCCTGGTAATTATAATGTGAACAGCTGTTTTTGTATAAGGATGTTGGACAGAAGTGAATCTGAGACTCATTTCCTCTGCACTGAATCTCTTGTGTCCACATCTGAGCATCTCCTTTGCCAAAAGCATCTTCTCCCAGCACCTTTACAGGAGCTCCACAGTCCAGCTCTCTACACACAACCTCTGCATCCTGCTGGTCAAAGGCAGCGTCACACACTGAAACCCACGACTGATCATCAAGTATCTCTAACCTCCCAGAGCAACTCGAGTTTCCAATAAGCCTGACACCTGAAGTAGCAAGAGATAAGCAAGAATTTTGTTTATCTAAAGGTGTGTAATTCTTGTCATTATTGTTCTACACTTATTAATGTGAAAGGAGTAAAATAGTCAAATTACTCAAACACTCATGTCAATCCATATCATCTGACTTTCTTTTTTAGGGAACATAAAAGGGGAATTTTACAGAATATCCTGGTACTCTTTTCAATATAATGAAAGTAAAATTAGGGGTAAAAAAAACATTTAGTGCTTTACAGAACAAAGTCATAGAGGATTGAAAAGACACAAAGTAAATGATGACTGAGTTTTCATTTTTGGTTTAAGTATCCCTTTAAGGCTGTTGAAATATCAGTGATGTAAAAAAAAGTGCAGGGTTTGGAGCAGTTTACCTGAGCAGATTACTCCTGCATCATTTGTATGTTCACAGTCATAAGCACCCCAATTTACTGTTCCACATTTTTTCAGTGTAGACTCTGATCCCGAACATAACGTGCGATTTGTCCAGATTGGTCCTGATCCTGGTCCAAAATGAGCCTCACTCAGAGCATCTACAGGTTCTCCACAGTCCAGCTCTCTACACACCACTGCAGCTTCAGACATATCCCAACCACCACCACAAACTGTTCCCCACTGACCTCTATGAAGAACCTCCACTCTACCAGCACATGGACTATGACCACCAACCAGCCTTACACTCAAATTGTCTATAAAATAAATAAAGACACATGGATAAAGAAAAAGAAGGAGGAAAAAGGGAACACAATAAGAGAAACAACTATGATCAAATTTACTAATATTTAGTGTAGATTTTAAGAACATTAAATTTGATTTCAGTTTATTTAAAAATGCTCAAACCTGCACACACCAGTCCAACATCATTGTCATAAGAACAGTTGTGTTTGTGTGATGGTGATTTTGGACAGAAGTGAATCTGAGACTCATTTCCTCTGCACTGAATCTCTTGTGTCCACATCTGAGGATCTCCTTTTCCAAAAGCATTTTCTCCCAGCACCTGTACAGGAGCTCCACAGTCCAGCTCTCTACACACAACCTCTGCATCCTGCTGGTCAAAGGCAGCATCACACACTGAAACCCACGACTGATCATCAAGTATCTCTAACCTCCCAGAACAGCGAGAACCTCCAACCAGCCGGACTTCTGAAAGAACAACACAGGAAAGAACAAAGTTTCATGTTAGAGAACTTAAATAATGACTTAGTGATATAATCAATACATTAATCAACGAGAAATCATATTTTCCTTTATCTTCTGAAATAAATTATATTTATTATGAAAACATTATACATGTCAGCAAAACTTTTTCCCAGTCCAAAAGGACTTGAAAGTAACAGTAACCTATAAAAACATACTCGGTTACTAACGTAACCTCGGTTCTCTCTAGAAGAGGGAACGAGTACTGCGTAATATCTGCGCAGTCTAGGGGTGAAAAGCCTTGAGCTTTACACCAGCCAGAGAACACAGACCATTTTGGGGAATAGAGTCGTCTAGTAGACGGGGCTCTAGCCTGTGTGATCGTGTTTAACACTCCATCCGGGAGGTTAGCGGGTACCCGTTGATGGCCCATGCATGCAGGGACCACAGTTCCGGGCGAGGATTCCAAATCGAGCCCTTTGCCTGAGAGAGGAAGTCTTTCCTCATCGGTATTGGCCATGGGCAGTGCTGGTCAGCTGCATCAGAACTGGGAACCAAGCCTGGTTTTTCCAGAGCGGAGCCACAAGCAGCATTGAGCATCCATTTTCCCTGATTCGTTCCAATACCTGAGGCAGGAGCGAGACGGGGGCATGGGCCAGTGCATCCCTGCTCTTGGAAAAAAACTTCGGACAGTGAGCGTTTTCTTGGGACACAAACAGGTCCACCTGCACTCTGTCGAATGTCTCCCACAGCAGTAGGACCGTCTGCGGGTGCAGAGACCATTCTCCAGCTGGAACATTGTTTCTGGACAGTATGTCTAGTCCCAAATTCAGGTGACCAGGCACAATGAGAGCAGATTGTGCTGAGCCCATACCAGGAGGCGTTCTGACAGCCTATAAAGGTTTCGGGACCTGACGCCGCCCTGGTGATTTATATAGGCCACCACTGACATGTTGTCCGACCAGACCAAGACGTGGTGACCTTTTATCTGGGGACAAAAACGCCTTAGCGCATTGTCGACTGCCATCATTTCCAGACAGTTTATGTCAAGTCAAGTCAAGTCATCCTATAGCACTTTTAACAACGTAGATTGTTTCAAAGCAGCTTTACAGAGATAAACATACAATTTAAGGTAACAGAGATTGGTGTGGTTTTATAGCGGTTATTGAATAATGTTGTTTCCAGCTAAATTTAGTTTTGATTGATTCTCTTCCGTCGAAATGATCATTTTTTATTGAATTAGGGGCCGCTAAGACGACGCCATTCTCTCTAAACGCAAACCTGTGATAAGCGCACTTTAGCACTGCGTTGTCATCGGGTCCAGGCGAAGGTCCTTCGTCAGATCTGGAAAACGGCCTGGATCCAGCTGGCTGCAGGAAAACCTCGGGATAAACAAAGACACTAAATTAGCGTAGATGCCGTTCTTCTTATGATGTAACGAGTACATCAGGATTTAAGGGAAGTGTTCCCGGTTCCGGCTGACCTAATCTATGCAGCCTAACATTTAATTATAGAAGTTGATAATGTATTATGTGAATGCTAGGTCAAAGAGATGTGTTTTTAGTCTAGCTTTAAACTGACAGACTGTATCTGCTTCCCGGACAATGGTAGGAAAATTGTTCCAAAGTTTTGGTACTAAATCGGAAAAGGATCTACCGCCAGCAGTCGATTTTGATATTCTAGGTATTATCAACTGGCCGGAATTTTGAGATCGCAATAGACGTGAAGGACTATAATGCGTTAAGAGCTCGCTCAAGTACTGCGGCGCTAAACCATTTAGTGCTTTGTAAGTAATCAACAATATTTTAAAATTTATACAATGTTTAATAGGCAGCCAATGCAGTGTTGACAGAACCGGGCTAATATGGTCATACTTCCTGGTTCTGGTAAGAACTCTAGCGGCTGCGTTTTGGACCAGCTGTAGTTTGTTTATTAAGCGTGCAGGGCAACCACCCAGTAGAGCATTACAATAATCTAGCCTTGAGGTCATGAACGCATGAACCAATTGTTCCCCATTTGTCAGTGAGAGCATATGACGTAATTTAGATATATTTTTAAGATGGAAAAATGCTGTTTTACAGATACTAGACATGTGACTTTCAAATGAAAGATTGGTATCAAAGAGCACACCCAGGTTCCTGACTGACGACGAAGACTTAACAGAGCAGCCATCAAGTGTTAAACAGTATTCTAGGTTATTAGGTGAGGAAGTTTTTTGTCCAATAATTAGAATCTCTGTTTTTTCAGAATTTAGTAGTAGGAAATTACTAGTCATCCAATTTTTTATATCAGCTATGCATTCAGTTAATTTTGTAAATTGGTAAGTTTCGTTAGGTTTTGAAGCAATATACAGCTGAGTATCATCAGCATAACAGTGAAAGCTAATTCCATGTTTCCTAATGATATCTCCTAATGGTAGCATGTACAGAGTAAACAGCAGCGGTCCTAGTACTGAGCCTTGTGGTACGCCATACTGAACTTGTGATCGATAAGACATCTCTTCATTTACTGCTACAAACTGATAACGGTCAGATAAGTATGATTTAAACCATGCTAGTGCAATTCCACTAATGCCAACATAGTTTTCTAGTCTATTTAAAAGAATGTTGTGGTCGATAGTATCAAATGCCGCACTAAGATCAAGTAACACTAATAGAGAGATGCAACCAGGATCGGATGATAAGAGCAAACAATTTGTGACTCTAATGAGAGCAGTCTCGGTACTATGGAACGGTGTAAATCCGGACTGAAAATCCTCGCAGACATCATTTCTTTCAAGAAAGGAACACAGTTGTGAGGATACTGCTTTTTCTAATATCTTTGACAGAAAAGGCAGATTCGAGATCGGTCTGTAATTGACTAATTCTGCAGGATCAAGTTGCGTTTTTTTAACAAGCGGTTTAATCATAGCCAGCTTAAAGCTTTTTGGTACGTATCCTAATGACAAAGATGAATTAATGATATCTAGAAGAGGATCTATGACCTCTTGAAGCATCTCTTTCAATAGTTTAGTCGGTATAGGGTCTAACATACATGTTGTTGATTTAGATGATTTAACAAGTTTGCAAAATTCTTCCTCTCCTATAGCAACAAATGAATAAAAATTTTCATCATGAAGACTACACTGCACTGTCTGATGCGATACTTTAGTAGACGGTTGCATAGTTATAATTTTCTCCCTGATATTATCGATCTTATAAGTGAAGAAGTTCATAAAGTCATTACTGTTGTGTTTCTTGGAAACTTCTGGGCTTGAAGCTTTCTTTTTCGTTAGTTTATTCACTTGTTCAAATAAATACCTAGGCTTATGTTTATTTTCTTCTAATAGGTTTGAAAAATAATAAGATCTAGCAGCTTTTAAAGCCTCTCTGTAAGCAATCGAGCTCTCCTTCCATGCAATCCGAAATACCTCTAGTTTAGTTTTCTTCCAGTTGTGCTCCATTTTTCTGGCTGCTCTCTTAAGGGCCCGGGTGTGCTCGTTGTACCACGGCGTCGGACTATTTTCTTTGATCTTCTTTAAGCGCAGCAGAGCAACTGTGTCTAAGGTGCTGGAAAAGAGACAGTTAAAAGTTTCTGTTGCAATATCAAGTTCTTCTAAGCTATCCGGGATGCTGAGATGATGAAACGGATTAGGAAGATTATTGATAAAGCAATCTTTAGTGGCAGAAGTGATAGGTCTAACATATTTATAACACGGAGTCGGCTTCGCAGCCTTGGCTAAATGTAATTTATACGAAACTAGATAATGATCTGAGATGTCGTCGCTCTGCTGCAGAATTTCAACGGCATCAACATCTATTCCATGTGATAATATTAGATCTAGAGTATGATTATGTGTAGTTTATGTGTAGAAGCTTCTCCCGTTCTGACCACTGGCCAAAGAACAGTCTTCCCTCGAGCAGCGCTGCCCATCCAGAGGTGGAGGCATCCGTGGACACCACCTTCACACTCGAAAAAGTCCCCAGGCTTACACCTGACTGATACCAGTCGATTGCTTTCCAAGGTTTCAGAGCTGAGACACATTTCTAATCGTTCCGATCGAGGCGAAACAGACCTGAGGCCCATGCCCGAGGTGGTACTCGCACTTTAAGCCACAACTGTAGCGGGCGCATGCGAAGCAGACCCAACTGGAGTACTGAAGATGCTGAGGCCATGAGACCCAGCATTTTCTGAAACCTTTTGAGCGGGACTATAGTGCCGCAGCGGAAGGATTTCGTGACGCGATGAATGTTCAGTCTGCGCTCTGGTGTTCAGGACCCATTCTGATACCCTAGGAAACTTTGCCCACGCATTTGCATGAATAGCTAGAGGTAGAATGAGATCTGAGCTCTGGCTGCAACATGTAAACACTGTGTTTGCAGCGTCTGAGGCGGGGGGCGCACTGATCACAGCGGGCAGCCTGGCCGCGCTCGATTTCTCTATGGCAGTTTGCGGATAGAGGGATAGCCAGGATAGAGCAGCAGGCCTCCTCCGTGGATACAGCTGTCTCGTCAACCTCAATGGCGGAAGCGGCGGCGGACGGTGAGCGACTCGAGTGACACTGGCAAAGCTGGCGGGCAAACCGGCGAGCTTTCGTGGGCTGGAGAAGGCTCGGGGGCACGCTGAGTACGGCGCTTCTTGCGCGCGCGGTACTACAGCGGGCAGAAGTGCACGCAGGCTCTGAGAAGGTTGACAGGCGAGTCCTCAGAGTCACCATTGGCATCAGCTCGCAATGAGGGCATCCGCCGTCAGCGAGCGCGAGAGCTGCACGATCCTCACCCAGGCAGGAAACGCAGATGACAATTTTTTGGCTTCAATATCTCGTGGAAGGGAGTTTTTCCCCTAGCGTAAGATATTACACAGTACGAGAGAACCTCTTGTAAGAGAACAACTTATATACAAAACAGTGTATAATTATTGTTACTGTAAAAATTCAAATGCATTACATGACTGCCCACATTTCAACATTTTTATGTCAACAATGTCTATGAATGAATCCTATCAGGGAATTACATTAGAATGTAGAGTTAGACACAAGCTTCTGAATTTTATTTTTAACAAGGTTTTTGATTATTAGTCTGACCTTAACAGTTTGTGCTGTCAAAATGAAGCTGGAAAATGGTCACAAAAAATGAAATTATGACTGCTGTTGTCCGTGCAATTGTTTTGTACATTAAGACAGGATTTTTAGCTTTAGCTTACCTGAACAAATGACTTGAGCGCTCTTATCAAGACACACATCAGGATCGGTTGGTTGTATGAATCCACATTTCTTAAGTGTAGACTCTGATCCAGTACACATTGCATTTTTTCTCCAAAACTGTTTTGATCCAAGTCCAAAATGAACATCATGCAGAGCATCTACAGGTTCTCCACAGTCCAGCTCTCTACACACCACTGCAGCATCAGCCAAATCCCAGCCATCGCCACACACTGTTCCCCACTGACCTCTATGAAGAACCTCCACTCTACCAGCACAGCGACTGCCATTTACCAGTCTCACATTTCTTATATCTATGAATGTAAGAGAAAAGGCTACTGTAAATTTAAATTGTTATAATAAAATGAAATGAAATTTGCTCTGTTGTAAATTGAACTGTTACCAGTACACAGCAAACCAATGTTGTGCTCATGCGAACAGTTGTTTTCATCTAATGGTGATGTTGGACAGAAGTGAATCTGAGACTCATTTCCTCTGCACTGAATCTCTTGTGTCCACATCTGAGCATCTCCTTTTCCAAAAGCATCTTCTCCCAGCACCTTTACAGGAGCTCCACAGTCCAGCTCTCTACACACAACCTCTGCATCCTGCTGGTCAAAGGCAGCGTCACACACTGAAACCCACGACTGATCGTGAAGTATCTCTAACCTCCCAGAGCAGCGAGAACCTCCAACCAGCCGGACTTCTAAATAAGACGACAGATCAACAAAAGCATGGCTTATTTATGGGGCTTCAAGATAATGATTTGTACATCAAAGCCATTTATACGGAGGCCGAGAGAGCTCAAGTGCTGCAAGCTAAAGAAGACGCATGCAATTAGAAAAAAAACGTATGCAAACAGAAAAACGCATGCAAATATAAAAAAACACCCGCAAATTAAGAAAACATCTTCATCAGTTTCACAACACACGTGTGCTCCAAATACTCACAACACAACCAAATAGAGAAACGCGTTGCAAAAGCTCACAACACAACCAAATACAGAAACGCGCTGCAAAAGCTCACAACACAACCAAATACATAAACGCTGCAAGTAACACAGACCACAACGGAAATGTTTCCGGGGAACCAAATAAGTGACGGACCCGGCTGGGACGTGCTTATTGCTCGTGAGCATCCCTATGCCCTATTCCCTTCGAAGGGCAGATGGCAGAGCTCTTCAAGTGGGACTTTGGAGTGAGCATGGCACTAGTGTGCCATTTATACAGCCGTTTGGAACACACTTGATGAAGGGAGCAATGAAAGACAACGTAATTTCCAACGTAATTATTTTCACCTGGGATGTTCCCATGACAACGCAACACATTGTCCATCAGCTGAATAGCTGTTCTGACGACAGAAATATAATGCTGTTAACATTGAAAATAAAAAATGAAAATAAATGTATTTGTTTATTTTTACTTTACAAAAAATAAATGTTACAATATGCTTTTATATCCGTTATGTGTGTCAGTGTCTCAACTTTAAAACTTTGGACCCTACATTAAAGGTGCATAACGCAGGTCTCTGAGTTTTTGCAGAACTACACCCCCTCTGGCGACAAGCGAAACTGCAACCAGAGATGTGCACGCTCATGGAGCACACGCACACGCACGCTTGCACGAGCTGTTCATAACCAAAGGAGCATCAGCCGCACAAATCTTTTGTTCACGGTCATAATGTCTTCAGAGGTTATAAAGTTATAAATCTGCAAGTCATTTTACATATATGAAAGGAAAGGCATTTGAGTAAATTATACACTTATGTGTGAGGGGAAAACGGGGGGTAGAAGAAAACTGTTTTTGTTTCCATTTATCTCCATGTTGAACAGTTTTATGCGTTTACTGTATCCACTTATGATTGTATTATTATAGAAACACGTTCATGAACAATATAAGTTATTCATTTGTAAAAGCTTAAAATAATAATCATACCATACACAGTTGGTCAACAAAGTACACTCAAATGTCTCAAGGTAATAAACAATCAAATGGCACTATATCCGCTTTCATAACAAGTAGTTATAGGAACTTAGTTATAGGAACTGTCCACTTCTAAACAGTTCTAAGAACTACTCTCCCCCAAACTCGGTTTTGCTGTTTGCGGTCGCACTGGCCAGTGGCCAGAACCAATGAGTAAGGGAGTGACGCGAGCACGGCGGCGGCGGCGCCACATACAACAACGACAACCCAGCATGGAGGAGGCTATCGCAATGTTCCCGTTCTGCCTACCGGGACCTTAATAACGGAGTACGAACGGCGGCGTTTAAAGACTATGGTGGAAAGTCTAAAGTAATATGATGGAAGAAGATAGAAGAGCAGAGCGCAGGCAAAGGACGTTAGCAAAGAACACAAGGCTACCGGTAGGCCATACACAAAAACATAGTTAGCATCTTTTATGGGACATGTTTTATGTTTCATGTTGTACTATTCTTCCGAAGACAATTCCTAGTTTATGAACCTGTTCACTGACAATGGTAACGTTAGTCAAATCAATTCTGATTGTACATTTATCTAGCTTAGGCTAAAGCATTACACATTTTACGCATCGTCATTTGTTGTCATAGATTTGCCGCATCAGACATTAGAGACTGAGGTATATCTTACCGTTTTATCAAGAAAACAGCCAACTGAGGATCCCGTTTGAGCCCTAGAGCAGACCGGAGATCTATCCATTTGTTGAAAGCCTTCCCGATGCTGACTCTCGTCTCGTCTTATTCCGACGCCTGACTCCAATTTGGCCATTTTGGTCAATAACTAGACAAAAGTTTTCTTTTCTTTGTCTTACGTGGAGTTTGCGTTGGGGTTTGGAATGAACTACAAGCCGGTCTCTTTGAATCCATCTTTTACTTTTGTGGAAAGTTGACTAAAGTTTTGTCGCTCGAGTTGTCTTCGCTGATACGGAGAATGACGGCTAACAATAACAAGCCTCCGAGACATCGCCTGGTGAGCGTGAACGCGCATGACGTCACGCCAAGTCTCAGATTCGAGCCCGAATCCCTCTTATTTATTTTACTGTACAGGACTATAGAGGCAATCTCAGTGATCAGAGAAGGGCTCATTCAGCCCATCAGGCAATTGTTTACGCATGTATGGGTTAAAAAACGGGTATTTTTAACATGAAATGTTGCGCAATGCACCTTTAACTAACATTTCTTATGAAACTTTTCTTTATGAAAATTTAAACATAACATGAAACAATATGTATAGTGTAACTGATGTATAGATTAATATCTTGCCTTCATGTTCATCTTCTCTATCTTTTTTATTTATATTTTAGTTTTCAGCTCATTGTTCTTTTCTCATTTGTATTCTGATGACATTGAACATATTGTTAATACATTTTGTATACTGTATACAAGTTGTATGTCATAAAAAATGAATCTCTGAGTGTTTTGCTGGGGAAAAATATTTTTTTTTTATAAAATAAAATAAAGTAGAATTTTGAGCTGTAAGCAAAGAGTATAGAAGAACTATAAAAAAAAGTATAATATTACACTATATTATAATATTGTTTATATATACAATATATTACAATATTATTTTAAAATTATAGTTAATTTATAAAAAAATATACGCTTTCACTTCTTGTCAATACACGTTCTTTGCTGTAAGCACGTCCTGTCGGGTCCGTCACTTATTTGGTTCCCCGGAAACATTTCCGTTGTGGTCTGTGTTACTTGCAGCGTTTCTGTATTTGGTGGTGCTGTGAGTATTTGGAGCACACGTGTGTTGTGAAACTGATGAAGATGTTTTCTTAATTTGCGGGTGTTTTTTTTCTATTTGCATGCGTTTTTTTTCTATTTGCATGCGTTTTTTTCTATTTGCATGCATTTTTTTCTATTTGCATGCGTCTTCTTTACTTTGCAGCACGTTGAACTCTCTCGGCCACTGTACATTTATTATATATTATAATAAATAAAGTAAAAACACAAAAGAAAACCACAACAAATATAAATATCATCATTTTAAAACATTAAAAATTAGAAGCCAATTTGGAAGCGCATATGAATTTTAATATGTAAAATACTTTACCTGAGCAGATGACTCCAGCATCTTTACTGTGGTCACATCTATGTTTACCCCATCCTGCTGACCCACAGTTCTTCAGTGTTGACTCTGATCCAGTACACATGACCAAACTCATCCAGATTGGTCCTGATCCTAGTCCAAAATGAGTATCACCCAGAGCATCTACAGGTTCTCCACAGTCCAGCTCTCTACACACCACTGCAGCATCAGCCAAATCCCAGAAATCATCACACACTGTTCCCCACTGACCTCTATGAAGAACCTCCACTCTACCAGCACAGCGACTGTGACCACCAACCAACCTCACATTCACACTGTCTAAATATTAAGCAGTAACAATGAGAGATAAAAGATGAAGGGATGAGAGTTCAATTTATAGCATTACAAAGGGACAACTGGTAAAATGGAACACATACGTTTGAGTATTTAAAATAAATATATATTTAGAGTTCAATACAAGTTTAGCTCAATTAACATATTAGGTATGTTGATTAACAAAAAAATAATTATGCTGACTCCCTTTTATTAAAAAAATGTAGGGTTTAAAGAAAGAAATGTGAAGCTTATAATTTAATAAAAGCACTTACATAAATTATCCTAAAATGCATCGTTTCAGCTATAAATAGTTAAAAACAATTACAGGGTTTTTTTACCATTGTGTTTTCATGGAAACAAAGTTTAAAACTGAAATAACTTTGCACAGGAAAGGTTAGTAAGAAATTTGTTCCACACTATAATTATGTTAAGGCAAGGCAAGGCAAGGCAAATTTGTTAACGTCTTGTTTCTGTATTATTAAAATGGTGAGTATTTTAAAGTTTACAGAAAACCCCCCCTTTTTTTTAAAGGGGGACAAGTAGAAATGTATTATTTAGGTAAAAAGGTAAAAATATCAAACATGCCACAAATTATGTGCTTAAACTATATTAAACCAGGTGTATTATTTTAATATTTGTTTCCTCTATATCGTTCTTAGCTGAGGTCTTGGCATTGTTTAAGAGACTATTGCAACCCTATAAAAGGCCTTTAGTTTTTTTTGTATTGTTTGTCATGATCACAACTTTCTTGACATAACATAATACTACATTTATCCTGCTGGATTGTGAATGAGTGATTATTTTTCTTTTTTTTTATATAAAAATGTTCATGGGACTTGCTCAATGTCTGTCACTAATATTTCTAAATCAATGTTTATCAAATCAGAACTCCAAATGTGTGATCAGTTTTACGGCCACCCAACTCGAGGGACAGAGATGCCTGCATGTTTATAGAATAATGTTTGGCACATGGCAATTAAATCGTTTTCAACCACAGAAAAGGTGATCAATGTATAATTTTTTTTTTTTTTTTTTTTTTAGAAAACAGAAGATTGAGACAACATTTACAATGTCACATGGAATATTTAATTGTGACCACAAGACATCAAGACAAAAAAAAAATACAATAATGGGGTTTCAATAAATAAATATTAATGTTATTTTGATAATGATATATTATAATTAATAAAAAGAAGAGAGTCATGTAAAACTTAGTTGTAGCTCTTTATAAAATGGAGAGACAGAGAGAGAAAGAGAAATAGAAAAACTGGCTGTTAAACATAGTATATATATACTTACCAGCTGTGATGAATATTATAATTGAAGAAAGTAAAATGAGTGTCAGGCATCTCTCCATCTCTCTCTGCTTGATTAATTCAACATCCAGTACAAACTTCTCCGCACTGATGATACAGAAGTACAGGCGTCCTCTCAGCCCCTTAATAAGAGAGAAAGAGGTTCAAAACCCTCCAATCACACTCGCTGTTACCTTATTAGACAGAACAGAGGAAATCATCAAACAACTTCAGTGACAAATCAGACGAGGCATTTATGATTTTCTCCATATATATCTAACAGTCAGTGCTGATGAACTCCTCCCCACCCATCAAGACTGAGGGGATGCAGAAACACACACACACACACACACACACACACACACACACACACACACACACACACACACACACACACACACACACACACACACACACACACACACACACAGGAAACTCTCCAGTATATGTACGGCATCAAAGCCCAACACCTGCAGAGAAGAGATAAAAGCACTGATAACTAACTGTGATATTAGTGTATACATATGTTAGCATGATATTAACACGTAATACAATTATTCAAATTAAATACTATTACCAAGTAGCATTTTTTTTAAGTTAAAGAGGCAGAAAAGACATTCTCCTTAAAATGTATTTTTGTGAAACATTTCATCACTTTCTCAAGATAATTCTCATATTGCACCAGTGGTTTGTTTCAAATGGCCCACAAATACTATTAATGTCAAAGTGAAGTGAACAACAGGCTCTTGTTTTAAAACAAGTAGTTAAAACAAGCTCAAGATAGTTTCACGTTTTATTTAACAATATAAAATAAAACAATATGCTCTTGTAAGCAAATGTGCCGTATATTGTGTCGAGGCTTTGAAACAATCTGATACCCGTCTCCACGGTGACCCCTAGTGGTCAGAATGTTGTAAATGCAACAAAAACAATAGCTTACTGTCGTAAGCCCGGTTCTCTGAAACGTCAAGTGGAGAGATCCACCTATGGGACGGGCATCCGTACCAGCAAGTATATTTGCTTCTCGTGCGGCAAGCGGGGCAAAGCTGGTGGATGTTACTCGATGTTTCAGAGAACCAGGCTTACGACAGTAACCTTTTGTTCTCTTTCATCATCTCGTGTTGGAGATCCACCTATGGGAGAGACATGGACAGCTTCCTGATTGCCCAATACACTCACAGTGAGGTTCTGTAAGCCAGAGAAAGATGGTCACCCAAAGGGGCGGTGCCTGACACGTCCCATAATCATGAACCCGCCATCCTGAAGCACACATAACTGCTGTGTACAGGCAGGACATGAAACGTGTGTGGGGCTGCACTCCCTTTGATTAATATGACAACATTATAGCGTCCACAAGCCAGTGTGAGAGGTGTTGCTTAGATATGGGACTCCCCTTGCGAGGAGGTGCCCATGAAATAAAGAGCTGGTCACTCTTCCGTAAAGCACTGGTCCTAGCCAAATATGTCTGTAAGGTACGGACAGGACACCTTCTGAACCCCCTGAACATGAGGGGAGAACACACAACGTCCACTGAACACATGGGCTGGGCAGCCTCGAGAGGGGGTGGCCGACCCCTCCATCCAAGAAACCCTGCATCTATTGAACAGGGGCTCTCAACTCAACTCGATTTTTATTTATAAAGCACTTTCCAAACCATTCAAATGGATCAAACTGCTGTCGATAAATAGTAAATAATTCTAAAATACATAGAAACATAAAATAACATCAAAACATGACATCAAGAAAATCAAACAACAAATCACTCACAGTTCTCAGACCTAATCAAACACCAAAAGCTTGATAAAATATATACGTCTAAGTCCTTTTTTAAATATATCCATGCTTGACGAGGATTTTAAAGATAATGGCAACACATTCCAAAGTGCAGGAGCCACAACAGAAAAGGCGCAATCTCCACTACGCCTCAAATGAGACTGAG
This sequence comes from Chrosomus eos, assembly GCA_036326025.1. NCBI lineage: Eukaryota > Metazoa > Chordata > Actinopteri > Cypriniformes > Leuciscidae > Chrosomus > Chrosomus eos. Next base: position 3,120,063 of record CM070822.1, on the reverse strand, counting down.
GGACAGTTAGGAGCATGCTCTGAGAGGAGCGTAGGGGACGTTGAGACTGATATGGGATTAGCATGTCCTTTATACACTCAGGAGCTCGATCATGCAATGCTTTAAAACAAACATTAACACCTTGTATTGTATTCTGTATTTAACAAATAGCCAGTGAAGGGATATCAATACAGGTGTTATGTGATCCCGTTTTCTGATATTTGTGAAGAATCTCGCTGCAGATTCTCTCTTCCTGCTCTAGAATCTCCTGCCGAAGAGCTTGAAGTTTGTGAGCGCAGACTCGATGCCCCCATCGGCCGAACATCAGGCAGGCCATTGGCCGAACATCAGGCAGGCCGCTTGCGTTTCGAGTCAGTGGGGGTAGGGTTTGAGGGTTTTCTCACTGGGGCAGGAGTTGGTTTCCCCGAGGGCTTAGCAGAGGGTGGGTTGCTCTGTCATGGCGGGGGTTTATTACAGGGCCTTTCCTCACCCTGATGGAAGTTAAGTCCCGAGTGAGGGGGGTTAGGCAAACGTGCAATGGGGGAACCTGGCGTGGGGCCGCCTTCCTGGGAAGGCATAACTTGAAGGCCTCATATTCCTTTTTCTTGTCATCGCATCGCTGCTGGATCAATGCGACGGCGGGGCCAAAGACAGCATCAGGCAATGACTGCAGTTCTCAGGGTCCTCTTCCGCGTGCTTAAGGCCCAAGAAGACAATGCAGATGACGGTCCTTTGCGGCAATCAGCGCACCACACACGGGCAGGCAGGCCCGTGATAGGCTGTTCCCGGGAGAAGCGGCAGATTTTGGGAGAAACTTACCGGTAAAAAAATCTGTGGTGCGCAGCCGTGGAGAAGGAAACAGGTGAGAAGATGCGAGAACATAGACAGCTCAGAAGCAAACACAGCTAAACTTGGCAGAAAACCAACTGTCACCTCCTGGCGGAGGTTGATCTGGCGATTTGTCCTTCTGCAGACAAGTAAGGTGAGCAGCGTAAATCCAACCGAGCTTTATCAGTGTAGAAATCGCGAGAAGCGAATATCAACTGGAGAACAGCAGCGCTTGCAGGCGTTATGTGCCCTCAGGTAAGGGGGTGGGGTGATGTGCGCTTCTGTCTGTCTTGCCGGACTTGGTACATTTGGATGCTTTAGCAGAGGTCAGGTACGGATGCCCTTCCCATACGTGGATCTCGAATGATGAAAGAGAACCCGTGCCTAAACCATGCATAAAAACACAATTAATAAATCTATTGCAAATTTTTTATTGAAATTAAAATCTTTTAAATGGAATTATCTGATCATCTAATAAGATTATCAAGTGTATATGTTATTTTATCAATTGTCAGGGTTTATTTTGTTTGTTCCCTACCATTATTCAATTTAATTATACTAATGTCTGACAGAGATCATCGTAATGAAGCCTCATTTACTGAAATCATGTGACTCTGGCAGTTTGATACACGCTCCGAAACACTGATTCGGAACAAAAAATTTGTAAAGGCTTCAAAGCTTAATGAAGCAGTGTTTTGAGATTGCCATCACTAGTCATGTCGTGTCCCCCTCGGGGTAGTTTATGTTTGTATTTGTTATCATTAAAAGCCCATCAACTCCTTACTCCTTTCACCACCCCCATACCTGACACTACAGAGGATGTCAGGGACATTAAACGTCATCAGCCGATAAGGTAAACCCATAAACTCACTAGTCGGCTTTCACAGCCTTGTTGTCTTTAGAACCACGCTCTTGCATAATATTAACTCGAACTTTCAGGGAAAATATTTTTAAACAGACTGAAATGGTTGCGCCATAAGAGAAATTCCAGGACTTTTTTTTTTTTGTTTTTTAAGGACTACAATCAGATTTAATGGCCTATAATAGAGTCAATCTCAAAATGAACGAGTTGAAGTTTGCTGTGTTTTAAATAGGTCTACACGAAGTAAATGCCAGCAATCATTTAGGGTGCTTTCACACCTGTAGTTCGGTTCATTTGGTCCGGACTAAGGGCGAAAAATTATACTAAATTATAAATGCAGTCACGTGACAACAGCCACATGATCACTCGTTGGCCAGATGTGTCTTGAACATATTTCTACAACTGCATTTCAATTGGTCAGAATTAACGTGCAGGAAAATTCCAACAGAACTCACAGAAGTAAACAAAGAGGATGAAAATCTGGCAGACATGCGGAGAATTCGCTCACAATGTATGTTCAGAATCAGCACAAGCTTTATCCTTTCACAAATCCCCTCATAAACAACAAAGTCTAGACGCGATACAAATAAGAGATTCTCTGTGCAGTGCGGACAACTTCAGTGTTTATGATGAGAGTTTTAGTGAGAGTGCAGAACGCGGTAAGTCAGTCATGGCTTAAAGGGAGCGCTATTGACAATCTAAATAATAGTTTTGAATTATAATATACTTTTATACATTTTTTATACAGTCTTATGAACATTACATTGTTTGAAAATATTGATTAGATTATTGATATAAAACAGATATGTTTCTAATTCTGCATATCTGAATTTTTGTTTAGGCTAGTCCACTGGTAGAGTACATAGGAATTTACTTTAATTGTACTTTACTCTTTCCCCAGCATAGGCCTATTTCACAAAAATGGCCGCCGAGACCGGAAGTAGGGTAAACTCTTTTCTGGTGAAAGCGCTAGCAGCAGCAGTCGGAGAAATGGCGGAGACTAAAAGCAGTCAGACTTGTTGCGCACCTTTATGTTTCAACTCGAAGAAGAAACAACCTTATTTGTTATTTCACAGTTTTCCTTCCGACGAAGTGTTGAAAAGGCGTTGGATTTGACTGAATTTTACAGCTATCCATGTTTCCACTGTACGGTAGGGGGCGCTATGACACATCTTCTAGTACAGTATCTCCAGATCAAAACACTGGAGAAGAAGAAGCTGAAACAAGTCACAACTCAAATCAAAGCCCGTCTACTACAGAAAGCCTGGCCACTCCCTATTAAGTCCAATTGTACCGAACTTTGGTTGTAGTTCCACCAGAGTTCCACTGGGGGCGATCATGCGAGTGCAAAATTAATGGGAGTCTATGGGGCTAGACGGCTAAATTTGTCTCTTTCACCCGATTGCCGTTGAGAAATCTCAGATTTGAATGTAGGTTTCGCAAGTTCAACATGGGTTATTGGTCGAAAGTTGAATTAACGAATACTTATGTCCTTTCGATTTCTTACAGGTTGAGTTGTTGTTGCCCATAACACGCTAGCATTCTGCTAATGGACGCTGATTGGTCAGTGAAGGACTAATTACGACCAGGGATACCGCTTGATGGCACCCGAAGCGGGACCAGAATGTCAAGGCGGACTTTTTCGCCCAATTTTTATTTCAACGCAGCAACTTTTTTTGGGGTTGGTGGCACATTTATCTGCCTATTGTTATGTACTGTATGTACTGTGAAATTTACATGGAAAATAAATTGAATTTGAGTACTTGTGTTATTCTTGTGTTAGGAAATAAAGGATACATATTGTATAGTATTGCCACCTTAAAAAACAACAACAACAAGAACAACCAATGTCCCGCTCAATAGTGCCAAGGCAATTATCAATAAAAATTAAAAAAGGAAAAAAATGCCTTGCAGGTGTGCAATGATAAATTGTTCTAATAGTGGGAAAGGGTTGTCCTATTTCTCATTTCCCAAGGAAGAAAAAAAAATGGTAATGTGTGCTCCTGTGTTGTCAAAGCCTACCTGAATTTATGTGTGTGTATTTTTGGCGTGGTCTTTTAATCTTTTAAAACAACAAAACAAAAACTCTTCTAGAATGTGTACCTGTGTCAGCTGTGTTGTCGATGCCTCGAGAGAAAAGAAAGTGCAGATCGCGAAAGCACCAAAGTGACTGAAGGATTGCCGTAAAGCAGTATCTCAAAGCGAAAGCAAATAAGTGACTCTAAAATCTGTATTTATTTGCATCTCCTTTCGAAAACAACATTTAAATTATTAGACAAAAAATTATATCCTGAGAAAAGTGGATTTTGAGGGGTATATCTCCATAGACCTCCATTCATTCTGCACTCGTCCTGTGAGCGCCCTCATATGGAACCAGAGTGGAACTGGAACCAGTTCAGAACCCGGAAGTTTACTGAGTGAAAGTTCTCCCCATATTTGACGTTCTCTGCTCAATTGACCCTTCGCGTGGAGCATGATTAACTGGTGTTCTGACCTATCATAATTCGCCATCCGCCATTTTGTCCGACAAAGCAGTCAGGAGAGTTAGTAGATTAACACATAGACAGTATAAGAAGTGGACAGAGTCATCTCATTGGAACTCAGTTGAGACAGTTGAAGCCCATTTTTAGCGATTTTTGAGCACTTCCGTTCCTGACGCGCAGACTCAAACCGACTCAAACTAAGCTTGATGACGTGAGCAACCCGTCTGACAGATGTAAATCTTCTAGTAGCTGTGCGTGAAAACTGCCAACGTTAATCTTGCAGAGACGGCGAGCTTGAGCAAAGAGTTCTCTGGTGTGAGTGAGCAGGAATAAGTATTTTTTATAGTATTTATTTTAAAATGTAACGCCAGTACGCCATATTAAGTTAATGAATTGATTGCCTGCGAGCTTCACCTCCTATCTTTACGGTCATTCCTGTACTGTGCTACAGAGAGTCGAGTGGTTATGACGCAATCGTTAGCCTATTTTTACAAAAACTGTTTCTACGGGGCCATAATGTAACATAGAAGGTAATGGAGCCCTTTGTACATTGTCGTGTGTCTTTAGAAATAAATAATGGACAAATGGAGTCTTTAAACACCTCAGATGTAAAGTTATTTGCTGTCAAAGTGACGCCAAAATGAATGGGAGTCAATGGGAATGCTAACGCAAGTGAAGTTCTGCTACAAGATGGCGGCTCCCGCGAGGCTTCAACTTCCGGTCGATGGATTACCCCCATGGATTAACATGGGAGGATTTGAACTTGAAAAACTGAATATACTGGCGCCTTTCCGTGGTTAAAACAACATTCCTTCTTATGTTAATTCATGTTTGTTTGATGCTATGAATTAACTAGAAGGAAGAGATGATCGGATCACGAGCAGCTTTAACTGATGCTCTACAGCGATCTGTCACGACTCATTAAAGAGCCACAAAACGGTATTTATTGTTTAAATTTCTTTCAAAAAATGACCATATTTGAAAGGTGAGACTTTGTTTAATATGCTTAATATCAAAAGTAACCGAAAAGTAACCTGGTCTGTCCTGTCTGTCCGCGTGTTGTAAGTCTCCTCTCTGCTCCGCGATGTATTTTTCACTGCGTGAGAACATAGTGAGAGCGTGAGAGCGGCGTAGCTTGTCAGACATAGCGACAGTAACTTGGAGGCGGGTCTTTGCGAAGGGTCAATTGTAAAATAATGTGATCATCAAACATTAAATAGCGTGTAAATCAAAACTGCTTAATGTTACCAAATTAAATGAAGCATAAATCATTAGAGGAGAAAGAGACTGTGAAGCTTTGTGGGTGTTGGACTCGATCTACTCCATCTGTGTTTTGATTATCGTTCTGAATCTGATCCAAGGTCTTTGACAAAAATGTGATTTTCTCAAATTTTTTGTTTAAAATGTTGCCTTTCTTTATTAAACTTACCGACATTCAAGTGTTGATAAAAAAGGATGCATAAAGCTAATATTTTTTTAATAAGTAGCCTACAGTTAAAGTTTTTTTTTTCAAGCATAAAAAATACTATATAGCCTACATTTGAACATACTAGTAGTATACTGCAAAATGTTATGTTCACTTGAAAACTTACAAGTATACTTGCAGTATACTAAACTAGTAGTTTAATGAGTAGGCCTACACTTCAGTGTGTACTTTCATAAACTAAAATTTTTTAGCAAAATAGTTAACTAGTATGCTTATAAGTTCAATTGTAGTACAGATGCATTACAAATTGTGTACTTAAAGTTGACTACTGTTACACTTATACTACACTTAAACATATACTTTTATATACTAAAAGTGGGCCAATTTAGTCCTAAGCTGTATTTTTGCTGCTGTCAAAAAACAAGACATATCAAAGTACTACAGAATAACAGTATACAATAATTCATAGAACTTTATTGAATTTAGCAGTTTGTGTGCAAAAAAAAAAAAAAAAAAAAAAAAGCACATTCCCCATTTTCACTTTATAGTATCTTTTCAGTCTGAAACAGAAAACATAAAAATAAATTTGACAGAAATATGAAACAAGTACATAAAACAATTGTATGCATGCTTGGTGTCTGACTGTAAAGTGAACAACATGCTCTTCTGCTCAGTTCAAAGAGTCATTACATTCTTTTGAGAGAAAGGTCCTTGATCACAGCTGCTGTTTGTCAACTTATTTCCCAAAGTACATTCCAATGCTCTTTAGCACAATATATTAAGTTAATATATAAGTTGCTGTGAAATATTAAAGACTGGCAAACTTAAATGTTGAAGCATCTGAAATCATAACAACTATAACGGATTGAATGTTAGGAAAAACAATGTTTTTCTTTTCTTTTCTCATATAAGTCTACATCATAGAAATGTTTCAGTGCAATGGGATCACATAAACATGTTTTGTAAAACCTCTGGAAAGAGAACTTTAAACTAACACGGATTAAATGTGATTGATTTGGTAGATTTCAATACAAAATGTTACATAACAGATTGGTGGACAGCAGGTTAAACTTATAGCATCAAAGACACTTAAACTCAGCAGAAAATTTAAATGCTTTGAAATAATTTGTTATAAAGTTATAAAGTCCCTCCCTGTTTTCCTGGCTCCTCCTCCACGTCATCATAGTCTGTTATTAGAAAACAAGGGCAAATTAATTGATAAATATATGCTTTAAAAAAGTATTATAAATGAACACATCAATATTGCCAGTCAAGTTAAATGAGATATCATGATTACAGAAATTGATATTATAAAACGATTATAAAAATTACACACAAATTTAGTGGTAAAAAGGTGTCAGTAACGTACCAAACATGTCACTCATATATTCCCTGATATTCTTCACATCATCTCCTCCTGGACACCCTCTAATATATTTTTTAGTTTCTATTATTAATTACATGAGTTTTATATGAAACTATAATTTGAAGACAAACAAACAAACAAAAAACATTTAGTCTGAGAGAGTAATTTGAATCCCACACCTGCTTTATCATTGGAGAATTGTCGTACAATAATGACATCATCATAATTGTCTGGCAAGTCAAAATAGACAAAAGAATGAAAATTTAAATGCATCCATTAAATGTACAAAATATGGGATTTTGAAATGTATAATTAAAATGCATATAAATCTATATGGTTAAAACCTGTAAAAAGGATAAGAAATAAACCTGTATCACGAGATCTCAGTCCAACAGGGATTATATCATCATAATTCTCAGGTGTGATTTGTTGCTCTTCTAAATGAGTTAACAGCAAGGAGGAAATAAACAAAAACTGCTTTTACTATTCAGAGACCCAATAGTTAATTTTATTTAGTGAAATCATTTTAAGTCACTGACCTTTATTTGACCCTTCAGTGGTGGTGATGTCATTATAGTAGTGAGGTCCTACTGCAGAATTTGCTTTAAAAAGCGTAGATGAAAGAAAAAAAGAAGATTCAATAAATCCTTATCTGAATTATTACGTGCTGGATGGTTTATAATTTAAACTCAGTTAAGATAACCTGCTAAGTGAATGTTTTTAACTAATTTAACATCCATAAATTTCTGTATGCAGATTAGATTTGAGTTATATTGATTTATATTTGAGTCCTCTAACCTGAAAGAAGCTCATCAGCATCTTCATACCCAGAATGATGTTCTTCTGAAAGGACACTTCTTATTATAGTAGATCCAACAGATACGTTCAGAATTGTAAATTAGCCAAAATCCCCACTTCCTTTGAATCTCAAAACAAACACTATATATTTCAGATAACACACAAAAGTTCTATAAAATGGATCTATCTGATTTATTCTACTCTCCTTATGAATAAAGTGATTATGATCTCCTCAAATCAGATTCTATGACATTTACTCACCCCTCTGAGTGAAGAAACTCTGTCTATTACTGGGTTTCTGTTGAATCTCCTCATAAACGGCCTCAGTCGTCGTCCTGTGTCTCCTCTTAGAGAGAGCTGTGAGTGTAGACAGACAAACCTGCTGTCAGTTCACAACACATGACTGATCACACACTGAATAAGACACAATATGACAGTCTCTGGATCTCTCCTACCTCTCCTCATCACTCTGTTCTGCTGAATCAGTATAAGCAGTGGCACTAAGAGCAGTAAGAGCAAAACTCCCAGTACAACCACAAGCACAGAGAGAGACGCTGCTGGAGGAGTTTGTGGAGGAGTGACTGATGTTGAGCGCACTGTCTGAGAAACTGGAGGAGAAGATGATGTTGTTGTGGCAGGAGTAGTGGACACTGACAAATCTGGCAAAACAGACACTAACACATTAAAAATCCTGCAAATAGACAAAGATTATTAGCATTAAAATACTACTATTGGTCAGTGTTTTGCAGTGACCTGCACATGTGAGTCCAGCGAGCTCTTTGTGAGAACAGTCAGTGTGGTTCTTCAGGGAGAGAGGACAGTCCCACAGGTGAATCTCATTCCCTCTGCACTCGACTCTGTTCAGCCACACAACACCTTCACCAGCACCCAAGACTGAATTCCCATCAGCCCTCAGTGCGTCTCCACAACCCAGCTGCCTGCAGACCACCTGAGCATCGCTGATGTCCCACAGATCATCACAGACTGAACCCCACACAGCGTTATGATACACCTCCAGCCTCCCAGAGCACCGGCCCAAACCTCCACTCAGTCTGAGAGGAACATGCTCTAAATCACACACATTACAGAAATATAGACATGGTCCATCAATGTACAGTTCTGTAAAAACAGTGACACCTACAGTGGGGTATCTGTGTGGTGCAAAGTTATAGTAGTCATGAACTCTTTTAAAATATATATTTTCTATAAATGTTCTATGAGGTCCACTTATAATGATATAAAGATTTTTTTTTTCATCAAATAGATCCTAATTTTGAAGTAACAGGCTATTTTATCCTGTTTTTGACCCTCTTGGAAACGCTTCGTTTTGATGGGTGTGCCGTACTCAAGAGTTGGAAGTAAACGTCCACTACTATGATTCTGCATATAAAAATAATTTTCAATGTCCCCAGAATTGGAAGTTTTCAAAACAATTTCACACGTGATGTTGAAAAATGTCTCATTACATAGTTGAAAAAAATTGCCAACAATGTGATACATTTATTTTATTACTTAAAATAAAGTTCAAATATTAGGAGTTAACACAGTTATAATTTACAAATGATAACTTACAGTGTTTGTGCTAATGGAATTATGAATGAATGTACCCTTGTGTGTTCCTCTTATAGGCTATTCATTGTTAATTATTTTTGATCAAGTGAAAAACGTATACATAGTCATTTGCAGTGTCATGATTTAAATAAAATGAAACGTGTTGTCTTACTAATGACAAAACAGAAGATCTCGCTCATTGATTTTATTCAAGATTAAGGTGCCCTAGAATGTGAAATTGAATTTATTTTGGCATAGTTAAATATCAAGAGTTCAGTACATGGACATGACATACAGTGAGTCTCAAACACCATTGTTTTCTCCTTCTTATTTAAATCTCGTTTTTGAAAAACACCCCTGAAAAATAGGCGAATCTCCACATAACACCGACTGTGATGCAACAGTCGGAATCATTAATATGTACATCTCCAAAAATTTGCATATGCCAGCCCATGTTCAATGACAGGCAGAACTGTGCAGCCGAATCATCGGAAGTTCTGCAGGTGAAGAAACAAGCGAGGATCATAGGGAAAATGGCAGATAAATGTTATGTTCCAGGCTGTGCAGGGGATGTGAGGACTTTTCATACCCTTCCCACAGAAAAGAAATGTCAACAGGCGTGGTTGGTGTTTATCTATAATCGGATACCGCAACAGTTTAATTCGAAGTTGTTAGTTTGATCTGCCCATTTCACCACAGACTTATTTTCTAACTTGGGACAATATCAAGCAGGCTTCTCTCGGTGAATAAATTACATACAGAAAGCGATCAAAGAACAATCTTTCCACACAGCGCGAGTTTATCTGGACACTTGCCAAACTCGTTATGAAATCAATGATGTACATCGTCGTGTTTGCATTGGTGAAAGCATTAGAGAGAGTGCAGAAACTGCATTGTAATGATAAGATCTTCATTCTTGCTCAATGCTCATCACGGAAACATTTTATGTGTTGGAAATAGATTTAAATACTTTATTAACATCTCATGATTTGTTAATCTCGATAGCTGTAATAGTAAAAACGTATAATAGCTGTAGTAAAAGTATTCGAGAGAGTTTCACATGTAATACGTAGCTATTTCATATCTAAGCATGTCAGCCAATCACAGCAGTGGCCGGTTCTCACAGCAGACACGCCTTCAAACAGGGTGTTCAAATCAGAGGCTAAAATCAGGCTAGGAAAAATGCCTTTTATTTCTAAATTATGACTATTTTTGATCTAAAAAAAATACTAACATTATAAGGGCAACTCAGAAAACATTATAAAATAATAAAATAACCCCATTCTAGGGCACCTTTAAGTCAAAGCAACAAAAGCATCATTATATGGCGTCAAATGCCACGTATATTTGCGGAACAATGAAGTATTGCAAAAGAAAACTATAATGTACATTTCCAGAAGAAAATGTGAGTGGTACTTGCAGTGGCAAAACTCGCCACTCGGTTGCTAGGGTTTGGTACATGATTACATACGAGCCAACAAACATGTCTGTACAAAGTTCTGGTGCTGAGATATGGCTTTTTCATGTTGTTCAGGTGGTTGCTAGGGTGTTCTGGGTGGTTGCTATGGTGTTGCTAGGTGGTTGTTAGGGTATTCTAGCTGGTTGCTAGGGCGTTGCTAATCAGTTGCTAGGGTGTTCTAAATGGTTGCTATGGTGTTGCTAGGCAGTTGCTAGGGTGTTCTGGATGGTTGCCATGGTGTTGCTAGGTAGTTGCTAGGGTGTTCTGGGTCAGTGGTTCCCAATCCTGTTCCTCGCGCCCCCCCAACACTGCGCGTTTTCTTTGTCTCCCCAATCAAACACACCTGATTCAACTCATCAGCTCATTAACCCATGTGATTATGAGCTAATGAGCTGAATCAGGTGTGTTTGATTAGGGAGAAAAAGAATACGCGCAGTGTTGGGGGGGGGGGGGGGCGCGAGGAACAGGGTTGGGAACCACTGTTCTGGGTGGTTGCTATGGTGTTACTAGGGGGTTGGTAGTTGTCACAGATGGTTACTATTGGAGTTCTTAGCATTTTCATGGCATGATTTAACACGCTATAAGCATGTAGCTATTCACAGCTAGCATGTGTAGCATGTTGGAAGTCCAGTTTGCTAGCATGAGTCAAAAGAGCCAACCCCCATCTCTAAACAATGTTCTTATGCAGAGAAAAAGGTCTTGCAAAATGGTTGCTAGGGTACTCTGTTTGGTTGCTAGGGAGTGGATGGAAGCTGCCAATCATGAAATCATGAAAGGCTGCTTGTCATTATGAATGATATAAACCAGGGGTTCTTAACCTTTTTGATGTCGGGGCCCAAATTTTACAGTACAAAGTGGCCAGGGGCCCATTCAAATATTACCACTTTATTGGTTTATTGATCTCACCCTGGATTTGATTTGTATCCAATAACTAAATGGAATCCAATTGCAGTTTAACAGTTTATTATTCATGCATGTAAACCTGCACATATAAGAAGATGCCAAACTCACAACAATTCATGGAACAAATCAATCTGCATCAAGAACAAATTTAAAGGCTCAAGTCAGGCATTTTAACACAAAAAACAGTTAGATTTGACCAATTTTACTTGGTTTTACAAAAAAAAAAATAGAAAATGTAGGCCTATACAAATAAAAATAAATAAAATAAAAACAATAAAATGCGTTGCTAAAATTCTAAATAATATTTTTCAAATTAAATAAGTTGTGAATGAAATTTAAATAAAGTGCAAATGAAAAAAATATAGCTATGTTATGTCTAAAAATAATTTGATAATTGTTTCAGCAGTCTACATTTTTGCCTGGCAGAACCTGAAGTTGCTCTTCATATCTGTTATAAACTAACAATTACAGTCAAAACAGTCCAATTTGAACAAGCTACAACTCCCTATTTATGTTCCTATGACGCAGCAACCTCTCCGATCATCTCACGGCACATATCCACAGAGGCAGGTAAAACCAACTCCTCCGCTATTGTGAATGCTTTCTTTTAGGGCGTCGCACATCGGCCGCGTCTCGTTTGACAACTCGAGGTATCGCACACCGGACAGTTTCTGGCCAGCAATATTGTTATGTATAAGGGCATTATGGAAAGATCATGTGTGTACTATGATTGTACTGTACAATTAAATAGTTGCTTAGGCTGAATTCACTTTACCTCAGAGCCTCTGTTAACTGGATGAATTCCGAATATCTGTTAATTTAACATGAAAGCAAGCAGCTACTGCATGCATGGTTTGGCTTGACTAAAAGCACGCAAAGTGCGCTCCCTTAATAATTCCTGAAAAGCTGACAGTTCATTGCGATCTCACACATCTCTGTTATTATCAATGAATCTTTCATAATATCCACACTTTGTGTGTTATAATTAGAGGATTTGCCAGCATACAGAATTCAGCACTGAACAAAAAGTCAGTTTTGAGCGGTGAGGGGAGTCTATCGTAAATGCTTCTGATTGGCCATTGCGTTCAAGAAATCAACACATATGTCTGTGATTGGCTGCAACGCTGCAAATGTGTTATAAATAGAAACTCTGGCCTGTAGATTGTTTCTATTTTGTTTTAGTTATTCTTGTTGCTTTTCTGCAACAGATGAAGAAAAATCTACTAGTTTTTATATGTTTTATTCATAGATATTTGTAGTTTGCGGGAGTCCCACGAATCGTTTTATTCTCCCGCAACCCAAACACACAGAGTGAGTGCATTACCGCCCGCGCTCGCACTCGGCCATTAAATCTATTGCATTGGGAGTGCACGTCTCTCAAGGGCCCAGCCCGAGGATAGTGTCGGGAAATATCGGGCAAGGTTGGATCAAGTTCGGATCAAATTGTCTCGTGGATAACTGGTCATTCTGGTGTCTTCAATTGATAACTTGTTTGGTCCCGCGGCCCTCGCGGCCCACAGGTGAAAAACGTAAAGTTTTTTGTGGCCCTCCAGGTGGCGCTCACGGCCCAAGCGTGGGCCGCGGCCCTATGGTTAAGAATAGGTGATATAAACCAACTACCATGCTTCTGTGACATTCAGAATGGAAGATATCCCTCTATGGATTTTGGTTGCTAAGGTGCTCGACAATGGTTGCAAGGGAGGGGCTAAGAAGTGTTGAGGTGAATCATGGTTGGCTGTTTGCTGCTCCGAGTCAAACGAGATCATCTCTCGTGTTTCTATGGCAATTAATATCCCTTTGATCTCTTTCAATGGAAGTCAATCGAACTTGTTGCTAAGGTGCTCTAAATTGTTGCTAGGGCGTGGCTTAAAAGCTTCAATGGTCCCAAATGGAACCCTAAGCCCTCGCAATCTTCCTCCGAGCCCTCACTTTTGTGATGTAATGACGCTTTGACTGTCAGGTAGACGTCTACTGCAGAGCTCGAGTGCTTGCAGGCTCGGCAAAAGAGTGCATTTTAGCTATAAAGAGGGCGCTCGTGTGAGAACCCTTCTGAAACCTATTGTAGGAAGTGAAATTTAGGGGTTAATGTTCTATGACTTTAAATATTATTTGGGATAGTATCGCGAGAACGGCGCCCCGCGATTTAGAGCGCGGGAGAAAAGAGTGTGTGTGTTCAGAGAGAGAGAGAGAGACACGAGATGCACTATGTAATCGGCTGTGGCCATTTCACGATGTTGAGATGTTCAATAAACAAGTGTAGTCACCGGAGCTCCTTGTCAGTGCCCTCCCTATTGTGGTGATAACAGAACGAGGCCAAGAACACACGGAACAGCTCTCCATCGCTACCCCCCATTCCCAAAGTTCACCAAGATCACCCACACGACATGTACATTTCTCCCCATCTCACAAGGCCCCTTCCTCACTACAGCGGGGGAAACAAGTAGAAGCTGTCATTGGGGACCAAATGCCAGCTTCAACAGAGAGAGTATATGGGGCGACATCCATCAAACTGACAGGTTTATTGCCCCATGATTAGCCACGCCCCCATTTCCCACGCTTAGCCCCGCCCCTTTTTCCCACGCTTAGCTCCGCCCCCTTTTCCCACGCTTAGCAGCGCCTCCCTCCCGCCCACTTCTGGAGAGGTCATGTGACCGTGGGAATTCCCACGGTACGGACCCCTCCCATCCGAACCGGTTCCGGAACCCCTCCCATTCGAACCGGTTCCGGTCTGGGCACGTGTTGTACACCTGTTACGAGCACCTGTCTTGATCAATGTAAAAAATGTTCAAAATAATGGAAAAACATTCAAAACAATACATTTTCAATCCTTTTAAGAAGGATAGCAGAAAACAGAGATAGGTTTAGTGTTTTTTATATTAACATGTAGTGATTTAAAACCATTAAATCCATTTATATCATTAAAACATAGTAATGCTCCATTTTACATAAAACATCTGTTTTAAAAAAGTGTTTTCAATCACAATAATAACTAAAACAGCGTGTATTAAAATTATATCAAGTAAATAGTTATGTTTTCTTAAAACATCTAACATCGCTTGTATTAAAATTACATCGCTTGTATTAAAATTACATCAAACAAATAGATCTAATATGTCTTCAGTGTTCACACACACTTGTAAGTTGTTTAAACTGCATTTCTTAAAGTTATCAAAGTGTTTTAGTTCTTAAAACATCTAACATCGGTTGTATTAAAACTATTTCTATCATACATTTACAACTATTTTCTATCATACATTTCACCTGTTACGGGTATCTGACTTGATCAATGTAAAAATGTTCAAAATGATGGAAAAACATTCAAAACAATACATTTTCAATCCTTTTAAGAAGGATGGCAGAAAACAGAGATAGGTTTAGTGTTTTTTATATTAACATGTAGTGATTTAAAACCATTAAATCCATTTATATCATTAAAACATAGTAATGTTCCATTTTACATAAAACATCTGTTTTAAAAAAGTGTTTTCAATCACAATAATAACTAAAACAGCGTGTATTAAAATTATATCAAGTAAATAGTTATGTTTTCTTAAAACATCTAACATCGCTTGTATTAAAATTACATCGCTTGTATTAAAATTACATCAAACAAATAGATCTAATATGTCTTCAGTGTTCACACACACTTGTAAGTTGTTTAAACTGCATTTCTTAAAGTTATCAAAGTGTTTTAGTTCTTAAAACATCTAACATCGGTTGTATTAAAACTATTTCTATCATACATTTACAACTATTTTCTATCATACATTTCACCTGTTACGGGTATCTGACTTGATCAATGTAAAAATGTTCAAAATGATGGAAAAACATTCAAAACATTACATTTTCAATCCTTTTAAGAAGGATGGCAGAAAACAGAGATAGGTTTAGTGTTTTTTATATTAACATGTAGTGATTTAAAACCATTAAATCCATTTATATCATTAAAACATAGTAATGTTCCATTTTACATAAACCATATGTTTTAAAAAAGTGTTTGCAATCACAATAATAACTAAAACAGCGGGTGTTTAAATTATATCATGTAAATAGTTTTTACTTAAAACATCTAAAGGCGGTTGTATTAAAATTACATCAAACAATAGTTCTATCTACATTTAAAGAAGATGTGTTTTTCACAATAACGCACGGTGCTTAAAGATGTATAAAGTTTAAGATACTATTGTCTTTAGTGTTCATACACATGAAAAAAGTTTAAAAGTGTTTTCTTAAAGTTATCAAAATGCGTTAGCATTAAAAACATCTAAAACCGTGTGTATTAAAATTATATCATGTAAATAGTTTTTTACTTAAAACATCTAAAGACGGTTGTATTAAAACTATTTCTATCATACATTTACAACTATTTTCTATCTACATTTAAAGAAGATGTGTTTTTCACAATAACACACGGTGCTTAAAACTATTAAAACAATTTATATCATTAAGATACTATTGTCTTTAGTGTTCATACACATGAAAAAAGTTTAAAAGTGTTTTCTTAAAGTTATCAAAATGCGTTAGCATTAAAAACATCTAAAACCGTGTGTATTAAAATTATATCATGCAAATATTTATGTTTTCTTAAAACATCTAACATCGCTTGTATTAAAACTATTTCTATCATACATTTACAACTATTTTCTATCATACATTTAAAAAAGTTGTGTTTTTCACAATATCACACAGTGCTTAAAACTATTAAAACAACTTATATCATTAAGATACTATTGTCTTTAGTGTTCATACACTGTGCTAATATTAAAATTATATCAAGTAAATAGTTGTTTTCTTAAAACGTCTAAAACCATGTGTATTAAAATTATATTATGCAAATACATCTAATTACTATATTTGAAGTTGCACTTTCCACAATTACACATCGTTTAAAAATATTAAAATGTTGTATAAAGTTAAAATACACATATCTTTAATGTTTATTACACATTTGTAAAAGGTTAAAATGCATTTTCTAAAAGTTATCAAAACGCTTTAGCATTAAAACTTCTAAAACAATGTGTAGTGCAATTTTATATCAAACAATAGATCTATTTTCTATTAAACAAATATTAAAGCATATCAAAACTTTATGTTAAAAATCACAATATCAAAAACACATGCATATTAAAAAACTCACTTACGTTTTTACATCCTGTTTTGTTATACTGTTTAAAGATTAATCCATCACCAAAGATTTAATCCGTCACCAAAGGTATTAATCCAACAGCAATGGTATTTCCAACTCCAGAGGTTTAGAGATTTTAATTCCAAAAGCTGTGTAAATGTAATTTCCCGGGAGCTCTGCGAAACACGTCCGAACACCCCAGAGACAATCCCAAGACTGACTACAAACTAACCTGACACAGACTCCACCCCTAGACCCTCCCACAGCAGGTGCTGAGGCGTGGGAACTCTGTTCCCACGCGCACACACGCACACACATACGTCACACAAGCACTCCCACATAATGAAAGAAGAGACGCCCCTGTGCAGCGTTTGAAAAGCCGCAAACTCGACGTAGGCCTACATTCTCTTGGAATTTAGGCTATGCTACTGCAGAGCCAGAACCAAAGAGAGATGCCTTGATGAAGCTATGATGGATTTAACTTTACCTCCGCGAAAATTAGGCTACAAGGATCGTGATTAACAAAATTAACCAGCCGGAACATGTGGAATATATTTTACATTTGATTGATCAATGAGGCGTGGGAACTCTGTTCCCACGCGCACACACGCACACACATACGTCACACAAGCACTCCCACATAATGAAAGAAGAGACGCCCCTGTGCACCGTTTGAAAAGCCGCAAACTCGACGTAGGCCTACATTCTCTTGGAATTTAGGCTACGCTACTGCAGAGCCAGAACCAAAGAGAGATGCATTGATGAAGCTATGATGGATTTAACTTTAGCTCCGCGAAAATTACAAGGATCATGATTAACAAAATGAACCGGCGGAACATGTGGAATATATTTTTCACTTGTCTGGAGGACGTGCGTGTAGGCGTACATGTGATTTTGACATGGATTTACGTGATGGCAGATTGACCAGTGTGATAACGATAGAAGATTTACATGGAATACGACAGAAGACCCCCCCGATTTGGTTTTCACAGAGCGAGATAATGGATTTTATTTTTACCACGTTATGGATCGGTATGAAAAGACTGAGGAGACGGATTAACAAATGAGGAATATACAGACTGCTCGTGGACCACGTTAATAAATACACACGTAGGCCTATTAAATAAATGTATTATTTGATGTAATAAATAATAAATATACTACCTTTGTATATCCTTTGCATCCATCCTATATCGCTGAACATCCTGTATCCATTTAAATACACTGAAGCAGAGAAGTTAAATGTGAACCGGAGTTTTTACACGGTCCTTCGAACAGGATAAACATGACATGCACGACATAACACTGTACATATAACACGGGTAGATCACGTAACGATCAACGTGCAAACATAATTAACATTGTAAACATTAGATGGAATGCCTCATTATCTAAATTCTCTCTTATGAACGTATTATACAATAAAATATGCACATGTGTTTACAATTAGTTGCACGCACACACATATTCCTTAGTTAACAACACTTGATTTGAACTATTATTTACATTGAACAAGCGAAGTTCGCACTCACACACAAACACACTCCTACAATGTATTGTCTGTGGTAAGATCAGGGACTTGTTTTTAATTAAAGAAAGTTTCGTTTTTCACATATATTTGAAAAGTTCACCAACACATTTAAAAGTTTTAAAAAAGTTGTATAAAGTTATGGTTGGTATTCGTACATTTTACTACATTATCAGAAAATGTTAGAGAAAGTTGTTACTTCTTTTTAATTCTGTATTTTTACAGACCTAAAACCATGATGCTTCAAAGTATGGAATATAAGTTTTTGAACATTTATAAGATTTTGAACATTTATAAATTTGTGTATTGCAAAAGCAGAAGTCTATTTTTTATTCTGTATTTTTACAGACCTAAAACCATGATTAGAAGTAGTCAAAGACAAACGATTTTGAACATTTATAAATTTGTGTGTTGCAAAAGCAGAAGTCTATTTTCTTTAAATAAAGATTTAACGTTTTAATTTCTTTAAATCAGTCTGATGACACACATTATTTCTGTGATTAATTGATTAGTAATGTTGCGAGAGGGGTTTCCTCACACGAGTAAAAGCACTTTAGATGTGTTTGTGACAAACACATTGTATTTACTTAGACTTTTTAAACGTATTTAACATTTTAAATGTTTTTCTTCTGTCCAACTTACATTTCATATATGAATTGCCTGAGACGTTTAACAAACACATATAGGGAATGCATGTTGATTAGTACACTGTACCACTACCATCACCGTAGTATTCTGAGGAAATATCAGTTAATTACTTGGGATAATCTCATTAAATTCAAAAACATTTGTTTAATTTATAAAATCAGACATGGTCTAGCACCACATGCTTTCTGAGTGCATTTAAACATTATATATTTATTTTATATGAATTGTATTTCCATAATGTGGTGTATGTAATTTTATTTTTGTGATTTTATACATGCGGTTATCTTTAAGGTTGCCTTTTATTACACCCGGCTGAGGGACTAAGGATGAAAATTAGCACTCTTGAGCTAGCTCGGGTACATTTACATTGTTTTAATGATGATTAATGTAACACTGCCGCCTTTCAAATAAAGAGAAAATGAAAATGTACTTTTCAGGCATAGTGCAAACATGTAATGTTCGAGAAAAGCTCATATTGGTGTAATCGTCTCATCCAGGCATACCTTTACTAAAATAAACTTTATGGAAGTCATCTTCAAGCTGTGAGTATGCTTCGACATGTAACTATACCATTATATATTTATATTATGGTTCCATGTTGCTTTAAAGTCTTTTGTTTGTTTGTTTGTTATTTACTAATACTTTTTTATTTTTCAACATCCTACACAAATTAAAGAAACATATGAGCTAAGAATGTTCTCTAACCCAAAATAAACAGATAATGGAATGTTTGCAATCTACAATATGTTAGATATTATAGTTGTATTTTACACACATCAACATATTTTGTCACCGCAGTGATGCAAAGTTCCACACTTGTAAAGCCTATGAACTTTAAAACATAATCTTTATACAGAAATCACACACGTCCAAACAAACATACAAGATTCAAAAAGACCAAATCACTAAGAAAAGAGGAAATGAAAAAGCATTTGTTTATAAGAAATACACAAAAGTTTGCAAATGACGGTTTATCATTAGTTTTAGTCATCTTGCTCAGATAGCAGATGACACCGTTCACAGCTTGTTTCTCGGATTGTACAAGTTTGACATGATGTACCTGTACCATATTATTGTAATGCAAACACATTTGAAAATACAAACTCTTATACGCCTTTAAGTACTATAAGTGTTATGTGAAAAGTAAGACTTTTTAAAATGTAAATAGACCTATTGTTTGATGTAATTTTAATACAAACGGTTTTAGATGTTTTAAGAAAACATAACTATTGACTTGATATAATTTGAATACACGCTGTTTTAATATTAACACATTTTGATAACTTTAAGAAAACACAATTTTAACTTTCTCATTGATGTTTTAAGTGTAATAACGCTAAAGATATGTGTATTTTAACTTTATACATCTTTAAACAGTAGGTAATTGTGAAAAAAGTACATCTTCAAATATAGTAATTAGCTCTATTTGTATGATATCATTTTAAAAACATATTGTTTTAGATGTTTTTAATGCTAAAACATTTTGATAAATTTAAGAAATCACAATTTAAAACTTATTTATTTAATTATTTAATTAATTTTTTAATTTCATTAATTATTTATTTTTATGTCTAAACGTTTTTAACATTTTACAAGTGTATGGTGACCGCCAAAACACACTTTTATACAGTACATAGTTTTAAACATGATTTTTAACACAATGTAGTTTTAATATCTACATAGTTTAATATGTTTTAATTAAAAAAATGTGTTAATATTAAAACAGCGTGTATTCAAATTATATCAAGTCAATAGTTATGTTTTCTTAAAACATCTAAAACCGTTTGTATTAAAATTACATCAAACAATAGGTCTATTTACATTTTAAAAAGTCTTACTTTTCACATAACACTTATAGTACTTAAAGGCGTATAAGAGTTTGTATTTTCAAATGTGTTTGCATTACAATAATATGGTACAGGTACATCATGTCAAACTTGTACAATCCGAGAAACAAGCTGTGAACGGTGTCATCTGCTATCTGAGCAAGATGACTAAAACTAATGATAAACCGTCATTTGCAAACTTTTGTGTATTTCTTATAAACAAATGCTTTTTCATTTCCTCTTTTCTTAGTGATTTGGTCTTTTTGAATCTTGTATGTTTGTTTGGACGTGTGTGATTTCTGTATAAAGATTATGTTTTAAAGTTCATAGGCTTTACAAGTGTGGAACTTTGCATCACTGCGGTGACAAAATATGTTGATGTGTGTAAAATACAACTATAATATCTAACATATTGTAGATTGCAAACATTCCATTATCTGTTTATTTTGGGTTAGAGAACATTCTTAGCTCATATGTTTCTTTAATTTGTGTAGGATGTTGAAAAATAAAAAAGTATTAGTAAATAACAAACAAACAAACAAAAGACTTTAAAGCAACATGGAACCATAATATAAATATATAATGGTATAGTTACATGTCGAAGCATACTCACAGCTTGAAGATGACTTCCATAAAGTTTATTTTAGTAAAGGTATGCCTGGATGAGACGATTACACCAATATGAGCTTTTCTCGAACATTACATGTTTGCACTATGCCTGAAAAGTACATTTTCATTTTCTCTTTATTTGAAAGGCGGCAGTGTTACATTAATCATCATTAAAACAATGTAAATGTACCCGAGCTAGCTCAAGAGTGCTAATTTTCATCCTTAGTCCCTCAGCCGGGTGTAATAAAAGGCAACCTTAAAGATAACCGCATGTATAAAATCACAAAAATAAAATTACATACACCACATTATGGAAATACAATTCATATAAAATAAATATATAATGTTTAAATGCACTCAGAAAGCATGTGGTGCTAGACCATGTCTGATTTTATAAATTAAACAAATGTTTTTGAATTTAATGAGATTATCCCAAGTAATTAACTGATATTTCCTCAGAATACTACGGTGATGGTAGTGGTACAGTGTACTAATCAACATGCATTCCCTATATGTGTTTGTTAAACGTCTCAGGCAATTCATATATGAAATGTAAGTTGGACAGAAGAAAAACATTTAAAATGTTAAATACGTTTAAAAAGTCTAAGTAAATACAATGTGTTTGTCACAAACACATCTAAAGTGCTTTTACTCGTGTGAGGAAACCCCTCTCGCAACATTACTAATCAATTAATCACAGAAATAATGTGTGTCATCAGACTGATTTAAAGAAATTAAAACGTTAAATCTTTATTTAAAGAAAATAGACTTCTGCTTTTGCAACACACAAATTTATAAATGTTCAAAATCGTTTGTCTTTGACTACTTCTAATCATGGTTTTAGGTCTGTAAAAATACAGAATAAAAAATAGACTTCTGCTTTTGCAATACACAAATTTATAAATGTTCAAAATCTTATAAATGTTCAAAAACTTATATTCCATACTTTGAAGCATCATGGTTTTAGGTCTGTAAAAATACAGAATTAAAAAGAAGTAACAACTTTCTCTAACATTTTCTGATAATGTAGTAAAATGTACGAATACCAACCATAACTTTATACAACTTTTTTAAAACTTTTAAATGTGTTGGTGAACTTTTCAAATATATGTGAAAAACGAAACTTTCTTTAATTAAAAACAAGTCCCTGATCTTACCACAGACAATACATTGTAGGAGTGTGTTTGTGTGTGAGTGCGAACTTCGCTTGTTCAATGTAAATAATAGTTCAAATCAAGTGTTGTTAACTAAGGAATATGTGTGTGCGTGCAACTAATTGTAAACACATGTGCATATTTTATTGTATAATACGTTCATAAGAGAGAATTTAGATAATGAGGCATTCCATCTAATGTTTACAATGTTAATTATGTTTGCACGTTGATCGTTACGTGATCTACCCGTGTTATATGTACAGTGTTATGTCGTGCATGTCATGTTTATCCTGTTCGAAGGACCGTGTAAAAACTCCGGTTCACATTTAACTTCTCTGCTTCAGTGTATTTAAATGGATACAGGATGTTCAGCGATATAGGATGGATGCAAAGGATATACAAAGGTAGTATATTTATTATTTATTACATCAAATAATACATTTATTTAATAGGCCTACGTGTGTATTTATTAACGTGGTCCACGAGCAGTCTGTATATTCCTCATTTGTTAATCCGTCTCCTCAGTCTTTTCATACCGATCCATAACGTGGTAAAAATAAAATCCATTATCTCGCTCTGTGAAAACCAAATCGGGGGGGGTCTTCTGTCGTATTCCATGTAAATCTTCTATCGTTATCACACTGGTCAATCTGCCATCACGTAAATCCATGTCAAAATCACATGTACGCCTACACGCACGTCCTCCAGACAAGTGAAAAATATATTCCACATGTTCCGCCGGTTCATTTTGTTAATCATGATCCTTGTAATTTTCGCGGAGCTAAAGTTAAATCCATCATAGCTTCATCAATGCATCTCTCTTTGGTTCTGGCTCTGCAGTAGCGTAGCCTAAATTCCAAGAGAATGTAGGCCTACGTCGAGTTTGCGGCTTTTCAAACGGTGCACAGGGGCGTCTCTTCTTTCATTATGTGGGAGTGCTTGTGTGACGTATGTGTGTGCGTGTGTGCGCGTGGGAACAGAGTTCCCACGCCTCATTGATCAATCAAATGTAAAATATATTCCACATGTTCCGGCTGGTTAATTTTGTTAATCACGATCCTTGTAGCCTAATTTTCGCGGAGGTAAAGTTAAATCCATCATAGCTTCATCAAGGCATCTCTCTTTGGTTCTGGCTCTGCAGTAGCATAGCCTAAATTCCAAGAGAATGTAGGCCTACGTCGAGTTTGCGGCTTTTCAAACGCTGCACAGGGGCGTCTCTTCTTTCATTATGTGGGAGTGCTTGTGTGACGTATGTGTGTGCGTGTGTGCGCGTGGGAACAGAGTTCCCACGCCTCAGCACCTGCTGTGGGAGGGTCTAGGGGTGGAGTCTGTGTCAGGTTAGTTTGTAGTCAGTGGCCCAGTCCCAAATGGCGCACTTCATGCGGACTTTCGGTCTCGTGGACTTAAATTGCGCGTGCTCGCCGAGTCTACGAGTCCGTAGGCCGTCCCAATAGCATTTTAACGCTCTGAAGTGTGCTCAGCAGCGCCCCCTTTGTACCCTTGAAGCGGTCTTCCGCGAAGCCCGCATAGAAGCAGGCTCCACGCACTTTAACTACCCAGGAATCCTTGCGAAAGGCCAATCAGACAACAGATGGGAGGATATTTCACTCACGGACAATTGTTAACATGGCTCTGAGAAGAAAATATTTAAGTGCAATTATCATTACGGTTTTTATGACAAGACACAAGTTTATACAAACATTATGATCATCAACCAGTGGTTGATGTCTATAACATAGGCTAATAATAGCGAGCTGAATAATATAATAATATAATATTATGATTCATAAAATAAATAGAACAGAATGTCAGGGCTTTACTGAGTCATAAACACAACAACAATAGTCAGCATATTTCCCCGAACCTGCAGCTCCTGTCCATAACAACAACCAGACTGTCTTCCGATTTTTTAAAAAACTTTACAGACTCAAAATACATGTTAAAGGCTGCTTTGAAATGAGCAAAGTTGGGTTTTGAGTTACTCCACTTAGTTTGATGAATATGAAATTTTCCTAATAATAGAAACAAATCAATAACATACATTTTTTTTTATACAAAAGTCAAATTCATTTGTATGAAGTAAGACAGATGACAAATTTAAGACAAGGGATCTGTATCTCTGCTAAAGGAATTTAATATATGTCCGTGATGCCCTTTATCCTTTTTTTTCCCCCTTTTTTTTCTGTTCTGTTTGTTCTTTTTTTTTTTTTTTTTTCTTTCTTCAAATTATTGTTGTCTCATGTTTTACTTGTCAAAGGTGATACTTATCAGAAAATATGTAAAAGAAATGTCAACTTGATATCAAACTCTGTGATTTTGAAAATTCAATAAAAATAAAATAAATAAAATAAAAATAAAAACAGACTGTCTTCCTGTTTCCGGCGTGATGATCGAGTCTGTCCCAAAAATACCGCTCAATGCGCCCTCGCGGACTCGCGCTAAGGGCCCTATAGGTCTGCACTCATGACGTCACTGAAGTGTGGACTCTGAGGAAGTCCACAAGTCCGGAGTGTGCCATTTGGGACAGGGCCAGTCTTGGGATTGTCTCTGGGGTGTTCGGACGTGTTTCGCAGAGCTCCCGGGAAATTACATTTACACAGCTTTTGGAATTAAAATCTCTAAACCTCTGGAGTTGGAAATACCATTGCTGTTGGATTAATACCTTTGGTGACGGATTAAATCTTTGGTGATGGATTAATCTTTAAACAGTATAACAAAACAGGATGTAAAAACGTAAGTGAGTTTTTTAATATGCATGTGTTTTTGATATTGTGATTTTTAACATAAAGTTTTGATATGCTTTAATATTTGTTTAATAGAAAATAGATCTATTGTTTGATATAAAATTGCACTACACATTGTTTTAGAAGTTTTAATGCTAAAGCGTTTTGATAACTTTTAGAAAATGCATTTTAACCTTTTACAAATGTGTAATAAACATTAAAGATATGTGTATTTTAACTTTATACAACATTTTAATATTTTTAAACGATGTGTAATTGTGGAAAGTGCAACTTCAAATATAGTAATTAGATGTATTTGCATAATATAATTTTAATACACATGGTTTTAGACGTTTTAAGAAAACAACTATTTACTTGATATAATTTTAATATTAGCACAGTGTATGAACACTAAAGACAATAGTATCTTAATGATATAAGTTGTTTTAATAGTTTTAAGCACTGTGTGATATTGTGAAAAACACAACTTTTTTAAATGTATGATAGAAAATAGTTGTAAATGTATGATAGAAATAGTTTTAATACAAGCGATGTTAGATGTTTTAAGAAAACATAAATATTTGCATGATATAATTTTAATACACACGGTTTTAGATGTTTTTAATGCTAACGCATTTTGATAACTTTAAGAAAACACTTTTAAACTTTTTTCATGTGTATGAACACTAAAGACAATAGTATCTTAATGATATAAATTGTTTTAATAGTTTTAAGCACCGTGTGTTATTGTGAAAAACACATCTTCTTTAAATGTAGATAGAAAATAGTTGTAAATGTATGATAGAAATAGTTTTAATACAACCGTCTTTAGATGTTTTAAGTAAAAAACTATTTACATGATATAATTTTAATACACACGGTTTTAGATGTTTTTAATGCTAACGCATTTTGATAACTTTAAGAAAACACTTTTAAAC
This sequence comes from Chrosomus eos, assembly GCA_036326025.1. NCBI lineage: Eukaryota > Metazoa > Chordata > Actinopteri > Cypriniformes > Leuciscidae > Chrosomus > Chrosomus eos. Next base: position 3,093,857 of record CM070822.1, on the reverse strand, counting down.
TTTTTTCATGTGTATGAACACTAAAGACAATAGTATCTTAAACTTTATACATCTTTAAGCACCGTGCGTTATTGTGAAAAACACATCTTCTTTAAATGTAGATAGAACTATTGTTTGATGTAATTTTAATACAACCGCCTTTAGATGTTTTAAGTAAAAACTATTTACATGATATAATTTAAACACCCGCTGTTTTAGTTATTATTGTGATTGCAAACACTTTTTTAAAACATATGGTTTATGTAAAATGGAACATTACTATGTTTTAATGATATAAATGGATTTAATGGTTTTAAATCACTACATGTTAATATAAAAAACACTAAACCTATCTCTGTTTTCTGCCATCCTTCTTAAAAGGATTGAAAATGTAATGTTTTGAATGTTTTTCCATCATTTTGAACATTTTTACATTGATCAAGTCAGATACCCGTAACAGGTGAAATGTATGATAGAAAATAGTTGTAAATGTATGATAGAAATAGTTTTAATACAACCGATGTTAGATGTTTTAAGAACTAAAACACTTTGATAACTTTAAGAAATGCAGTTTAAACAACTTACAAGTGTGTGTGAACACTGAAGACATATTAGATCTATTTGTTTGATGTAATTTTAATACAAGCGATGTAATTTTAATACAAGCGATGTTAGATGTTTTAAGAAAACATAACTATTTACTTGATATAATTTTAATACACGCTGTTTTAGTTATTATTGTGATTGAAAACACTTTTTTAAAACAGATGTTTTATGTAAAATGGAACATTACTATGTTTTAATGATATAAATGGATTTAATGGTTTTAAATCACTACATGTTAATATAAAAAACACTAAACCTATCTCTGTTTTCTGCCATCCTTCTTAAAAGGATTGAAAATGTATTGTTTTGAATGTTTTTCCATCATTTTGAACATTTTTACATTGATCAAGTCAGATACCCGTAACAGGTGAAATGTATGATAGAAAATAGTTGTAAATGTATGATAGAAATAGTTTTAATACAACCGATGTTAGATGTTTTAAGAACTAAAACACTTTGATAACTTTAAGAAATGCAGTTTAAACAACTTACAAGTGTGTGTGAACACTGAAGACATATTAGATCTATTTGTTTGATGTAATTTTAATACAAGCGATGTAATTTTAATACAAGCGATGTTAGATGTTTTAAGAAAACATAACTATTTACTTGATATAATTTTAATACACGCTGTTTTAGTTATTATTGTGATTGAAAACACTTTTTTAAAACAGATGTTTTATGTAAAATGGAGCATTACTATGTTTTAATGATATAAATGGATTTAATGGTTTTAAATCACTACATGTTAATATAAAAAACACTAAACCTATCTCTGTTTTCTGCTATCCTTCTTAAAAGGATTGAAAATGTATTGTTTTGAATGTTTTTCCATTATTTTGAACATTTTTTACATTGATCAAGACAGGTGCTCGTAACAGGTGTACAACACGTGCCCAGACCGGAACCGGTTCGAATGGGAGGGGTTCCGGAACCGGTTCGGATGGGAGGGGTCCGTACCGTGGGAATTCCCACGGTCACATGACCTCTCCAGAAGTGGGCGGGAGGGAGGCGCTGCTAAGCGTGGGAAAAGGGGGCGGAGCTAAGCGTGGGAAAAAGGGGCGGGGCTAAGCGTGGGAAATGGGGGCGTGGCTAATCATGGGGCAATAAACCTGTCAGTTTGATGGATGTCGCCCCATATACTCTCTCTTTCAACCCCTATAGTGGTCCATTCGAGGACAGTCAGTTTTAAAACTTTCCCACCTACACCATTCATTCAAATTGGACTGGCGGGTACAGACCTTCATGCTTTGGTCGATACTGGGTCAGGTCTGTCCCTCATTACAGATGACTGTCATAGGTCGATTCCAGCTTTGTCTACCCAGTCTATCAGTAAGTCATTTGTGTTAGCATCATCTGTAACGGGACAGTTATTGGACATAATTGGCTTTGTGATAGCACCCATACATATTGGTGATGTAACATTTTCTCATGTTTTCCATGTGGTACGCGCAGCTACTCATCCTGTTCTAATAGGATGGGATTTGAATGAGGACATTTCTTGTTGGGTAAGGGAGTATTATGAAGGAAGTGAAATTTAGGGGTTACTGTATAATGTTCTATGACTTTGAATATTATTTGGGATAGTATCGCGAGAACGGCGCCCCGCGATTTAGAGCGCGGGAGAAAAGAGTGTGTTTGTTCAGAGAGAGAGAGACACGAGATGCACTATGTAATCGGCTGCGGCCATTTCACGATGTTGAGATGTTCAATAAACAAGTGTTATAGTCACCGGAGCTCCTATTGCGGTGATAACAGAACGAGGCCAAGAACCCACGGAACAGCGCTGGGTAAGAACTAAAAGCAGACGATAACTCACGCGTGTTACACTATAATGACAAATGGGACACCCTACGGTCTTACGGACACACGTACACAGAAGCCATTGTAAATCCACATGACCGCAACTGCACATAAAGTATGCCATTTGGGACAGAGCCAATGGCACACTTCATGTGCAGTTGCTAATCCCAATCCTAATCCTAACCCTACTGTCACAACAGCGGGTTCTATAGCAGACAATGAGATAGAGACACATGGTAAAAACTTTGTTACTCAATTGTGTGTTGTAGCTAACATTACTATTGGATACAGTCTGAACTGCATCATCTTTTTTCGGACTCTCTCTAGCCTGAGTGGTATGGTGTTTAAAAATGAATCAGAAGTAAAAATAAGAAAACAAACAAACTGTCTTACTGACGCGATCTGGAACTTAAGCTCATCCACGCTTTCTTACCATTAGGATCACAAGGAAGGCAATGCAAAAACTGTATTTTTCCAGAACAATGCACTTTAAAATGTCTTGAAATCTTCAAAGGCATCTCTATCGTTTTGTTGCTGGAGTAATTCTGTGTTTGCGTCTCTTATGTTTTTACTGCAACGTGACGTGCGCAAATTGTACTAGAAATGTAGAGGTAGGCTCAAATTTTCTTCTGTAGAGGTGGTCTTTCATTACACTGTTATGTAATGTGAAAAATTCCAAAATGAGCTTGGTTTCAATAAAAACTGTTTTTGGACCAATGAGGAAGTTTTGAGTTCTGCAACTTACATGATGCTTTTTTTTTAGTACAATGACTTCTTAAATCTCAAAAGATCAAGGAAATTAAAACATTTCAATTCATGACCCCTTTAAATCCTCAGCAAAAAAGTTACAAACATAGATTACATATGGGTCTTATGATGTTTATGTTCTTCTACATCAAATAAACATACCTAAATCCCAACTCTGGTGGGGAGATGAGGACTCTTGACTCTCCTGTTCTAATCAGTTAATTAAAGTTAATTTCATTACATTATTTTTTTATTATATTATATAGATGTTATGCATAATGTATACATTCCTTTTAACAGATGCATCCGTTTTACCTGAGCAGGTGACTCTGGCCACTTCATCTCTATCACAGTCATTCTGTCCCCAGGGTAAAGATGGACACTGCCACAGATTTGAATCATGTGGTCGACATTTTACTTTATCCAGCCAGTTACGAGATGACTCCAGTCTTGGTGTGGAATCAGACACAACACCAGATCTTCCACAGTTCAGCTCTTGACAGATCAGACTCACTGTGTCTGTGTTCATCTGGTTCCAGCACACATTACCCCAGGATCCATTGTAGAAAACCTTCACATTCCCTTCACAGCCGTCAGTTAACCTGATCTCTTTAAACTCTAGATGGAAACATGAACACAACCTCAGCTTTCATCCAACCCCATTCATTTCAACAACTAACTCATGACAACACATATATATTATTTTTGATTTTCACCTAAATTATTTTAGATTTAGTTACTGAATATCATTTTTTTTTTACAACACTCAAGTGTTTACCTGAGCACACGACTCCTACATCCTCCTTGTGTTGACAGTCATGTTTCCCCCAGCCTGGAGAAGAGCAGTTCCACAGGGACGTCTCATTCCCCTCACACTCCACCTCATCCAGCCATATGTGTCCAGAACCAGGACCAAACCAGGCTGGTACCCGCTGGTTACTGAGGGCCACTCCACACTGCAGCTGTCTGCACATGTCCCAGCATGCATCACACACTGTGCCCCATTTACTGAGGAACCGAAGCTCCACTCTTCCAGAACAAGAGTCTGTGCCGTTTACCAGTCTGAGATCTGTGTAACCTGGGAAAAGAACTTTTGTCATTACAAGGCACATTAAAAAAACATCTATCATACAACATATTTTGATAGGGAAAAAAATGTTAGTTAACCACCTAGTAATATGTATTATATTACAAAGCTTTCTTCTCCCAATTTTTTTTTTTTATTATTGTTACTGAGTTGTTAAGTAATGATTTTTCCCCTATCAAAATATGTTGCATGATAGATGTTTTTTTATGTGCCTTGTAATGACAAACGTTAAAGATTACAGTAATTAAATAAAAATGAAAGATTACAGTATATCTTGCATTTTAATGATAGAGAATCGATGATGAGGCACTGAATATTGATCATTTACCAGAACAGATTAGTCCCACATTTTTTTCACTGGTGCAGTTGTGTTTGTGTGATGATGATATTAAGCAAAATGATATCTGAGACTCATTTCCTCTGCACTGAATCTCTTGTGTCCACATCTGAGCGTCTCCTTTGCCAAAAGCATCTTCTCCCAGCACCTGTACAGGAGCTCCACAGTCCAGCTCTCTACACACAACCTCTGCATCCTGCTGGTCAAAGGCAGCATCACACACTGAAACCCACGACTGGTCATCAAGTATCTCTAACCTCCCAGAGCAGAGGTGAGGCCCAGCAGCAAGTCTGGAGAGTTTATGACCTGTTTTAAAAAAAAATATATATTAATAAAAACCCTCAAAATTACACCTGTATGACGGTTTTCTTCTGCTGACCACAAAAGTAGATATTTAGCAGAATGTCCAAGCTGCACTTCTTCACATTATAAAAAAAACATTAAAAAAAACATATCCATACATGAATCAAGGTTTAGAAAGTGTGGAATGCTTTGAGGTTTAGTATTATTTACCTGAACAAATTATTCCAGCATCACCTTCATGAGTACAGATAGGTTTTTTCCACCCTGCTGATCCACAGTTTTTCAATGTAGACTCTGTTCCATTACATAATACAACACTCATCCATATTGGTCCAGATCCTTTTCCAAAATAAGCATTACCCAGAGCATCTACAGGTTCTCCACAGTCCAGTTCTCTACACACCACTGCAGCATCAGCCATATCCCAGTCCTCATCACACACTGTTCCCCACTGACCTCTATGAAGAACCTCCACTCTACCAGCACAGCGACTGTGACCACCAACCAACCTCACATTCATTACATCTAAGAGAGAAGGGAATACAGAGAACGAGGGACAAAAAAATCAAAAGAGAAAGATATAAAAATAACGTCATACATATTTACAAATTTTTTTATTGTCAGTGGCATAACTATGTGAGTATTTGGACACTGAATAATGGTAAAAGTAGAACACATATTTTCAGAATAAATAAATATAATTATTTTGTAAAAATTAACTTAATAATACTACCATTTAATTTGAGACAAAAAAAAAACATTCATAGTTTGTGAAAAGATACTTTGAAAGCACCAACTTGATCAAGACAGTTAACACAAAATTAAATTTTTGTATTTTCAAGTATTTTAGTTAATGCTTTCAATTGACCCCATATGATATTAATCGTATACTACTGTCTGCTCTCATATTAATCTAAATTTTACCAGCACACAGCAGCCCCTGGTAATCATCATGGGAGCAGTTTTGTTTCTGTGGTGATTTTGCACAGAGGTGAATCTGAGACTCATTTCCTCTGCACTGAATATCTTGTGTCCACATCTGAGCGTCTCCTTTTCCAAAAGCATCTTCTCCCAGCACCTGTACAGGAGCTCCACAGTCCAGCTCTCTACACACAACCTCTGCATCCTGCTGGTCAAAGGCAGCATCACACACTGAAACCCACGACTGATCATCAAGTATCTCTAATCTCCCAGAGCAGCGAGAACCTCCAACCAGCCGGACTTCTGAAAGAGCACAGACAATTATAGTTTTTCTCAGTCACCTGACCCAAATTCAAGTGAGCAAGTCTTTAATATGCTGAAGAAAATGCTGAAGGGGTCTTTCCCCCAAATCAATCAGGAGCTGAATATGGCTACAGTACAGGCCTGGTGGAGCATTATAAGAGAAAATACTCATCACCTGGTGAAGTCAGACTTCAAGCAGTCATGCATGCAAAATATATGCAACAAAGTGCCAAGAATACTTTTACTGACATACAACCCCAAATCAAGAAAAGTTGGGACATTTTGTAAAATGCAATTAAATCAAGAATCTGTTATTTGTTCATTCTCTTTCAACTTTATTATTTAACTGACAAAAGTACAAAGAAAATATTTCCAATGTTTTCACTGAACTACTTTTGATTTTGATGGCATGAACACACTTAAAAAAAGCTAGGACAGTGTCATCACCTTTCCTGTTAATTACATTTTTTAATTGTTTGGGAATTGAGGATAGTAATTGGATTTTTAGCCCAATCTTGCCTGATACAAGACAGCTGTTCAACAGTCCTTGGTTGTCGTTGTCCGATTCTCCTTTTCATGATGAGCTCAACATTTTTAGTCGGAGACAGATCTGGACTGCAGACAGGCATGCAGTCAAGCACATCAACTCTACGGTGTAGTGTCTATGAAACCTGTTGTAGCAAATGCTGAATTATGCCTGCATTGTTCTGCTTCCCAGCAAATATATCATCTTGATGCTATTAAATGTCTCTGTACAATCCCAATATATTCCTCCGTGCCAGTGTTACCTTCACACATATGCAAGTTACCCATACCGTTTGTACTGATGCACCCCCGTACCATGACAGATGTTTGCTTTTGTACCTGTCACCGATGAAAGTGGATGGTCCCTTTCAAAATTATGTATAGCTTGCACAACAGACATTTAAGTTGCATTCCTTGATGCAGCAGCAGACTGTGTCAAGTGTCAACGGTTTTCCAAAGTACTCTTGAGCCTAAGTGAGTGTATTTAACCCAGTACCATGACGTTTCTCATACAATGTTTGAGGGCTCAAAGGTCTTGCACATTCAACAAATGTTTCCTGCCTTACAGTATATAAGTGACTCAATCATGATACCCTCACTTATTACCAATTCACCTACTTATTGTGGACTGTTTCAAAAGAGTTTAACTTGGATATTCTATAAGCTTTTCAGTTTTATTTTGCCTCTGTCCCAATGTTTTTGGAGTGTGTAGCAGCCAACAAAATCAAAATTTGTTTATTTTTACAAAATACAATTATGTTGTTCAGAGAAAACCTTGGAAAACATTTTTTTGTTTTGTTATTTTGTCAGTTTATCCGTGTCCCAAAAATGTCCTGCCCTGAAATATGATGACAATAAAGTTCAAGGGGAAAAAGTTTATTTAAAGTTTAATTTAACATATTTTTTGTATTTTATCTTAACAGTCAAAGTAATGTAAACATTACATGCACCTTAAATATTTTAACCGTCTTATCTTACATTATTTTAATATGCCCTTTGTCACTATGTACATGTACGTGCATTGTTGCTTTGGTGGTACTGCAATCATGCCAAAAAAGTACTTTGAAATTTCTGAATTACAAATTAATTTAAGTATTAGTGTAAAGTACCAGCAGTTAAATATGGAAGCTTGTTTCCGCCACAATTCTGACTTAACACGCAATTCTGATTTTATATCACGCAATTCTGACTTTATATCTCGCAATTCTGACTTTATATCTCGCAATTCTGACTTTATAACACGCAATTGCGACTTTATATCACGCAATTCTGACTTTATATCTCACAATTCTGACTTTATATCTCACAATTCTGACTTTATATCTCACAATTCTGACTTTATAACAAGCAACTGCGACTTTATATCACGCAATTCTGACTTTATAACACGCAATTGCGACTTTATATCACGCAATTCTGACTTTATATCTCGCAATTCTGACTTTATAACATGCAATTGCGACTTTATAACACGCAATTGCGACTTTATATCACGCAATTCTGACTGTATATCTCGCAATTCTGACTTTACATCACGCAATGGGCTCTATGCACGGCGGTATTTCCGGTGAAGATCTAAGAATGCTCGATAACTTCCGCCGATCGTAGAGTCCAATGCAATACCGAGAATTTATATTGAATTTTATACTCCATGTTTATACTAAAGAAACGTTAGTCACAAAAACAGACAAAACAGACTCCCCTCGTTGTGTTTATGCTTCTTTTTAAAATTATATTAAATAAACATAACTATATATAAAACTACATCTAAACATATGAAAGTTTTGTTTCAAAGACGGGAGGACAGTAAATTTTGAAGACTCTGCCATAATCCCGTTTTCCTCGGTTTTCCTCCGCTTTAATCTCCCCAACCGGAAACTGAAGAGCATCCTTGCGTCAAATGCGGAACTTATGCGTGCATATAGCCTATTCTGAGAAATAAAGTCAGAATTGCGAGATGTAAACTCGCAATTGTGAGGAAAAAAAGTCCGAATTGTGAGATAAAAAGTCGCAATTATTATTATTTATTTATTTATTTATTTATTTATTTAGTGGCGGAAGCAAGCTTCCATAGTTAAACCCACAATTAAAAAAAAAAGTTACTTAGGTAGCCTAAATATAACTATATGTTATACATTACTACCCACCTTTGCTCTTTTTCTTTAAAAATTAGATGAAATGTTATATGAAACACATTTTGTTTAGTTAAGACAAACGTATTTTAAGAGATGAAAGGGTTTGGGACAGTTTACCTGAACAGATGACTCCAGCATCTCTATTATGATCACAGTTAAACTTATACCATCCTGCTGATGCACATTCCTTCAGGGTGGATTCTGAACCAATACATCTGACATGACTCCTCCAGATTGGTCCTGAACCTGGTCCAAAGTGTGCCTTAGAAAGAACATCTACAGGTTCTCCACAGTCCAGCTCTCTACACACCACTGCAGCATCAGCCAAATCCCAGAAAAGATCACACACTGTTCCCCACTGACCTCTATGAAGAACCTCCACTCTACCAGCACAGCGACTGCTACCATTTACCAGTCTCACATTCACACTGTCTAATATATTAAACAAAGAAAATGAGAGGGAGGCATATTGTGAATTAATACAGTATATGATTATATTGTCAAGAAGCACCACATTATTGTCAAACCTTTTAAAGCAAGCACAAAACTAAAAAGCACAATATTCTGACCACTCAAGATAATTGCTGAAATTAACAATGCTTCATTTCTTACCAGCTGTGATGAATATTATAATTGAAGAAAATAAAATGAGTGTCAGGCATCTCTCCATCTCTCTCTGCTTGATTAATTCAACATCCAGTACAAACTTCTCCGCACTGATGATACAGAAGTACAGGCGTCCTCTCAGCCCCTTAATGAGAGAGAAAGAGGTTCAAAACCCTCCAATCACACTCGCTGTTACCTTATTAGACAGAACCGAGGAAATCATCAAACAACTTCAGTGACAAATCAGACCAGGTATTTATGATTTTCTCCATATATATCTAACAGTCAGTGCTGATGAACTCCTCCTCCCCACCCATCAAGACTGAGGGGATGCAGAAACACACACACACACACACACACACACACACACACACACACACACACACACACACACACACACACACACACACACACACACACACACACACACAACACACACACACACACACACACACACACACACACACACTTACAGGAGACAGGAAATTCTCCAGTTATTTACAGCATCAAAGCCCAACACCTGCAGAGAAGAGATAAAAGCACTGATAACTAACTGTGATATTAGTGTATACATATGTTAGCATATTAACACGTAATAAACTCAACTATTAAAATTTTTTAAAAAATAGTTAAAAAGAGGCAGAAAATACATTATCCTTCAAAGGTATTTTTTTCATCACGTTCTCAAGATAATTCTCATATTGTACCAAAGTGTTTTTTTCAAATGATCCCAAAAATAAAAACATGATTGTCGTGAAGTGAACAACAAGCTCTTGTTATTCATCTTGTGTCCAGCAGAGTGCGCAACATTTCTGCTAAAGCACCCTTGTATAGAGTGGTGCAGGGATGATGTATTTTTAGGCCAAAACCCAGAAACATATTAGCATTTTAGCACTTTCGGTTCCATCATCCTGAAGTCAATTTTTTTTTTTTTGTTTGGTTTTTTTTGGTTAAATGCTATAAGGCCTGTGGTTAAAACAAGTTCAAGATATTTTCACATTTTATTTAACAATATAAAATGAATATAAAAGTAATATGCTCTTGTGATTTAAAAAAATATATATTTTACTAACAAGTGGCTAAATGCGACTACATGTCAGGGTTCTGTCACTTCGGTCTAGTTTGTTTTTGGTTTTGTGACAGAGCCACTCCTGTATTTTCTTGTCTTTGTCTGTGTGCCTGGTTTCATGTTCGGAGCGTGGTGTTCTCATTCCGACATTTATGTGTTTGGTATTGGTTCTGTTTCGGGATTTGGACACTCATGCTCCAAGTGTTTGACTTCTGTCGTGAGTGCATGGAATGAGCATTTGCTCATCTTTCATTGCTCATCTCGCAACCTGATCTCACAGAATTCCGTGAAATGAACACGGACCCTTAACTCAAAATCCGTGGCAGTTTCACGAAATCGCCGAAAATTCCGTGATGTGCCCACGGAAGTGATGCCTATGTAAGACAATGACAGGCAGCATCCGTGGTCCACACCCAAGGGGGTAATACATCGACCGGAAGTTGAAGCCTCGCGGGAGCCGCAATCTTGTAGCAGCACTTCACTTGCGTTAGCATTCCCATTGACTCCCATTCAATTTGGCATCACTTTGACAGCAAATAACTTTACATCTGAGGCGTTTAAAGACTCCATTTGTCCATTATTTATTTCTAAAGACACACGACAATGTATAAAGGGCTCCATTACCTTCTATGTTACATTATGGCCCCGTAGAAACAGTTTTTGTAAAAATAGGCTAACGATTGCGTCATAACCACTCGACTCTCTGTCGCACAGTAGGCTACAGGAATGACCGTAAAGATAGGAGGAGAAGCTCGCAGGCAATCAATGCATTAACTTAATATGGCGTACTGGCGTTACATTTTAAAATAAATAAAGATGCCCTGAGGATGGTCTTTTGACCGAAAGCTTGGCGATTAAATTTGCTCTAAAGGATTCAAGTGTGCGGACAGTTTATTTATTTTTTGAGTTGTTTAGTTTTGTCTGTCTGGCACCTTGTTTATCGTGAGTGCGGTGAAACGCATTCAAAAAAAATAAATACTATAAAAAAATACTTAGTCCTGCTCACTCACACCAGAGAACTCTTTGCTCAAGCTCGCCGTCTCTGCAAGATTAACGTTGGCAGTTTCACGCACAGCTACTAGAAGATTTACAACTGTCAGACGGGTTGCTCACGTCATCAAGCTTAGTTTGAGTCGGTTTGAGTCTGCGCGTCAGGAACGGAAGTGCTAAAAAAAAAATCGCTAAAAATGGGCTTCAATTGTCTCAACTGAGTTGCAATGAGACGGCTCTGTCCACTTCTTATACTGTCTATGGTCCACACACGTGCTCCCCCAATTGACGTCGTTTTATAATTTGGAAAGGTATCGCTTTAAATATTCTGAGTTTACTTAAAGTACTTTACTTTAAATATTTAGTTTTAAAGTGATTTTAACTTGATATTGCATTGTTCTGTCGTCGTTTGATCGCTATAACGTCACCCTAAATTCTGTGACCGTACCACGGAATATTCAGTGGTCGCCACAGATTTTTTTTCACCTTCACTGGTCGAGATTGCCTATTGCTTATTTTGACACTTTAAGTAGGCTATTCAAGTTGTCTGTGTTTGTGATGCATGTAGACTTTGAACCTCTTATCTCCCCTGACCAGTTTCTATAGCCTTTTAATTTTATAATTCAAAAACTTATAATTCAACATTTATAGATATAGTAAATAAGTACCGGTAGCAGGTCTGAGATACATTCCAATGGGCTCTATGCACGGCGGTATTTCCGGTGAAGGGTTAAGGATGCTCGATAACTTCCGCCGATCGTAGAGTTCAATGCAATACCAAGAATTTATATTGAATTTTATACTCCATGTTTATACTAAAGAAACGTTAGTCACAAAAACAGACAAAACAGACACCCCTCGTTGTGTTTATGCTTCTTTTTTAAATTATATTAAATAAACATAACTATACATAAAATTACATCTAAACATATGAAAGTTTCGTTTCAAAGACGGGAGGACAGTACATCTTGAAGACTCTGCCATAATCCCGTTTTCCTCGGTTTTCCTCCGCTTTAATCTCCCCAACCGGAAACGGAAGAGCATCCTTGCGTCAAATGCGGAACTTATGCGTGCATATAGCCTATTTGTAGAGGTCGCAATGACGGAAAAAACCGCGAAAGTGGGGTCGCCGTCATGGCAACAGACTCGTCCCATTTAACATTAATTTCTTATTAGTCTTTATCATTTTTTTGTTTTCGTTGTCTGTGCATGCCTATCTGTCAATTGAGTTAACATTAAAAAAAAGGTAAATTTGTCCAAAATACACTAAGATGATGGAGTGGGAGTTTGATTGATCAAGCCTGCCTCTAGTTATCCGGTTATCCGTGTGTCCCGTCACGGAAGAATCCGTGGTGCCATCACAGAATTTGTCAAGCAAAAGGCTATAGAAACTGGTCAGGGAGATAAGAGTTTCACAGTTTAATGAGGCTACATGCATCACAAACACAGACATCTTGAATAGCCTAAAGTGTCAAAATCAGCAATAGGCAATATCGTCCAGTGAGGGTGAAAGAATCTGTGGCGACCACTGAATATTCCGTGGTACGGTCACGGAAGAATCCGTGGTCTCGTGTAACGCAAAGTTGAGATGTTGCCCAGAGAGATAATAACAGGTGTCGGAGGAAAATAAGCACGAGAGATGTCGTATTTTCCCCGCGTTTAATAAAATTACTTTACGTCACACACTCCCCAGATAGCCACTGGACGCTGTAACGGAACAGGACCGCAACCGCAAACCTGTTAGAGCCGGGTCTGGCCCGCATCCGCCTCATGGACTCGTTCCTGAGTCCAAACGCACATCAGGCCAAAGCCGTTTCTGGTCTGTTTTTAGGGGTTGTTGCGGATATGTGCCAGCGCCGATCCAGCACCGCCTAATCATCCCGTTACAGATGCGTAACGGGTGCGTGAAACGATTCCGCCTACCGGAGCTGTGCCGGATGTGTTACGATTCTGCTTTAAATCACCACTGGATTGTCCTATTGCCTTATTTTCGGCATTTTTGTCAGTTAGGGTATTAACCTATGCTACCTAGGCATAGGCCTACATTTTTCACAGTCTGTGGAATGTCCAGAAAAACATTTTCACTACAAGGTCTTGTAAATAAAAAGCTTGACTTGACTTGATAAAGGCTAGTTGGAGCAATGCGTAGGCTTAGGCTATAGCTGAAATAAATCGTTTTAATGATTAAAACGCATAGGCTAGGCCTAATAAAACAACGTGAACAAAGTTAACAAACACAGAATTAATGACCACGAATTCATAGATTTAATTATAAAAAACGAACAACAAAGTCATGAACACAGTCAACAACAAACACAGAATTAATGGATAAAAAAATGCACAGGCTATTAACACAACGTGGAAAAAAAACAACAAAAAAAAAAAAACATGCACTTAAACAAAATCACTAGCCCCTTTCACACAGAGATTCTGGAAAATACACGGATATGACCCTGCATTTGTCATGGGACTGTTTGATTTCGGTTCATTCACACTACCAGTGATTTGCCGGGATCTGTGAGTGCGTTCACACACATCCCGTAAAGATCCCGTAAAGACACATGAAGTCAGGATGAGGCGTACCATTCCACAAAGCTGCCGAACAATCTCAGCTTCAGCGCGGATAGTGAGGAGCTCCTGGTCTCTGCTTCGTTCCAGTTTGCAGACATTTGTTCGTCCTTTCTTTGTTGATGACGAACACAAACTTTCTTTGAAGAGCAACAGAGTCGCGCGATGGCACGAGCGTCATCACAATGACACACAACCCTTACGGCATTGGTCCTGGCTTTTGTTCACACAGCGCGCGTTCCGGGACTTATTCCGACAATGTTACTAGGTCCTCAACCCGGCATCGATGCCGGTATCAATCCAGGGTCGTGTTTTTGAAAGGGGCAAGGTGGGTGCTGTGGGCCTGTGGCAGCTGTTGCTGTTGCTGCTCCTGCGGCTGACGCGCCAGTCTCTCCTGGTGCCCTCCTCTCCTGTCCGCCAAAAGGGCAAACCACCTTATAGCAAGCCTCCATATTTCAGCTTCTGTTGCAGATGCGCACTGCACCTGGAAAACAGCATTACTGTCTGATTAGCAGTGTTGTGCAAGTTACTTCCAAACTGTAATACATTATATATTAGCCTACTTGTTACTGTTATTTAAAAGTAATTCATTACCTTACAATATTACTGTCTCAGAATTGTAATGCGTTACATTACTCCTGTATTACTTTTGAGTTACTTTCACCAAAATACAGAAGTAGAACTTAACATTCTAAAATGACTCGGGCTGTAACGATATGCGATATGAAACCGAAATCGCGACACTCAGATCCACGAACCTGCAGAATCGCGACACACCCCTTCCAACTCCCGTTATCCATACTGATCCAATGCTACCACATCTTTAAATTACTATTAGTATTATTTGAAGTTAACTTAACATTATAAAATACGTAAACCTACACCACAAAACTAGTTGAGGATAAATTATTTACAATTTGGGAATTGCAGCGCTATGGACATGACATTTGCAGTCAAAACTTGAAATATAAATTCTCAGAAAATGCATTAATACCAAAATATTGAAACGTCTGTTTATCCATAGGCTCCTCCCTGAAAGGAGTCCAGACATTAGAAAAATATCAGTCTACACATGCGTTTGATATTTAATAGGGAAATAGACAGTCATGCGTGGCAAAACAATCTTTAACTTTTAGGAGACAACGATTTTTTTTTTTTTTTTGTAATTCTGTGAATTACACTGCACAAATCGGATGAAGAAGGGTTGGCTCTCCACATAACATAAAATATTCATTTTATTTTATTTTTCGTGTTCGCATTTATGAGGAAAAAACAATGTTAAAAACAGACGTGACAGTTCTCCGTTACGGATGCGAGCGCTCTGAAGCGGCACTAAAAGATGATTTACAACTTTCACAGAGACTTTACAGAAGACACAAAGCCTTTCTTTAAAGTGAATTTCGTTTTGTATTAATTGTATCTTAATTTTAATCAATGTTTCATCAACCAACTGCCTGGATTAAATAAATAAGAAGTAGAAATTAGACTGGCATAAACCAATTTTATTTTATTCAAATCACTGAAAGGTCAAAAAAGGAATAATGCAAAATTGATTATTTAATGAATGCTAAATAAATAGGCCTATATAATTATGATTATTACAATTATTAAAAAGTCCCTTATGTGCACCAGCCTGCAGTCAACCCAAATGTCAAAAGTCATTATAAGGGTAAAAATTACAATATGCTTTGCTGAGATCACAGTCGCCACGAAGCACTTCACAAGAGTCTGATGAGCTTGGATGTTCGTCTGTGTGTGCGCTTTTGCAGTGAAATTGGCAGGAATGCCAGTCTAAATCACAAGATCTCAGGGAGCGGGCATTAGAGACATACTTACAAGATTAAGGACAAATACTTTCAGCAAAAAGTCAGAAGTTGCACTCATGTTGTTCCAAACCTGTATTCTGTATTTTTTCCCCAGTGGAATACAAAATAAGTTGTTGTTTTTTTTCACTTGTGGCATACAACAGTTCATATATATATATATATATATATATATATATATATATATATATATATATATATATATATATATATATATATATATATATATATATATATATATATATATATATATATATACACATTTAAAAAAGAAATAGTAGTACAGCTATTGTCATATATATATATATATATATATATATATATCTTTATATTTAGGCTATTTTAATGTTGTATCCTGCTGTATGTTTGACTGAAGCTACTTCTGTTATAATGGCTATTACTGATCAATAAAACTGAAATTTAACAAAAAGAGTTAAATATTAAATATAAGTCACTATTTAACTTATTTTTTATTGTGTATATTCTGTAATTGATATTTCTTATTCTATTGCTATTATTATAGTATTATTAATAAACCATATGCTATTATCAATATTTTTATGATTGTATTATTGTATGATATTATATAATTATACTATTCATTACTATTTTGTTTGCTGTATACTATTTGTTTATTTTATTGACTAAACTATTTACTATTACTTCTCACAAATGTTATACTGCATTGCACAGTAGTTGTACCATAACATATGTATTAGCATGGATCCATCAGTTATCTTTGTTACTGCTCAAATCTGGTCAATCAGAGAAAATGCTTTTTCCACAATAAGAAAACTTAAATTATATCTCAGTATGGGGGTCTTCATCATTCTTATCCAAGAATAAAAAGCCAGATACATGACAAGTCTGAGCTTTGACCATTCTTTATTAAAACAAATATTTTACAAGTCTAACTATTGGAACTTTTTGTACACCACATACAAACCACTGAAATCGGTTGATAAATATAAAAACAGTTTTTGTTTTTATCCAGAAAAAACGCCGCTCACCCTTGATTACAGTGCAGTCTTGCCCTCCGCAAAATGGCGGACCCGTTGACGTATCGCAGCAACGTTCCAAAGCGGCCAATAGGGCGTCTATGTATTATATTATGTCTATGCGTGCCAGGGCCAGTCGCGTTTCCACTGTCACTTCCGGGGCTTGAGCGGGGCTTCCTCGGGGCCAACGGCCAGGATTTCTGGCCCGTCGAATACCTTGGGCCAAAGCGGACCAGCTCGGGCTAGAGGCGCGGTGAAGGTAAAAGGCGGAGTTTATCGGTGTTATGGAACGTTATGATCTGAAGCAAGATGCACATTTCACTGTTTTATATCGCGAAAAATAATCGCTGCTCGAAATGGAGGATCGCCTGTACTGGTCTGTCGAATATACCAAGCTCTTCTGAGCATTTGGGCAGAAGAATGACAGCGTTTGAAGAAACGAGGACGTTATAAAATGCATCGATGCTGAACTTTCTACAGTAGGGGTCAAATCTTTGCGTGGCAGGGGGAGCTGCCACTCGACCAGTCACGGATATATGCGCCTGCCACTAAACCAGTCACAGATATTCGCGCCTGCCACTAAACCAGTCACAGATATTCGCGCCTGCCACTGCATTATATGCGCCTGCCACTCGAACTTACACAATATGTAAGATATGTTTTTAAACCAAATGCAGCGCATATCCCCTGAAGCCAGCGGGAGACAGAACGGTACGCACAATAGGTCAATATTCACCATGACCAAACGCTTTTCGATCGCGCTATCAGCAAAACCTGCCACAAGATCTCTCACTGTTTACACCTACCATACACTGCTAATGATACACGAGAGCACACAGACATTGCAATACTGATCTTATTTACCTTTTTCTCATCTGATCTTATATTTTATTCACTCTTTTTATCCGTATGGGAGCGCGCTCGTGGCTCTAAGCGTTGCGCTATCAGCAAAACCTGCCACAAGATCTCTCACTGTTTACACCTACCAGACACTGCTAATGATACACGAGAGCACACAGACAGTGCAATACTGATCTTATTTACCTATTTCTCATCTGATCTTATATTTTATTCGCTCTTTTTATCCGTATGGGAGCGCGCTCGTTGCTCTATTAAGATCGCGCTATCAGCAAAACCTGCCACAAGATCTCTCACTGTTTACACCTACCAGACACTACTAATGATACACGAGAGCACACAGACAGTGCAATACAGATCTTATTTACCTATTTCTCATCTGATCTTATATTTTATTCGCTCTTTTTATCCGTATGGGAGCGCGCTCGTTGCTCTAAGATCGCGCTATCAGCAAAACCTGCCACAAGATCTCTCACTGTTTACACATACCAGACACTGCTAATGATACACGAGAGCACACAGACAGTGCAATACAGATCTTATTTACCTTTTTCTCATCTGATCTTATATTTTATTCGCTCTTTTTATCCATATATGGGAGCGCTTTCTTGGCTCTATATTGTAAGGCGATTAAAACGCACAATGGACAAAGCGAAGCTCAGAGAAGGGACTTTCCATGGTTCGACTTGATGTACGGTGACCCAGCACCGTCCACTCGCGAGACAATCGGGACACTATTGCAGCCACGGCCGGTGAGTTAATATACACGCTATCTTCCTATTATAAATAAATTCATAATACCCGCTGAAATGGGTTGGGTTATTGTGACGTTTGATCCAGAAAGGCGTGTTGGGGCGGGGTTTAGGACAGCGCTGCAGGGCTACTGGCCCGGCAGTGGAAACGCGAGCCCGGTGCTTGAGGCCCGAGGCCACGGGCTCGGCTCGGCTCGCTGTTAGCTCTGGCCCGGCAGTGGAAACGCGGCTTAAGCCGATTAAGCCATTTTGAATGACATATGTGTGCCTGCAATTCTCAGCGCTTTAACGGCATAGCAGCTAAAGCTAAGATAAGGTGACCAGATGTCCGAGACCAAAACCGGGGACATAATCCCAACATTTTGGAAAAAACGGGGACATTTTTTAGTTTGACTGTCAATCTGATTGAAATAGTTTTATCTTCAAAAAAGTTTGTTCTGTGTTTTCCCGGAGGCAACCAAAAACGTGGACTGTCCCCTGAAACCGGGGACGTCTGGACATTTAAGCTAAGACTACCTTTTAAAATTCAGCACATTAGCGCAAATATATGCCATGATGATACTAAACAGTTGATTCGGCTATCCTATAATTGGGTCATCATCATATTCTGTGCTACACTCATAGGCTATTTGTATAGCGCAGTAGCGCTAGCAGATGCGGTTTTAACACAGACTTCTTTGTGGTGCGCAAATAACTGCCTGTAACTGCTATCTACAAAGCAAACAGCATTTCACTTGCACGTTTAAGTAATAGACAGTAAATTAGAATAAACACATACAAATAGATGTAAATAATAAACACATAAAAACTTACGTGTGGTAGCCTTGCTGGTCAGATAAATCTGCGTTGACAGCTTGGTTTGATGATATTTTTCTTATTTTTTTTGCCGCTTCTGGCTGAAGTCCGTAGTACGGATGTGGACCGTATCTGCAAGACGACAGTCAAGCGAGACCCAGGCCGTTTCTCAATATGCGTTCTTGTCTGTACTTGTGTTCTTGTGGACTTGTAAAACGTCATCAGTCGCTGCCCAAGTACTGTCCCAATTCAAAGTTCACATCTAGCCAAGAACAGTTCAAATCCCCGGATGTGTCCTCGATCCGCCCCGTTTACCGAGGATGCATTGCATGGTGACTTGTCTTGTGCGGACTCGAGACAGACAGGTATCCCAGAATGCATCTCGCACCAACTAGCAAGCGTCAATGCCAGAGGAGAAAACCCGCGTAATATCAAAATACTACTGTTATTATGTCATGAAATTTAATTTTAAGAGTGTTTCAGTCGAGAATGCAGTTGTTTAAAGCTGAAATCTGTGGTTTGTTTATAAAGATAGCGCCTATTTGAAAAATGTATCTGACGCTTTCGGAGTTGTGAGATCCAGGCGATCAGCGGGCGTCATTAACCCGACTGGAACAGCTTTTCCTCGGCTAGAGCTTCTGACGTGTGCCGCTGGCTCTGGTGCCTCTAGTCTAGTGGATAAACATGACGTATATTCGTCTTGTGTCGATCTTTGGTCTCACTCATTAATCTATTTTGTTTCATGGCAAATCGTTTAGGCTGAGGGCAAAGTGAAGTTTCATAACTTTATATATTTAGGCTATTCAACTTTAACTTTGTAGCCTAATTGTTTGCTTAATTTCTCATTGTAAGTTAGCTTCTTATACCTTTATACTGGATATTATTGATCAGTAAAAATGACATTTAACAAAAAGAGACAGGGTTTTTTATTTTTTATGCCTACTTTAAAATAGATATATTTTTTATATTTATTTTAACATTCTCTTCACTATATGTAAAATAAAATGACACAACCCTGTCTCTCTTTGACAAATGGCAATAAAAATCAAGAATGTTTCATATTTTTAAAATAAAATAAAAAAGAAGCAGGGCTGTGTTTTAATATTTCATGTTGTTATGAATATGCAGTGAAGATAATTAATGTACACGACGTTGCCTGAACCACAATTGTGTGGCATTTAGGCTAATATGTTTAAGATTTTTTTTTAATGAAAAGAGGCAGAGTGGTGTTTTCTAAAATATTTCGTTTTATTGTTGACGAAAAGAGGCAGAGTTGTAGCATATTTGGTTTGATTGTTGCCTACAAATAAACAATTTCGTATGCTATTTCATCACTCTATTCACTTCTGAGAACATTTGATGCGAGAAATCAACTGTGAAGATTTAAAATATTGGCATTTTTACGAAAATGTATGGCGAGTCGTAAATGTTTGAGTTCTGTATGAGGGTATTGCGCAATACCCGCAAAAACACATCGTCTCAAACTGTCAGCAGCGTTCTGTGTGCTCGTCACCTTGTAAGTTCATTCTTCCGAGAACAACTAGCAAGAGTGTTCTCCCCAAGAACACAAGTCCCTTCTTTGCATTCTTGGTTTTGAGAAACACCACCAACGTTCACTTGCGCTGTCGTAAAACGGACCTAAAACGGAGCTCAAACAGCTGTTCTGTAACGGACCGCATCACAAAATGTTGCTGTATAGTTTTTAAACACTGATAATATTGCTCAGCTTAATGACAATGCATTTCTCTCATGCACTAGATAAAAAAATAAAATATGCAGACAGGTAACCATGTTTTGAAAATGTTTATTCCACGGAGTTCTTTACACCGTTTGAGAAAAGTATTTCGGATGTGGTCCACATCAGGTAGTCTCTGTCAAAACAGTGTTGGCTCAAATCCGTTTAGCAGATCTGGCCCAGAGCAGTTTTTAGCCCTTTTTTAAATGCAGTCGGCTCAGATATGTATCAGATTCGGGCCACACCCGTGTAGCCTATGTGAAAACAGTATCGGCTCAGATTCATATTGCAGATCTGGATCAAATCAGTGTCAGACACAGCTAACGTCTTTCGGTTACCTATGGGAAAAGTGATCTGGGCCAGATCTGTAAAATGGTATAAAAACTGAACTGGTGGCAGTTAGAATGTTTAAGCTGAAACTTCTATCTGGCACGGATCTGGTTCACAATCAGAAAACGTCTCTCAGATAGAAACGGAGGCAAGGGGCTTAAAACGGATCCGGGCCAAACGCTATCTGGGTCGTCCGCATACATGGGGATCGAGTGAGAAAAAGTATACAAACATCCAACTCTGGTCACAATATTGAGAACCCAAATATAAAAGGAAATAAAAGAAAGAATACAAAGAGTCGGCAGAGCGGTTATCTCCTCTCTTCAGTCTTCACTTGTCAAAACTAACTGACACGCACATGCGCAGTTCTCATTTTAACTGAGATCGCAATAAAACACAAAGTGACCGTTACACCCGTCAAGGAAGAATCCGTGGTGCCATCACAGAATTTGACAATAAGGAAAACTGTTACTACACAAACTGATCAGGGGAGATAATATGTTCACAGTTTAATGAGGAGATTTCATCGCAAACACAGACAACTTGAATAGCCTAAAGTGTCAAAATCAGCAATAGGCAATATCGTCCAGTGAAGGTGAAACAATCTGTGGCGACCACTGAATATTCCGTGGTACGGTCACGGAAGAATCCGTGGTGCCATCACAGAATTTGTCAATAAGCAAAACAAAAGGTATACTGGTCAGGGGAGATAAGAGGTTCAAAGTTTAATTAGGCTACATATGCATCACAAACACAGACAACTTGAATAGCCTACTTAAAGTGTCAAAATCAGCAGGCAATATCAGCAGGCAATCTCGACCAATGAAGGTGAAAAAAAGTTCATGTCTTGTTTTGTTTGGGCACATGGCTGGTGATTGTGTTTGCTGGCCATTGTCAGGTGTTTCCTGACATGCCTATGGTGTGCATTCAGGGCCAAAATATGGTGCACACTCCGTGCCAAAATCAAAATCGTCTATCAGAACATCTTGTAACATCAAACAATATTTTCCATAAATATTTGCCTATTAAAGTTGTGTCCTCAGTTTCTGTCAACTCCGTCAGAGATTTTCATAAAGCTCTTTAAATCAGGAAATAGCATGGTCAGCTATATCCTTGAGGACCCCTTTTCATCTCCCTGTCCGTGGTGAATGCAGCACTACCACACATGCTCTGTTACTTTTTATTTTTTTTATTTTAGACAAAACAATGTCAATATTCCTATGGTCACAGCTGCACCATGTCAATACCATATTTCTGTTAAGATACTTTTTTAAACCATAGTGGATTGAATTTAAGCATTTTATTGAGGTTATTGGGACGGCTAGCAACTGAGGAAAAACTACCTAGCTGCAGTGTACAATACATGTTTTGGCAGGAAAATACATGCCCTTACGTCAACTCCGTCAGGTTCTATGTCTGATGGAGTTGACCTGTAAGCTGACGGAGTTGACAAATCCACCAATAACCTCTTAATGTGCAAATATAATATTATTTGTGAATATAGTGAAGGGTTAAACTGTTATTTCAGGGTTTTATTTACACATAAATGCACATACATAGCATGCATTACATTATTTACCATACGCATCTGACTTGTAGAGAATGGGGAGGCAGTGGTCTGCTTATTATTGTGTAACGTGTAACTTTGCCAGCACTTTAATATATATATATATATATATATATATATATATATATATATATATATATATATATATATATATATATGTATGTGTGTGTAGAGACAGAGAAATGAGAAGCCAGTGTAGGGCTGGGCGATATGCCCAAAAGAATTATCCCGATAATAAAAATCTGATTCTATAGTGTTTTCAACACACACAATTTGTAATATTTAGTAATCTTTTTGGGTAAAGATATGTAGGCCTACTTATTGAATCCTACAATGTAATGCAATTGATTTCTTATTAGGACAGTTGTTTTCTATTGGTGTAAATGTACAACATCACAACACAGACACTGAATAACATTTAAGCAAACATCACATTTCAGGTTATTTATGAATTTTTTCTAACATATATTCAAAAATGTTCAGAAAAAGTATTTTTGCAACTGCAAGACATTGTAACTATCATGTTTTTTCACTGGAAGACTCTTCGACATCTCAATTATTTGACAGGAACAATAAGAGGAAATAAATGTTTAAATGTCAAAAGATTTAACCCTGACCCTGATTCATAACCTGAACTCTGGCAATCATGGCAATAAACCAACATGACATCATGACTTTTGCGTAAACATACACGCCACTTTCAAGTCAAGTGGCGTGTTATTTATACGCATTTTGAGCTATCCGCGTGTATGCGTGTATATCTACGCCGTTATGCCCGAGTGATTCCGCGTGTATGTACACGCTGTTAAAAATCCGAGCGAAATAAAGCCAAATTTTGATATACATCTGGGGGAGCGATATTTTTCTTACTAGGATGGTAGGGAAAGACTCATAAATGGTATTAACCAGTGACGGGTAGGTTTAGGGACGGGGTTGGGTTGGGGTTATATTTATATATACAGTAATGTAACGTTAAGTCAACGGCGTTCATAAACACGCTGAAAAGCGATTATGCGTGTTGATAGCACGCCAAAAATGGAAATACGAATTGGCGTGTCATACATACGCAGTTTCATGAGATCAGTCTGAATAAACAATGCTTACTAGAAATTATCAAAGGGAACACTAAAAGTATCGTTTCAAAAATTTGCCAAATATTTTAAGAATGTTGTTAAATAAAATAAAATAAAATAATTCCAGAAGCTGTAATGAACAGTGGCAGTGTGTGTGGCCATCCATTCAAACAGCTTCTCTCTCATCGTTTGACGACGACTCCACATCATCATAGTCTGTATTAAAGAAAAAGCAACAGTTAAATTTTGTGATTGCATCAGTTTTTCAAACTGAGGTGATTAAAATCAGCAAATGACTATTAAAATTATTTTATAATTGTCTTTAATTTTATTCTAAAATATGTAGTAAATAATTATGCGCGTTCAAACTTTTTTGACAGTATATCTACAGTATACTGTGTGTGTGTGTTAAGATGTGACAATTACAATGGTATGAGATATTCAGTTTAAATTCAGTTTTGATGAATGAACTGATGAAGTGGTCAATTCGTAAATTGTGAATCTTAAACATTAAAGATATTACAATATATATAATAAGTGTAAGATAGGACATAAAGCTTACCCTTTCCTAACAAGTTTCTCAAATCTTCAGTGATACTCCACACATCATCATACTCATCCTGATCTTCCTCTTTACACATAAAAAAACAGGTTGTGTCATTATTTTATTATTGTTTTATAATTATAATAAAAATTTTACATTTAAATTACATCTGAAGCCATGATGATTCAATAATTGGTATAAACGCATGTTCACTATATCTCAGGAAAAAATGTAGATTAAAAATGAAGATGTGAGACTCACCCATTACACATTGAGAGCACTGTCCATTAATGATGACATCATCATAATCCTCTGGTGTGTCCACTACACACAGACACACACACACACACACACGTTCTTAAATATAACATAACATGGGTGGAAAAATTAGTAAAAATTTTTTTTTTAAAATATTTCACAATTAATATATATATATATATATATATATATATATATATATATATATATATATATATATATATATATATATATATATATATATATATATATATATATATCTTATTTATATATAACATTTTTCAGTACCATAGGTCTGTCCATTGGTAATGACATCATCATAGCCCTCTGGTGTGTCATCTACAACATGAAACCAATGCCATCAAGCACAAAACAAACTTGAATGTATATATTAATATGTAGACTGTAGAATAACAGAGAACTACAACTACAGTACAGAAGTGAACCAGCACCTGTCTCACAAACTGGTTTTGGTACATGAATGATGATTTCCTCATAGTATCCGGATGTGTTCGCATTCATCCTCTCTTCAACATCAGAACAAAATATCAATATATAAAATAAAAGATATTTACAAAAATAAAATAAAATGCAGGTCTTTATGATTTTACTAATCTAGTAATCAAATTACTAGTTTACAAAGCCAATGTCATATTATACCACGGCTATTCAAAACATCAGACTTCAAAACATAATTATATTAGCATTGTATATTGGGATAAACATTTACAGGTCATACATTTCCTGGAATTTGTGAGATTAACTGTTTAAATATTTATTTTTTACAGTTTGATAAATTCATCTCTAACCTGAAAGAAGCAAATCAACATCCTCATACACAGAATTCAGTTCTTCAGAGATGAGACTCCCTCCTGTTAGGAGAGGGGGGGGGGGGGTGTTAGTGGAGAGGGACATTTACCCACCTGTCATTGTGCATCACCACCACAGAAATAAACACCAGGTAATTAATACATTTAATTAGTCACAGGTGTGGTTTGTACATGACTGTTCATGGGTACAATGTGCGATAGTTACAATGCAAGAGCAGAAGTGAACACTTTGTAGGGACCTTTTGATCAAAATGTAGCAGTTATAGTTTTGAAGGTACTGTACTTTCCTGTTATCCGGACCCCACCTCAAAAAACAGTAAAATAGAATTTTTTGCAATAGTTTATTCCCCATTCATCAAATAAGCAATCAACAGGATGGTAGGGGAAGACTCATAAATGGTATTAACCTCAGTGAGGGGTATGTTTAGGGACGGGATTGGGGTAGGTCATATATTTATACAGTAATGTAACGTTAAGTCAACGGCGTTCATAAACACGCTGAAAAGCGATTATGTGTGTTGATAACACGCCAAAAATGGAAATACGAATTGGGTGTCATATGCCATTTCATGAGATCAGTCTGATTTTGGCGCGTATTTGGAATTTTATATGGTGGGGTCAGGATAACAGGAAAGTACCGTTTTGGTCAATCTGTGATGATGCCTCACCTGTATGAGTTAATTGATTGTGTCTGTGATAAATTTCCTCATAAACTACCTCAATTGGCGCCCTGTGTAGTCCTGTGTACCAGTCAGAGAGAGCTGTGAGTGTAGACAGACAAACCTGCTGTCAAGTTCACAACACATGACTGATCACACACTGAATAAGGGGGCTTTCACACTGGCAGTTTAGTTCGGAATGGGGCACGGTTCGCATGAAAAATCGCTAATGTGAACGTTGTCATGGGACCCGGGTGCGCACTGGAGTACCGAACCCGAGACTACCTGGAGGAGGTGGTCTGAGTTCGGTTGCTCCCGAACCGTGCCGCGGTTCACGTGTATGTGAAAGCAACACAGACTCGGGTGCGCACTTGTTCAGGAAGTAAAGTAACCAGCGCATGCGTTTTAGCTTATTGTGATGTATTCAGTTAAATAAAACACTTGTAAGGGATGATAGTGTTGATGATTTACCTTGGATACGAGCGAGAGTGAGCCTGCAGTGTATTCATTGCGTGTGGAATCAGGGCAACAAAGTTGGAAATCCACTGTCTCCTCAAAAGAGTCAGTTTGCAAGCAGCAGAAGTCCACCTTATTTGACACACGCACAGTAAACCTGTATTGTTCACTCTGCGCATAATAGCAGCGAATAAATAAAAAAAACACAATATTGACCCGCGTTCTGTTTTCTATCATGCGCTGTGCACGTTTGCGATGACGTCATATGCACGCAAACGCACCAGGGTTCGATAGAATCAAGTTGAGTGGGAAACCAGAACAGCGCTGCGGGGGGCGCCGGGAACAAACGCGCTCGGGCTCGGACCGCAGCAAACGAACCCAGTGGAAAAGCCCCCTTAGACACAATATGACAGTCTCTGGATCTCTCCTACCTCTCCTCATCACTCTGTTCTGCTGAATCAGTATAAGCAGTGGCACTAAGATCAGTAAGAGCAAAACTCCCAGAACAACCACAAGCACAGAGAGAGACGCTGCTGGAGGAGTTTGTGGAGGAGTGACTGATGTTGAGCGCACTGTCTGAGAAACTGGAGGAGAAGATGATGTTGTTGTGGCAGGAGTAGTGGACACTGACAAATCTGGCAAAACAGATACAGACAGATCAAAAATCCTGCAAATACACAAATAATTTTAGCATTAAAACGATGTACTATTGGTCAGTGTTTTGCAGTGACCTGCACATGTGAGTCCAGCGAGCTCTTTGTGAGAACAGTCAGTGTGGTTCTTCAGGGAGAGAGGACAGTCCCACAGGTGAATCTCATTCCCTCTGCACTCGACTCTGTTCAGCCACACAACACCTTCACCAGCACCAAAGACTGAATTCCCATCAGCCCTCAGTGCGTCTCCACAACCCAGCTGCCTGCAGACCACCTGAGCATCGCTGATGTCCCACAGATCATCACAGACTGAACCCCACACAGCGTTATGATACACCTCCAGCCTCCCAGAGCACCGGCCCAAACCTCCACTCAGTCTGAGAGGAACATGATCTAAATCACACACATCACAAAGACATAGGCAAATTATTGTATACCAACAAAGTACAGTACTGTCAGAACAACAACACCTACAGTGGGACATGTCTGTAATGTGAGATTAAATCCTCTTGGTGCCCCAAGCTTAAAATTACATACATACATACATAACATAACTGTTATGATTTGTATGTTCTTCTACATCAAATTAACTTACCTGAACACTGTCTCTGATGTGGAGATGTTGAGCATGACAAATAGCTTCTAGGGGACTCATGAGTCTCCTGTTCTGTAATCACAAGTTAATTCACATTTTAATAAATAGAATTTGTTCATACACTCAATAATCTTAATAGATTACCGTTATATTTTTTGAAATGCTTGCATCAGTCTTACCTGAGCAGGTAACTTTGGCAACTTCATCCTTACTACAGTAGTTCTGTCCCCAGGGTAAAGATGGACACTGCCACAGATTTGAATCATGTGGTCGACATTTCACTTCATCCAGCCAGTTACGAGCTGATTCCAGTCTTGGTATAGAATAGGAAAAAGCACCAGATCTTCCACAGTTCAGCTCTTGACAGATCAGACTCGCTGTGTCTCTGTTCATCTGGTTCCAGCACACATTACCCCAGGATCCATTGTAGAAAACCTCCACATTCCCTTCACAGCCCTCAGTTAACCTGATCTCTTTAAACTCTAGATAAAAAAAGTCAAGAGCAATTCTGGTTGTGCTAAATCTAAAATTTCACCAAAATAACTGGTTAATACAAGGCCAATGCATGCATGATGCAGGCACTAATAACGTCTAAAATATAACATAAGCCTAATAATATTTGTCTACATATATATATATATATATATATATATATATATGGCAAACATTTTCCACTAGTGTACCTGAGCACACGACTCCTACATCCTCCTTGTGTTGACAGTCATATTTCCCCCAGCCTGGAGAAGAGCAGTTCCACAGGGACGTCTCATTCCCCTCACACTCCACCTCATCCAGCCATATGTGTCCAGAACCAGGACCAAACCAGGCTGGTACCCGCTGGTTACTGAGGGCCACTCCACACTGCAGCTGTCTGCACACCACATGGGCATCTTTAATATCCCAGGAGTCATCACACACTGTCCCCCATGAGCCGCTGTGAAAAACCTCCAGCCTCCCTGCACAGTCTCCCCCAGAACCCACCAGCCTGATGGACCCGAGACCTGATATTCAGAGAGAGAAAAACACATTATTGATCACTAACAACTGAAGAATCTGCCCAGATGTTGTTGTTCTCACCAAGGCAGGTGATTGACAGCTGTTGTGTGGAGCTGCAGGTGAGAGTTTGTGGAGAGCTGCAGTTCCCCAGATGAGCTTCACTCCCAGAGCACTGGAAGCCCGTCACACACTCATGACTGTGTTCAGGACTGGATGAAGAGGAGCCGGAGAAGTTCAGCACAGAGCCACAGCCCAGCTGTCTGCAGACCACAGAGGATTCAGTGAGACTCCAGGAGTCCAGCAGAACTCTCCTCCAGACCTGATGGATGGAAACTTCCAGCTCCCCCTCACACTGTCTCTCTCCAGACAACCGCACCAGACCATCATGAACAACCAGAGAGGAATCTGAGTGAAAGATGTGGCATTTAATCAAGATATTGCAAGATTTATATAGGTAATTTATAACTTTTTTTTTTTCAATAAAATCCCTCACCAGAGCAGATGACTCCAACATCTCGTCTATGAGAACATTCAGCTCGACTCCATGAAGAGACGGAACATTCTGAGAGTTTTGTTTCATTCCCGTCACAATCAAACACATCAGCCCAGATTTCACCACTTCCCTCTCCAAACCAGTCTGATCCCACAACAGACACAGCAATCCCACAATTCAGCTGTCTACAGAGGACACTGGCAGCTCTCATATCCCAGCATGCATCACACACTGTGCCCCATTGACTGAAGTACTGACGCTCAACTCGACCAGAACAGAAGTCAGGACCGTTGACCAGTCTGAGTTCAGTGTAACCTGGATAAAGCACAGAGTTTACTAAAACAGTATGATTAACAATTGTTTATGATTTTCTCAATAAGTTGAAAACTACTGTTCCATTACCAGAACATAACAGTCCAATATCATTCTCATGAGTACAGTTGTATTTGAGAGAAGATGATGTTGGACAGAAAGATACATAAGACTCATTTCCTCTGCATTGAATCTCTTGTGTCCACATGTGAGCGTCTCCTTTTCCAAAAGCATCTTCTCCCAGCACCTGTACAGGAGCTCCACAGTCCAGCTCTCTACACACAACCTCTGCATCCTGCTGGTCAAAGGCAGCGTCACACACTGTGTTCCAGGTGTTTCCATGAACCATCTCTAATCTCCCAGAGCACAGATGAGGTCCATTAGTAAGTCTGGAATGTTTATGATCTGTTTTTATTACATTCAAAATGGTACAAAACAGAGATGGTAGTTTTAGATCAGTTTTTCAAGAGAGTTGTGTGTAATTTATCACAATATAAAAGTACACTATGTCATTCACCTGAACAGATTACTCCAGCATCACCATTATGACCACAGGTATGTTTACCCCATCCTGCTGATTCACAGTTTTTCAGCGTTGACTCAATTCCAAAACAAAATAAAATGCTTATCCAGATTGGTCCTGATCCAGGTCCAAAATGAGCATCACCCAGAGCATCTACAGGTTCTCCACAGTCCAGCTCTCTACACACCACTGCAGCATCAGCCATATCCCAGTCCTCATGACACACTGTTCCCCACTGACCTCTATGAAGAACCTCCACTCTACCAGCACATGGACTGTTACCACCAACCAGCCTTACATTTATTACATCTAAGAGGGTAATATAAATAGAGAGAGAACAGCATTTATCAACCTTAAAATAATATAATAGATCAGCGTGTTGCTTTGTGATGGGTTCATATACAGTATATGTGTACTGTATATATACTCTCTTTTAATTAAGCTCTTACCAGAACACACCAGTTCAACATTGTTGTCATGTGAACAGTTGTTTTCATGTAAAAGTGATTTTGGACAGAAGTGAATCTGAGACTCATTTCCTCTGCACTGAATCTCTTGTGTCCACATCTGAGCGTCTCCTTTGCCAAAAGCATCTTCTCCCAGCACCTGTACAGGAGCTCCACAGTCCAGCTCTCTACACACAACCTCTGCATCCTGCTGGTCAAAGGCAGCGTCACACACTGAAACCCACGACTGATCATCAAGTATCTCTAACCTCCCAGAGCAGCGAGAACCTCCAACCAGCCTGACTTCTAAAAAAGCAATAGAACAGAAAAATGATCAGAAAAAAAAAAAATTTATTCAAAAAGAATACTGGTGTGTACGTATAAAATTTAAATATATACATGTTATAGAATAAAATGAGGTTTGTGAGCAGTTTACAGTACCTGAACAGATGACACCAGCATCTTCAGTATGATCACAGATCTCATTGCTTTTACCCCATCCTGTTGACCCACAGTTCTTCAGTGTAGACTCTGATCCAGTGCATAATACAAGATGCATCCAGATTGATCCTGATCCTGGTCCAAAATGAGCATCACCCAGAGCATCTACAGGTTCTCCACAGTCCAGCTCTCTACACACCACTGCAGCATCAGTCATATCCCAGTCATCTCCACACACTGTTCCCCACTGACCTCTATGAAGAACCTCCACTCTACCAGCACAGCGACTGTTACCATTTACCAGTCTCACATTCACACTGACTGTATAATAAATAAATAAGTCAAGAGAAGGAGAGGTAATAATGAAAAGTCATAAAAAGATGTAAAATAATCACATAAAGAGAGAGAAAAAATATTTTTATAGAGTGTCAAAATATTTGACATTAGATTTTATAAAAGTAAAAGAAATCCACTCTAACCTGCACACACCAGTCCAACATCATTGTCATGAGAACAGTTGGGTTGATGTGATGGTGATGTTGGACAGAGGTGA
Source organism: Chrosomus eos (assembly GCA_036326025.1). Taxonomy (NCBI): domain Eukaryota; kingdom Metazoa; phylum Chordata; class Actinopteri; order Cypriniformes; family Leuciscidae; genus Chrosomus; species Chrosomus eos. The sequence continues at coordinate 3,062,188 of CM070822.1, read as the reverse complement.
ATCTGAGACTCATTTCCTCTGCACTGAATCTCTTGTGTCCACATCTGAGTGTCTCCTTTTCCAAAAGCATCTTCTCCCAGCACCTGTACAGGAGCTCCACAGTCCAGCTCTCTACACACAACCTCTGCATCCTGCTGGTCAAAGGCAGCGTCACACACTGAAACCCACGACTCATCATCAAGTATCTCTAACCTCCCAGAGCAGCGAGAACCTCCAACCAGCCGGACTCCTGTAACAACAACACAGTGCATTTAAATGGTTAATAAAAAAAAAAATGATATATATCATTTCAATAACAAATTAGAGTAAAAACATAAGTTAATGCAAAAACTGCCTTATGTTCAGTTTACATGGTTTCATACAATGTGTTGGGTGTTGATTATTCTGAGTAATTTGCGGCTCCCTATATAGTTTACAGCATTAGCAGATTTTTTTTAATCCTTGCGAAACGTTCAATTGTAATTGAATTAATTTAAAGACAAAGACAATTTTTTCATTAAACCACTGTTTAAAAAAAAGAAGCAATTTTAGCTTTCTAAACCGAACCGAGACGCCAAAACTGTGGGAAAACCGAACCGTCAGTTTTGTTTATCGTTACACCCCTAGTATATATATGTATATATCAAATTATTCAACCCCATTGCAAATCAGGTTTATTGGCAAAATTTACAAACATCCAGCAGTTTGCGATGAACAAATAAAACAAATGTAATTGAAATAGCTCAACACAAAAAATGTTTCAAGTGGTTTCCTCAAATTCTACTGCAAATACAACTTTTAATGACTTCTGCAAAATTATTTACCAAAACAGGTTTTGTCTTAAGGGCTTCATTAGTTGCACCAGGTGTGCTTGAGCTAGAACACATTTAATATCTCAACTGGCTAAGTTTGTTGAGCGTGACGTTGAGTTTGACTGCATGTTAGAAATATGGCTAAATCAAAAGAATGGTCCAAAAAGTAAAGAGAAGATTTCATCGCCCTTCAAAAAAAGGAACAGGATACAAAAACATAGCGAATGCACTAAATGTTACTAAAGACACCGTTGGAAGCATAGTTTTCAAGTTCAAAGTTAAAGGATCAGTGGTTACACTACCTGGATGGGGCAGAAAAAGTAAGCGATCAACAGCTGCAACCAGATTTCTGAGAAGGCAGGTTAAAATTGAAAAAAAAAAAAACCTTGAGTGACTGCAAAAGACCTGCAGCAAGACTTGCTGGCAACAGGCACTGAGGTTTCAGCTTGCACAGTAAGGCACGTACTAAACGCAGATGGTTTCCATGCCAGAACTCCATACAATGCAGTGCAAAAATCTTCGGCATGTTAATATTTTAACTAAAAGAAGAAAAAAAAAAGTTTTTAAGTTAGTTATTTATATATTTTGCTGTAGTTTGTCGGTATGAAATATCAGTTTACATTTTCAAACATTCCTTATGCCATTAATTGTAATCCAGTGAGATTTTTGTATTCACAAGGAGTCTGACAACAGCCGGTATGATCCACACAGAGATCAGATCTCACCATCGAGCAGAGGTGGACAAATCACACAACTTCCTTACTTGAGAGTGAAAGTACGGATACTACTGGTTAAATATTACTCCGTTACATGTAAAAGTTGTAAAGGCCGATATTTACTTAAGTAAAAGTACAGAATTAATTGTTTTTAAAAGTACTTAAGTATCAAAAGTAAAAGTAGAAAAGATAAAGGGTTAAATTAATGATTGATAGTTCGTTCGGGTCAGGTCTGACAAAGTGCACATAGAAACATGGGATTTCACTCTCTGAAATGAAATTTTCACTTTCTAAGGGTTTTTTAACATTAAAGGTATAGCGGAGGATCTTTCCGAATTTTAGAGAAGACCCGCCCTCTCCAATTTTTTTAAAAATGCACATGCGCAACACTCTATAGGGATCTTCGCCGTGACGTCACGACGCGGTTACATGCGCTCTGGTTGGCAGAAGAAAAGTAATGGCCGCTTGCTGCGCAGCGCAAACACAGAAGAAAAATGGTTGTATCGTGCTGTGTGATCGGCTGTGTTAACAGGTTCGATAAGAGTAACCCCAAGAGCTTCTCAGGCGTACCTAAACAGCCTGAATCAAGAAGAAAGCTGTGGATTTCTGCAATTAGACGTCTAACCCAGCAGACCACGATCGCGTCTGCTACCTGCATTTTGCATTAAAAATTAAAACTAATTTTGTAAATAAATGTTACTAGTAGGTTCTAATCGCATTGATGGGTTAATTAATAAATGCATAACTGTACAAAATACCTCGGAAGACGTGTCAAAGTTAAAGTCTTTGTTTACAGAACTTTTTGTGTGCATGCTAGTGTGACTGAGCAATAGAAGTAATAACATTGATTATACTTCCATGGTGTGAGCATGTTGTTGACAGTGCAATTTACCAGTTATCCTTAGTTAAAACAAGTAATATTCGTAATTATGACTTACTTATAGACATCTAAAGATTTGTACGCCTTCATCGACTCATAGATGGCGATGGTAAACATAGATGGCGTGTCGATGAGATACAGGTAAATGTCGCAGAATGTCAAATCTGGCCATGAGTCCGGGCTTTTGCTCCAATTTGCTCCAATTGGGCCAGCACGTCTTTGCTTTTTCGAGAAAAACTTCGGACAATGAGCGTTTTTGTGGGACGCGAACAGGTCCACCTGCGCTCTGCCGAACGTTTCCCACAGCAGCTGGACCGTCTGCGGGTGCAGCGACCATTCCCCTGCTGGGACGTTGTTTCTGGACAGTCTGTCTGGTCCCACATTCAGGTGACCAGGCACATGCGCTGCTTTCAGCGAGAGCAGGTTGCTGAGCCCAGATCAGGAGGCGTTCCGTCAGCCTGTGAAGGTTTCGGGACCTGATGCCGCCCTGGTGATTTATGTATGCCACCACTGACATGTTGTCCTACCGGACTAAAACGTGGTGGCCTTTTATCTGGAGACAGAAGCGCCGTAGCGCTTTGTCAACTGCTATAATTTCCAAGCAGTTTATGTGAAGGAGCTTTTCCCGTTCTGACCACAGGCCAGCTAGCGGTCTGCCCTCGAGCAGCGCTCCCCATCCCGAGGTGGAGGTGTCCGTAGACACCACCTTTACACTCAGGGCGGTCCCCAGACTCACACCTGACTGATACCAGTCTTTTACTTTCCAAGGTTAAAGAGCTGAAACGCACTTTAGATCGACCCTGAGGCGAAACAGACCCCCAGTCCATGCCCGGGGCGGAACTCGCGCTTTCAGCCACATCTGCAGTGGGCGCATGCAAAGCAGGCCCAGCTGGAGTACAGAGGCTGCTGAGGCCATTAGGCCCAGCATTTTCTGAAACCTTTTGAGCGGGACCAGCACTGTTCCCAGAAAAGAAATTTTCTGACTGGGAGACAGCGAGCTTTTCGCCCAATTGACTGTAAGGCCCAGGTTCTCGAGGTGCTTGAGTAATGTGGCCCTGTGTTCTATGAGCTCTGAGTGTGATCGACCTAGAATCAGCCAATCGTCCAAGTAGTTCAAAACTCGCATGCCCTGAAGTCTCAGGGGTGCGAGAGCCGCGTTCAAGCACTTTGCGAATGTACTGGGTGCTAGGGACAGGCCGAACGGCAGGACTGTGTATTGATATGCCTGGCCCTCGAAGGCGAATCTCAAGAATCGCCTGTGATGGGACGCTATTTGTATTTGGAAATAGGCGTCTTTCAGATCTATTGACATAAACCAGTCCCCTTGGCACACTTGCGCGAGGATTTTCCTGGTCGTAAGCATTCTGAACTGGCGCTTCACAAGTACTCTGTTCAGTTGTCGCAGATCTAGAATGGGTCTGAGACCCCCATCTTTTTTCGGTACCAGAAAATATCTGCTGTATGAGCCTGAGATAAAGGTTATATAGCCCATTTGCTCAGTAGTTTCGCTATCTCGGCTCGAAGTAGATGAGATACTTCGTTTTTCACCGTAGTTTCAACACGCGCCGTATAATGACGGGGATGTCGAGCGAATTGTAGCGAATAGCCTCTCTTTATAGTGTTCAGCACCCATTCTGATACCCCGGGGAGCTTTGACCACGCATCTGCTAGAATAGCTAGAGGTAGAATGAAATCTGGGCTCTGGCTGTGGCAAGACGGCGGCTCGAGAGCCCCGGCGTGCTGAGAACTCAACACTGTGTTTACAGCGTTCGAGGCGGGGGGCGCGCTGGTCACAGCGGGCAGCCTGGCCGCGCTCAGCTTCTCTATGGCGGGTTGCGCAGAGAAAGCGAGCGGGGCGAATCCCGTGGGATTCGGCGTGTCTGTGAGAGAATGTGGGCGCGGGACTGCGGGCACATCTACTGCACTGAGAACACTGTCGGCCAGCGCCGACTGAATGTGTGTTAGTTTCGTTTTTACAGAAACCAGGGGACACGCACCGTGTAGTGTAAGCGGGCACTGTGATATGGGCGCGTTCACTACGTTTTCTGCACAATCGAACTGAGTCGATTTTATTTGTGCTAGCCCTGCACCGTGGCGGGCTGTATCTGGGTGTGGGAATAGGCACTGGGACGTGGGACACTAATAACACCATCGGCCGTGGCCGGAACACCAGAAAATGCAATCTTTATTGGATTTATCTGAGTAGCCGTAAAAACGGCTTTTGTGCGCAGGCAAGTGGGTTGCGACACCAGCTGGCTCACTGCGAAATACACTGGAACAGTCACATTGCTTAGAACTGAACGAGCGAGAAGTTTGGGTGAAAATCCGGCTGCAGCGGGATCTGAACACCGTCGCTTTCCTAGAGTGGCTAGGAAGGCTTTGAAACCTCGGGCTTTATGTCAATGCTCGGCCGGGGCCCGCGCTGAGGGGGGCAGCGTCCAGCAGAGCGTGAGCGCGGTCTTTGGTCTCGGGCCTGGCGGCGTTGTGTGAAGCGGCGTCGGCGGGTGGTGAAGTCTGCGGCTGAGAGCTTCGGGCGGCCTGTAGCGGAGCTCGAGCGCTTCAGCAGGAAGTGCTTCATAGCCTGCGAAGTTTTCTGCTCTGCACCTTGATGAATCTGTCCACGAAATCCTTGACGGCAGATCCGAAGAGGCCCGCTCGAGAGATGGGCGCGTCGAGGAACACGGAGCGCTCAGCTTCCGTCATCTCGGACAGCGTCAGCCATAAGTGTCTCTCGGCCACGGTGAGAGAGGCCATATTCCGCCCAACGGCCTGTGCAGCGACTTTTGCAGCGCGTAGAGCGAGGTCTGTAGCGCTTCTCAAGTCCACCACGCAGATCACTCTCGGTCCTTCCTCTTCCAGTTTAAGGAGAAGGTCGGCTTGGAAGATCTGCCGGACAGCTATAGTGTGCAGCGCTGAAACTTGCCCGGCGGCGGTGTAAGCGCACCCGTGCATGGCTGACGTCACTCGGCAGGCTTTAGATGGGAGCGTCGTCTGAACTCGCCGTCCGGCGGAGGGCGGCAATGATGAGACGCTACAGCTGCCTCCACAGGAGGAATGGAAAGGTACCCTCTATCTTTCGCACCGTCGACAGTGGAGAATGCAGCAGAGATAGAATTACGCAGCCTGGTGGAGAAGGGGGTGTTCCATGACTTCGCGACTTCCTCGTGAAGTTCAGGGAGGAAGGGCGCCGGTCTTGACTGTGACGGGGCTTCGTCTTTCCTGAGAAAGCATCCGTCCAGCCTGTTGCGCGGTGGTTGCGCGGGCGCCTCCCAGTCGAGGCTGATGCTGTCCACGGCTTGAGAGAGCAGACGCATAAGCTCAGCCTCAATGCCGGCTCTTTTCCCAGAGGGCTGGCGGGTAACGGTAGCGGAGGGGAGGTCCACAGAGCTCGCCCAATCCTCGCTAGAAGAGAACATGCCTCGGTAGGTTCGCCGGCAAACGGCGGCCGTTGTCCATCAGTGAGCGCCTCGAGTGATGCCGGCGAAGCTGGCGGGCGAACCGGCGAGCTTTGGCGGGCTGGAGTGAGCTTGGGAGCGCGCTGAGCGTGGCGCTTCTTGCGACGTGGCACCACAGCGGGCTGAAGTGCAGGCTCTGAGAATGATGCCAGACGAATCCTCAGAGTCACCATAGGCAAAAGCTCGCAATGAGGGCATCCACCGTCAGCGAGCGCAATAGCCACGTGATCCTCACCCAGGCAGGACACGCAGATGACATGGCGGTCCTCGTCGCTGAGTTGGGCACGGCACGAGCCACAGGAAGGCATCTTGAAAAAGACGCAGCTCTTTTAGATTTTTAGGGAGAAGTGTGAGTTGCGACGGCGAACAAACACTCTCAGCAGAGTTAAAGGATATAGACGCCGGAAAGCGTAGCAGGTACGGCGGCTGAAGGCGGCAAGGTGAAGGCCAGTGACTTCAGACTCGAGGGCTCGTCCCGGTGAAGGCTTGCGTCAACGGCGCGGCTTCTCACTCTGGATCCAGCGATGCGTGAGCTTCGTTGAAAAGAGATGAAAATCAGTTTGTATCAGCCTATCGACCTGCTTTATAGGCGAGACCACGCCCTTTCTGGCGGGACGTGATGAAGTGGGGCGCGAAGTGCCCCCATTGGTGATGACGTCACGCAGAGCCTTTTTGATATAAAGTTTTTCTTATTCCCGAATACAAATACTTTTTCAAGTATTTGTTCGAAATAAGTATTCGTAAAAAAACACATTATTTGTGCCTTTCCGAATACCGTATTCGGGTTCGGCTCCACCCATACTGCACATAATATTTTTGACATTATCGGTAGGCTACTGCTTTCAATCGTAAAACCTGCTTAGTGCCTACCTACAACACTGACGGTGGACTTGCGGTCAGGAGTAGAGTGGACGAATGTAATTTTTGTTTTGTTTTTTGAGGCTGCTGACAAATTTTTTCTACCCGCACCATAGACACTGTAAGACTGGGAAAACTGGTTGAAGAGATAGACTTTGACCACTGGTCGATGAAACAAAGGATCTTGCTGGAAATTTACATTTGACTTCCCCCCTCTTCCCTTGAGACAAAAAGTCTCACCTCATCTGCATTTCATTCTCTCTATCAGTAACTCCTAAAACTCACATAAGAATATATATATATGGTTTAATATGAATGAATATCATCAAGCTTGATACATGTTTGGTATTATTTGAAATGTCTCAGTGTGACTGGTACAAATGTCTCATTCCCAGAAGAAGTAAATCAAAAGGTAATAAGGTTTTAAGAGTTTAGAGATAACTGGAATGTGGTATCTAGCCTACCCCCAAAAGGTGTGAACTTCTGAATGCAAATATCCATGGTTAGCCTATATAATGAAACGCAGCGAGAGCCCAGGGCCTTTTCTGTATTCAGATTAGCCCGTGTGGTTGAGGGTCTCGCGACTCTCAGCTCACGTAGCCATACAATGTCGGGTAAAGGATTTTCCTCTTTGTTCTAAAACATTTGATGGTTTGCATTGATTATCTTTCAATTGATTATGGAATTGTAATAATACATTTACCTGACATAATAAATTGTAATATTTGATTATACTAACAGACTTTGACTTTATTTTCATTGGAGTTAAAAGGAAAAGTCAAACATTAACGTATATTTAATGATGCACAGATATCATTGAAAAACCTTTTCATTTTATGGAGTCAGATGAAACGAGTTAATACATAAGATAAAATGTATTGCATTTAATTAAAAATCTCTTTGCCATGGGAAGAGACGAAACACGCATGAGACCTTTACCTCTAATCGAGTACCGCAATTGGATCGAATTAGACGGCCTTACAACACTCACACACAATACCTCACGCTCTGCGCATATGTTTTACAACATAATTTAACATATAAATAGTCCCAACACTTTTTAAATAGCCCACTTAAAGTGTTTATTACAAAAAATTATCAAATGCTTAAAATGAATCAAAGTAAATGAACAAAAATTTGTGTTATATTTAAACTCATGAACGCCCCCCCATTAACACCGGAACGCCCCCCTTTCAAAAATCTTGCTTCCAATGCCCCCCGTTGTTCTCTGAACGCCCCCGTTGAGAACCACTACCCTAGCCTGTATTTGGTCCCCTCGTGGCTAGAATTTTCTATCGGTGTAAACCGAGTGTTGTGGTTGTTAACCAGTTCTTCATTGTTATCTGTTGTCGTAATACCGTTGTAAAGTCATGTTGTGCGCATGCCCGGGGGGCTGCCGTGTTCTGTGACTAAAAGAGTAAACAAGTAGCGTTCTGCCAAAGCACTGCTCGTGTGTGTGTCTTTTCCTGAACATAACATTTGGCGACGAGGATGGGATGACAGGTTGAGTCAGTACAATTACCAGCTGCAGTTTACCCCTGGAAAAGACAATGTGGTTGCAGATTTACTGTCACGTTCAGTGGTGGAGTCAACCACCATAGCCAGACAGCCGGAGTCAGACATAGAGAGTGACCTGGTGCAGTTAGTGTATGGGCCCTTACAGACCTCAGTGTCTCTTGAGGAACTTCAGCGCGAGTCTGCAGCAGACCCACTCTTCATTACCCTCAGCACCTACATTCGGTCAGGATGGCCAGCTCAGGTGAGCTCTGACCTGATCCCCTACTCACGAGTCAAGACAGAACTGACATGCTGGGGTGAGTCATGCATTGCAAGGGGGCACCGAGCAGTCATTCCTCCGCCCCTTAGGGAGCGGGTTCTGTCAATGGCACACAAGGGCCATGTGGGGATAGTTAAACTGAAACAAAGATGTAGAGACTTGGTTTGGTGGCCAGGGATTGATAGAGAGCTAGAAGCTCTTCTACGTGACTGCACACCTTGTCTGCTTAGTGGCAAAACAGGAACTCCAGCCCCACCACCCTTGCAGCATGTCGACTGGCCTGTGAAGCCATGGGAGCATCTACAGATGGACATATGTGGGGAGCTCGCCTCTGTTCCCCACCATCAGCGGTTCCTAGTCGTGGTGTATGACCTCCACTCAAAGTGGCCTGAGGTTGTGCCTATGGGCTCAGTTACAGCCTCTGCAATGATTGAGTCCCTGGAGCAGCTCTTTTCCCGTTGGGGCATTCCGCGGGCCATTACAACAGACAATGGGCCACATTTCATCTCCAGTGAGTTTTCATCCTACCTGTCGGCCAAGGGAATAGTCCACATACGTACTGCCTACTACCATCCTCAAGCTAATGGTGGCATGGAAAGATTTAACCAAAGTCTGAAGAATGGCATACGTGCACACCTTGCCCAAGGTTTTCCATTTAAAGCTTCTCTCTCCCAGACACTCTTGCATTATCGCGCTACCCAGCATGCCACTACGGGAGTTTCCCCTGCCAGTCTCATGCTTGGCAGGGAACTAGAATTACCTTTGACTAGGCTTAGCCCACCTCATAAGCTCCCAGGGAACACTTCTGCCCGGGCACGGGTTCATCAACGTCAGCGCAACATGAGAGCCAGATATGACCGCAAGCATCGTGCTCGGGCTACCGAGATACGAGCACAGGATTGGGTAAGAGCCCGTAGGCCACACCGTAGCAATAAACTGGGCTCTTTTCTGTCCGAGCCCCTCCAGGTCAAACGGCAGTTAGGGCCAGTCACTTTTGAGCTTGCTAATGGGTCTCGTTGGCATGCCAGTTGTCTTCGAAGAGTGCCCGCACCTTCCTTTAGGGATGAACGCCTGAACCGATCTGGGGTCATGGACTCCATTCTGGCCCCACCGAATCTGGATCCTGATGAAGTCATCAGGCAGGAAGGGGGAACTGATCACTGTCAAAGCTCGCAATCTACTGATGCCCCTGCATCAACTCGTCCTGTAAGGGCGAGGGCACGTCCTGCACACTTCCAGGACTTTGAGACTATATTTCATACTTAAGCTTGGTGGGAGGGGGGAAAATGTTGTGGTTGTTAACCAGTTCTTCATTGTTATCTGTTGTCGTAATACCGTTGTAAAGTCATGTTGTGCGCATGCCCGGGGGGCTGCCGTGTTCTGTGACTAAAAGAGTAAACAAGTAGCGTTCTGCCAAAGCACTGCTCGTGTGTGTGTCTTTTCCTGAACATAACACCGAGTTTTGGCTATCTTTCTCTTCTCTGCAGCTCAGACGCGCTGATCTTGAATCTCCTCGTTATGACGTCATAAGGAGGAAAGGTTACCTCCCCTTCTCCGCTTTGCCCGCGCAGAGAATTTGGCTCGCCCATGAGAAAATGAGCTAGGAAGTACGAACGCGCGAGCGCGATTTGAGTTTTTCCTCAAGAGATATAATGGCTTGCAAACGAGCGAACCATGGCAGTTATCAGTGTTCGGATGTACAAATGAACACAAAAGTATTTTTTAATTCCTTCATCCGAGCCTCTGAAGAAACAATGGGTTAATTTTATTTTCTCTGGAAATGCGCCGACACAACTTCCCAAAGTTTAGATCTGTTTGGGTAATTATGCAAATTAGCTAATACGCAATTATATTATGCACCGTTTGTCCATGTTAACAAACAATTGCAAAAAAAAATTACTACATTTTTTGTCTTGATGCAAGTAATCAACTCAGTAATTTTCATGGTGATATCTAAAGGTTAAAATTTTTACCCTATTCACGTGAGAAAAAGAATGAATAGGCGAATAAATGGGATATATTTGGGTCTTTTTCTAAACTTCCCCTAATGGGATTCTTCAGGGCTTTTTTTTCCTTACTCAGGACATATTGAGGATACAAAATCAGTTGAGTTTGCTTCTGTTGCAATTTGTTCAACCTTTTTTTATAAAATGACTGGACTATAAATGACGTTACACTGCACAACGAAGCTCTTACTACTGTACGTACATCATGTTTGCATTGGTGAAAGCATTAGCGAGAGTGCAGAAACTGCGTTCCAATGATAAGATCTTCAGTCTCACGATCAACAGACTCTCATCTGCTTGCTCAATGCTCATCACGGGAATATTTTATGTAATGGGAATAGATCTAAATACTTTAAAAACTTCTCACGATTCATTAATCTCGATAGCTGTATTAGTAAAAACGTATAATAACTGTAGTAAAAGTATTCGAGAGAGTTTCACATGTAATACGTAGCTATTTCATATGCAAGCATGTCAGCCAATCACAGCAGAGGCCGGTTACACTGAATCTCACAGCAGACACGGCCCTTCAAACAGTGTTCAAATCAGAGGCTAAAATCAGGCTAGGAAAAATGCCTTTTATTTCTAAATGATGACTATTTTTGATCTAAAAAACATACTAACATTATAAGGGCAACCCAGGAAACATTATAAAATAATAAAATAACCCCATGTCAGGGGACCTTTAAAACTCATTCTTTCCTCACATTCTTTCTTTCTGCAACTCACGTGAACTTCTTGTGTTATGTGCTTACAGATTTAATGTCTTAAACTGCTGATCTAGTTACCATGCTAATTATCCCTGTTTACCATGATCCCCCAGGGTTGTTTTACACATTAAACTTGTGGCCACAAGAAAAAAAAATTGTTTCCTCAACAATAGAATTAAAATACTCTACATTTTGGTGAAAAGGGGACACTTTTAGTAATGTAATATTAAGGTGAGGTAATGTACAAAGCAGTTTACCTGAGCAAATGACTCCAGCATCTTCAGTATGATTACATTTGCTTTTACCCCATCCTGATGACCCACAGTTCTTCAGTGTAGACTTTGATCCAGTGCATAATACATCATCCATCCAGATTGGTCCTGATCCTGGTCCAAAATGAGCATCACCCAGAGCATCTACAGGTTCTCCACAGTCCAGCTCTCTACACACCACTGCAGCATCAGCCATATCCCAGTCATCTCCACACACTGTTCCCCACTGACCTCTATGAAGAACCTCCACTCTACCAGCACAGCGACTGTGACCACCAACCAGCCTCACATTTACACTAACTGTATATTAAATAAAGAAGTCAACAGATGAAGAGATAATAATGAACAATAATGAATGAGTCAGGAAAAGAGAATTAAAATAATCACACAAAGAGAGAGAAAAAAATCTTTTTCAAAAAGATTTGACATTACATTTTCTAAAAGTAAAAGAAATCCACTCTAACCTGCACACACCAGTCCAACATCATTGTCATGAGAACAGTTGGGTTGGTGTGATGGTGATGTTGGACAGAAGTGAATCTGAGACTCATTTCCTCTGCACTGAATCTCTTGTGTCCACATCTGAGCGTCTCCTTTTCCAAAAGTATCTTCTCCCAGCACCTGTACAGGAGCTCCACAGTCCAGCTCTCTACACACAACCTCTGCATCCTGCTGGTCAAAGGCAGCGTCACACACTGAAACCCACGACTGATCATCAAGTATCTCTAACCTCCCAGAGCAGCGAGAACCTCCAACCAGCCGGACTCCTAAAGGAACCCAGATCATTTAAATTATTTTTTTTGGGGGGGGGGGGGGGTGAACTTGTTGTACACTTGTATAATTCTTTTTTTTTTTTTTTTTTTACAGATTCCTAATATCATATTTTATATTTAAAAGAAACACCAAATATAGTATATAAAACAACATCAACTAAAAACTAACATTTTAAAAAGTGAAAAAGATTAAGAAAAAAAAAATGTTAAAGAAACATGTAATATGTTTATTCTCATTTATTTATTGGCATACATAAGTAAGATACAGAGAAACAACAGAATGAGTGTTTAAACAGTTGTGATAAGATTTAGTTTGAAACAAAATAATTATTGAGCAAGATGCAATAATTTGTTTAAAATGGCAGTAACGTCATTTAGAATGTTACAAAATATTTCTGTTACAAATAAATGCATTGAACTCTGTTTAAAGAATCCTTAACACACACATACACATCCACAATTAATTAAGTAGCACAAACATTTTTAACTGTGCTGAAATGTTTCTTGAGCACCAAATCTAAGATTTCTGGAGGATCATGTGACACTGAAGACAGAGGTAATGTTGGCTAAAAAAATTTTTTTTTTTGTAACATTACACATTCTTACTGACCCAAAACCTTTGATTGCAGTGTATAAAATTTGCAGTGTATACAAATATTTTACATTTTATGAAGTTGGCGAAAAGCAGTGCTATTTTTAGTGATGTAATATTATGGTGCAGAATGTAGCAGTTTACCTGAACAGATGACTCCAGCACCTCCAGTATGATCACAGGTGCTTTTACCCCATCCTCTTGACCCACAGTTCTTCAGTGTAGACTCTGATCCAGTACACGAGACAAAACTCATCCATATTGGTTCTGATCCAGGTCCAAAATGAGCATCACTCAGAGCATCTACAGGTTCTCCACAGTCCAGCTCTCTACACACCACTGCAGCATCAGCCAAATCCCAGCCAGCACCACACACTGTTCCCCACTGACCTCTATGAAGAACCTCCACTCTACCAGCACAGCGACTGTGACCACCAACCAGCCTCACATTCACACTTTTCTTTTGTGCAACAGAAAAATGACAGACTAGGAGAGAGAAAGAAGGAATTAAAGTAAACAACAAAGCACAAAATATACATAATATGTGCCAGTTAGACAGCAAGTCAGATGCAGTATCTTATTGCATTTAAATGCTAGAATAGAGACACTTTCATCCTCGACTGAAAGTATAAACCTACTAACGGTGATGAGTTTGATTAGAAACATCAGACTCCTCATCATCCTCTTCTGCTGGACGCACACCATTTCATCAGCTCGGAGAACACAGCACAAGTTTCTTTTCTGTTCCTCAAACACACTGAAGAAACTGGGTACTGTCAGCACCCTAAAGAGGAGAGCCCTAAAACTTTCCAATCAGGTTCATCATTACCTTATTAGACAGAACAGAGGAAATCATCAAACAACTTCAGTGACAAATCAGAGGCGGCATTTCTGATTTCTACCATATATATCAAAAGCTCGTCAGCGCTGAAAAGAACTCCTCCTCCATATCGAGACACTTCAGTGAGGATGCACACACACACACCTGCCAGAGGCAAAAAATAGTCACATATAATTTGGGAGACTTTGAAGATTTCAGAGAGAGGAAGCACCGCATGTTATATACAGCATTAGAACCAAACACCTGCTGATACAGACACTGATAACTGCTCAATTCAAACATCATTATATGCAAAAAATATATTTATGTTGAACATATTTGAAAATAAATAAATGTATATTTTAAATTTACAGGATATAATTATATATTAATAACAACAAAACAACATCTGTCCCAAATTAAAGCAAAATTTGCAACCCTGTTACCCATTCTAACATATTATTATTATTTAGTTTAATCAATTTGAATGTTTATTGTTAGAAAAACCCAGATATAAGTTGTAAATAAAAAGGTTTCATTGACTATAGAAACTACAGAGAATTTAGCAGCCTTTGGGCAACAGGCATGTGCATGGATAGTGGCAAAGCGTTACTCAACCACAAGATGGCAGAAAAACACTTGTTATTCTAAATACAGGCAGACGTACAGTAATTCAGGGGAGCCCAATCCTGTTCCTGAAGATCAACCTACATATCCAACCCTGATTCAACACACCTGTTTGTAATTATCAAGTGTTCCTGAAGATCTTAATTGGCTGGTTCAGTTGTGTTTGCTCAGGGTCGGAGCTGAACTTTTCAGGAAGGTAGATCTCCAGGAACAGATTTGGCATCCTTGCTGTAATGTGTTACTGAGATCAGAAAAACATTCATGAAATGAGCTGATGAACGTCTTGTCAGGAGAGGGTCTCAATGTTGAACGCTTACTGGAACAGAAAATGTTCAGTTCTTTCTTAAAATAAAAATTCTGAATGATTATTTGGTCAAACTGACATTTTATTGTGGTAAAATGTTTTGGTAAAAAGTCTGATTAAACAAATTAAGCTCTATGGCGGTCAGCAACAACATAGTGCTTTATAATAGATTCAGCGCTGGGTGTTGAGAGAGATTTCAAGTTATATTAACAACCATTACAAGTGAAAAATCGCTGATTTATCAACAATAAATTAACAAGAGACATTTTAAATATCTGCATAATGACAATCTATGACACTTCAGTTGGTATGAGTTACCGGTGACATGTTTAGCCTTCTGTATACACAAGACAGTTCATCCTGGTCACTGCTCTCAGAAGAATACAATCCAGTTTGTTGCAAACACCACCTCTCCTGCATGTGTGAGAAGAAGAAATCAGAGGCTATTACACTTTTTCAAGTGCACTTTACTGTTCTCTTACACTATTCACTGTTCAATACAGAACTTCACAGAGGCTCCTTCTTCATTCCCAACCTTTAGACCAGTTCGAGTTTTGGAACATCTGTCCACAGTAAGGGCTGAATATTCAGAGAAATCCATCTCAAATAAGATCAGACGTCCACAGATGCAATATCTGCAGAGGTTACAGCAGCAGATCAAGTTCCAGCGGCTCGTAGGCCCTGTTTCTGCATGACATTCCAGAGTTTGTGGAGGTTGGACTGAGTGATGAGGTCGTCTGGTTTGAGCTGCAGCGCACGGAGGTAGTTGCTCTCAGCTTCCTTCAGCTTCCCATTCAGATGGAGGATGGCCCCGAGATTCATCAGAGCTGCTGGATGCTGGGAGAACGAGAAAAGCAGACACAAAAAAAAAGAGAATCATGGATGGATTATAGAATATGGTTCTAAAATGAGGTAAGAAAAAAAAACCTGAACATTCAAAAAGAGCAAATGCAACAAATATAAATGGAAGACTTCAGCAAGGTTACTACGAACAAAAATATCTTACAAAAAGGTACTTACATCAGGTCTTAAATCAGCTGCCTTCCCATAATACCGTTCAGCTGCCTCATTCAGACTGGCCTGTCTGTGGACAGACACACACAATACTAAAACCTATAAGTTATTATGAAAATTATTAGGTGTATACATAATAAATTATTAATATTGCTGCATAATGAGTTTTGGCCCTGGCAAATAGCTTTCTACATACTAGTGCGACTTTAATTTTTCTAATAATACTCTGCTGCCTCTTCTCACATCAACACAAATTAAGAATAATTAATTAGCTAAGCTGTAAGTAAAATAAATATGTCCATGTATTTATTTGGCAAGCAACTGTGGAATAAGTAGAATAAGCTAGTCATTATCCCAAAATATCCCCTTGTTTCATCATAGGCGATGAAACGGGTGGAGTCCACCTGCAATCCGCCTGAAGCATATAGCATGTTGATGTTTCACACACACACCTGAGCATATGAGCAGCGCTGAACACAACGTCAAACTCAGAACTGTCCAGCTCTGCAGCTTTCTGAGCCATCACTGCTGCCTCTCCCAGACGAGACTCTTCACACAGAAACTGACCTGAGAGAGAGAGAGAGAGAGAGAGAGAGAGAGAGAGAGAGAGAGAGAGAGAGAGGAGAGAGAGAGAGAGAGAGAGAGAGAGAGAGAGAGAGAGAGAGAGAGAGAGAGAGAGAGAGAGAGAGAGAGAGAGAGAGAGAGAGAGAGAGAGAGAAATCAAGTTAAACACAGCAGTCGAAGATCAGATATGCATGAGGCAGGACATGAAGCACAATGAACCTCTGCTGCTTTAGGACATAAGTTTACTGATTCATTTCAGTGATAAGACAGGGCATGGTTTTACAAGAGTTGAGAAGGAGCTGTTTACTTAGTCAAACATGGATTTATTGTGAGAATTAAATATTTTTTTAATTAAATTTCATATATATATATATATATTATATGATATATATTATATTTATTAATAATAATAATATAATAGCAATAATATAATTAAAAATTATAAAAAATGTTAAATTAATTATTAATAAAGGTCACATTTAAGGAATAAATTAAGGCCATATTTAAGGAAGAATCTATAAAATAAAATTTCAAGTAAATTGAGCAATGATCAATAACATTAGATCATTAGACATTAGGAATTGACCGTTCGCAAAAGCCACGCCCCCTAGTTATTGTTGGTACGCCCGTCAAACAAATGGTCAAACACGACCAGCGCCACAGATTGCCATGACGGGAAGAGGTATACCCGTGCGTGTCAGTGACCCTTTTTTGGAGCAATACCTCCGCGATATCCTCCAGATCGAGGCACAAGAAGGGGTTACAGTATACAGTGGAGGGATATATTCAAAATATAAAAATACGCAATGAAGGAGATACGACTACTATCGAGGCTAACGTTAATCTCAAGCGAAATCTGAGAAACCCGACCTGTAACGTTACCTCAAATGCAACCAGCACAGCCTTGAAGAAGATTTTATAAGCTGGTTCAGTGGGTAATTGTTTGGAGATAGAAATATATAACTCACGCTGCATATTTAGTAATTTTGCCTCAGATACAGGGTTATACATTCGCTTTAACGAGCGGCTTGTTCATTACCACGGCAACCACTTGCGTGCCATGCTGAATACGATTTTTGTGTTTAAAAAGTAACTATACATAGACGGAAAGATGCAGATAATCATACATTATTTAAGGTTATTTCTATTCGTTACGATATTGATATGTGAACTGATGTTGTCAAGTAAGCTTCATGCGTTCCCCGTTGCGAGCGTGCACTCCTCTAAACTGTACAGGTCCTGCACTGCTAGTGACTGCTGCTCATTTCCCCCGAAAATATCATGTTAACAACAACCCTTTAGAAAACGTACTTCCTTTGTGGATCCTCTTGACCTGCTTTCTCCATGTTTCTTTGACTAATCTCAGTCTCACGCACGCGAGTTAACCATGTTCGACACAGTGCCGTCCACAGTGTTTTATCCATTGTAGGCACCGCTCACGTTGTGTTTTCGGCTTTGGGAATGGAAAGAACACAACTCCTCCAGACAATCTCTCGGGGTATCTAGTGTCTGATTTACAAACGCTGTGGGTGCACCGCTTCACCAGCTTGCTTGGAGTCAATGTTTGACGGACCTGCTCACATAGTAACCGTTGCTATGATGTGTGATTGGACAATGGCCGTTTTGGGGGAGGGGCCTGCGAACGGTCAATTGAACCAGATCCTACCGTAATGCATATAGCAGTTTCCTCTAGTAGGATCCAGCTCTATTGCCTTCAGGAAGTAATGCTCTGCTTCAGACTTCTGTCCCTGTGGAGAAATTAAGAAATAATTACAACTACACCCACCGTTACAATTAAAGGGACGTAGTCGTAACCGGATCCTTTAAATTTGCGCTATATATGATGTTAGATGTTATCGAAGTGTCGGAAAGTACACTTGTGTGAGTGTTTCTCCATGTTTGATGTGCAATTGTCTCACTTTCTTTACAGTTCAGTGCTGATTGCTTCCATGTTGGTGTTACCTTTGCAAACGTTCTTGTCATAAGCAGCGAGGTTATATTAGGCTTGCTTCACTGAACAGTTTTGTGGCAAACACTTCAGATAAGAGGATAAAGAAATACCTTGGAAAGCCGTAGCATTTCACGCTCTCATTGGCTGCGGTTCCTGAAAAGCATTCAACTATGTCCAAGAGCGTTTATCAAATGTATAGGCCTATAATACTTGAAGTCAGGGTTTCAAAAACCACTAAAAACATGCAGATTTGAATCCAAAAAGGGTAAATACAAAAAAAGCTATTGTTTTAGCCTCAGACCTTGATTTAATCTGTTGACTAAAGCGTTAAATTAGCTTTTAAAGACATTTTCAATGTAAAACAAACCTTAGAAACTTCAAGTTCAAAAACAGACTGCTAAACTCTATACAAAGCTAAACGGAAAAGGAAACAGCAGTAAATGTCCTGAATCTTTCACGTTTTGGCCATCTGACCAAAATGGTCTTGTGAGTTACATCATGACACTTCAGTTATTTTGTCTTATGCTGTTCTGACAATACACCGCAGTTCTTCAACAGGTGGTCAAAAGTTCACCAATAACCTGTTTTCAAGAAGGAAAAAGTAATTAAATTAAGCACGGTGCTTGAGGGGTAATAACCGGTTTTAATCTGTGTGTATTAAGTGGACAGGCCATGTGTGGGTTGGGAGGGGCTGGGTTTAAAGTGAGCACACAGGTTTGAGGCAACAGTCTGGACTCTTGACCAGCCGTGCCGAGACACAAACCCAAATCAGATTAGGAGGAGGATATGAGATATCACGTCCTGGGGGGGATGCAGCTGCTCGACCTTTCTTCATCACCCCTTCTCCATTTACATCATGGTGGTCAGAGAGGAAAATATCACGGGGAGCAAGGGTTATTTCTTATGCAGGGAGAGATGGGATAGTGAAAGGAGTGGAATAAAAATGTGAAAATCTGAACAGACAGGTTTCATTATTAACAAAATGGAGTTGCCGTTGATGTCTGAGAGATGTTTTTGTGTCAATGTTCCTCTCAAGGTTGAAGCAATTATTTCTTTCCTCAGCACTAAGAGTCTCATGAAGGGTCATCTGTGGCAAATGATTTTGATAACCAGATATCTTTGGATACTTCTTTCCACTTCATCTTCCAATTTGTAGATTGAAATTAAACTAAATGCATTTAATATTTAATTACGCTTTCACAAATCCATTTAGCTTCAGGTTTTTACATTCATACTGATAATTTAATAGCAACCACAGTGTGTCAAAAATATAGCAGCAAAAGTCTGAGACCACTAGTGAAAAAGCTTATATTTAACCTATTCTATTTATTAATAATATATTATTATTATTTAGGTCAAATAGAAGCATTGTCACTAGTGGTATAATATTATTATTACTACTAGTAGTAGGGAAGGATGGATGGATGGATGGATGGATGGATGGATGGACGGACGGACAGAATGGGATAGATTGGGATGGATCATGAATGGAATAATGGATTCATGGATAAAACAAACAAATAAATAAATACCATGTCAATTGATTTTCAAAATCTGATTGATTTTATTTGTTTTCAATGTGGGCTCAGACTTTCAGGTCTCACTTTTGTGTTTCTGACAGAAAAAAAGCTCACAAACACAAAAAAGGTAATAATGTACTTGTCAGTTTGACTCACCATGATAGACAGCAGTTTTCCATAGGTCAGGTGGGCAGGAACATGGTCGGGTTTGGCCTTCAGTGACTCTCTGTACCAATGTCCCGCCTCCTCTAGATTATTCAGCCTCACATACGCCTCACCTGTGGGCCAAAGTCAGAAGGACATCCAAAATTACATAGAATTCCCTTCATGCCAACAAATCAAATGCAAAGAAAAGCATATGTCGTTGGATTAGTTTGAGGAGTTATGGAAGAACTTTCCAAATATGCTTAGAGTTGATTCACAGACATGAAACCTCTGGAGCACTATGTTTGAAATTTATAGAGAAAAATGTTCTAAACTGCCTGATGTCCCAAAAACAACAGTCCATCATGGTATGAGACTGATAATGATAGTATCATACAAGGGACAGAAACCATAAGCGTAACTGTAACTGTAAGCAACTGAGCTTTCAAAAGACTACAAGTTAAACTTGCTATATTAAGGTCATGGGTTTGATTGCAAGGAAATGCATACAAAAAAAAATAAAAATGGATGGTACACCTTGAATGGATCTAAAATTGCAGGGCAAAAATATCAAAAGGGGATATTAAGTCATAGGGCTGGTATTTAGGTATAATATTTTTATGGATGTATTGGATGGATGGGAAGGATGGGACAGGATGAAATAGAATGAGAAATTATAAATTTATATTTAATATATTGTGATTCCACCGTAACAAAACACAGCCTCAATTTTACATTGGTCTATAGATATGTACAGGTACATACATAAAATACATCTGAATGCAATTCAACTGAGAAATAAACACTGACCCATCATGTTGAACAAACTCTGCGGCGCGAACTGTCGTGGCATCTTTTGAACAGCCTCTTTATAAATTGAAATTGCCTCCTATATGACAAACAAAAACAGCCTGTAATAATGTGACAAAAAGAACTGTAAAGTAACAACCAGCAATTCATACAAGAACATTATTTGATCCATCTAAACTGGGTTATGCATGTAGATTTCAATCAATACTCAATGAATGAGCCGAGCTGTACCTCATGCTGGCCCTGCTCATGAAGCATCTTGCCCAGGTTGTACAAGCAGCTGGTGACGGAGCTCTTGTGGGCGTGAGGGTCCTTCAGATTCTCATCAGGGATATCCGCGCAAGTGTGGAATGTGCGCTTGGCCTCTTCGATATTTCCCTGGGAGACCAGGATGATGCCCACGTTCAAGTATGCAGCTGTGAACATCAGGACACGAGTAAGAGACTGACTCTGATGATCAAAATTATTGTAAGTAATTGCATACAAATACATAAGTATTTGGGCACAATTTTAGATGATGAATTGAACTTTGACACCAATACAGACTATATATGTAAAAAAGCTAATCAGAGACTGTTATTTTTAAGAAAGTTGAAGGGGTTGATAGAATGTTGATAGACTTTTTATTCACCCTTTGTTGAGTCAATTTTAACCTATGCTATGATCTGCTGGTTTGGCATTTTGAGTGTAATTAACAAAAACAGACTGGGAAAAACTGTAAACACATGTCGGAAAATAATTGGCACAGATCTCAACAGCATTGAGCATGTTTTTTTTGTGTTTTTGTGCAAATGTGTATGTGTTGGCTACCTGTTGTGAACCAAATTGCCCCTTGGGGACATTAAAAACATTTCAATTCAATTCAATTGAAAATGGTGAAATAAGTGAAACTGAAGAGCTGAACTCACAGGCCAGAGTTGGTCTGCTCCCGATGGCCAGTTTATAGTAACGCAGAGCATCAGAGAAACGCTCACTTTCCTGTAGCAGCAAACCACTGGATGAAAAAAATAAATAAATAAAATCACACACAGGTTTTAAGCTTAAGAAATGATCTGTGAAGAAATATGAACATATAAGTTTGTGCAAGGGCAAGAACGTGACAATGAAAAATGGAGGTTTATTCTCCTCTCCAGGGTTAATGAGTGTTAGAGGTGTTTCACACTTCCCTTCATGCCTGCAAATCAGGACTAATGAAATCCCCGTCACACATCCAAGCCCTGAGAGAGAGAGATACGGCAAATACTTGCACTGCTCCTCAACCTCCCACTTTAGTTTTCTGAATGCTAAGTATGACTTTCCCCTCACAAAGTCTTTTTTGTTTGGGGGTACCTTTATAAGAATCAAATGTACAATAAAATAGTTAAAAACGAACAATATTATAGCACATATCCATTTTTTGTACATCTGTTCATGTCTCCTGCAAAAGTCATGTTCAATGGTTTATGTCAGTTTCCATGGAAAACTGGCTCAGATAAAGTGCTGTATGACCTTGACAAAAACAACTCCCAAATTTTGAAAACACTGCACACACACACACAGAGAGAGAGAGAGAGAGAGAGAGAGAGAGAGAGAGAGAGAGAGAGAGAGAGAGAGAGAGAGAGAGAGAGAGAGAGAGAGAGAGAGAGAGAGAGAGAGAGAGAGAGAGAGAGAGAGAGAGAGAGAGAGAGAGAGAGAGAGAGAGAGTATTAGGTCATACCCTTTGTTTGCTTATTTTTCGTCAAAGACAGAAATGAACATAAATTAAACTAAATGGGCGGGTGGATCACATTGAGCTGGTTATGTCATTGTTACAAAAAAATTACTCAGAAAGGTGAGGTTAGTTCTGAAAAAAAAACATAATTTGTTTTCTGAACAACTTGGTTTGATTTTTTTATCTTTTACTTGATGCAAAAACATTCAGACAGTGTGGTGTATGTATTAAAAACCAGGTCAAAGTTATTGTACTCACAGGTTGTAGAGCATATCAGCCATATTGCCCCGGTAATAAAGAGCATTTCTATACGCTCTCTCAGCCTCAGCCATCTTTCCCTGGTTCTTCAGGACATTACCCAGGTTACCCCAAGCTGAGGGAAACATGAAATCTCACTATAATATTCATTTTGTAGATAATATATTGGATATTGCAGAATACAAGCTCTTTAAACCCACCTTTTGCAGGGTTGACAGCAATGCCAGACCTGTACAGCATCTCTTCACTCTGCCAGTCCTGGTTCCTCCTCACAGTCTTCAGACTGTAGAGAAGCACCAGGCCTGTGGCACAGGTCAGCAGGAGCACTCTGGAGCATCTCCACCTACAGCGCATGAACATGCTCCTAAACCCGACAGTCACGAGCAGACAGAAGCCCATACTGGGGATGTACAGCACTCGCTCGGCCACTACAAAGCCCACATAGAAGAACATGTTAGTGGCTGGGACGAAGGGCAAAACCAGCAGCCCGAGGGAAAAGACCACCACGTTCTCTGTGGCTGGGAGGGATTTTTGAGGGGTTTTGAGAGGTTTGTGATAACCATTTTTTTAGGCGAGTTCGAGTCCCTGTAGTGATTGTCATTGTGATTATGACAGTATCCGTTAGTTGCAGACTTTCCATTGCTCATATAGGATTTTCCATTGGTTTCACTGATTTTTGTGGACTGTAGCAGTGGGCTTCTCAGGCCAAACCATGCCAGGAGAGCAAATCCTGAGTAAAACATAACCGACTGAAGGTTCCTCCAATCAACGATGGTTTTGAGCAGAGGAACGGCATCCATTGACCAATCAAAGCTAAGTTTGTCGGGACAGAGGAGGAGCCAGGCATTGACAGCTGGCAGGTACAGGAACGTAAGCGCTCTGGTCAGGAAGTGAGGCGAGTCGGCTGCTGGGTTGTCTGAGTTGGAGAAGTTTGGCGGCTTGTTGCCCATCCAGTAAAATCGAGCCGTGAGAAGAATCATTCCCCAACCAACCAGCCAGGCTAAACTGACCAACAAGTTCATGTTCCTCCTCTAGAAAATGAAGAGAACAAAATGGATCATTTTACATTTGGACTTTGTTTTTGTTCCTTTGTGGTGGAAATTTTCATTTCTAAAAAAACAACAATGTCATTTCCACCAAGTTATGTATTGTGTTTAATCTCATTTTGAAATGAAAATGATGATGATCGAAATTACATTAACATTTCAAGATAAAAAGCCCAACAATTTTGTCTAAGTCTATTCTGAGGAGTTAAGGCTAAGCTCAGAGCTAGCATTTTATGTATCATAAATAGACCACAATAACATGATCACAGATTTTTTACAATGACAAAATTTCAACTTGATTGGAAGTGACAAAAATAATCTGCTCACAACTATTTACCTTGATTTTTTCAAGCATGCTCTTCACTGACACTGTTGTTGCTTTATAAATATTAAAATGTTTTATGTTTATGTCACTATTTGTTTGTTTATTATAGTTTTACATATGTAAATTCATATTTTAAGGATTGAATAGTTTAAGATTGAAAGTCTGGGTCTGGGACAAATGTATACATAAAAAGTCTGAAAAGTAGAAAGAATAAATGATGAAGGCATGTTAAAAAATGTTCCCAAGACTGCTTAATGTAACAAATTTACATTTACAATACAAATTTAATGTAATAAAATAAATAAAAAGACATCCCCTGGTGCATAAAAGTACCAGAAGAAAAAAACACCCCTTTGCATTTATACTGCATATAACAGTCTTTTGAGCGAAAGAGAAAAATCTTTTCTTGTATAATTGCCTCTTGGGCATAGCATGACTATTGACAGAGTGCATTCTGGGGAAGTCAAGCTCAAAGACTGGGGAAATTAGATGCCAGGAATATCGATTCTTTATTTCACACACAATGGGTCAGAAACTTACGGGCTAAAGCCACGATAGATCCTCCGCTTCCACTAAGTGTGACACTTTAATCTAAAGTTCAGATATGGTGGAACTGAATGAGCTTGATTTCATCACCTGTTTTTGTTCATGCTCTTTTGTACCAAACTGTAAAATCAATCTTAGATTGGAGACACCATAAAGACCTTTCAGTTCCAAGTTAAGATGTAAAGGACAATCATCAGACAAAAAGCAGTTATCATCAATGACATAATGGCAGTTTTCTTGTGGATAAGGTCATGTTTCAACTTAGTAACTAAACAAAAAAAAACACAACAAATGACCTCAGCATTTCATGCAAAATCCAGACAGAAATAGTCAAGGCGTTGGAGGATGTTGATGAACTGAACTCATTACGCTGCAGTTCTTTAAGAGGACAAAGGAGCTGCTGCTTATCACTGCACTCACAATGAGGAAGGTTGTAGGTTTACAGCCTTCTCCATTGGGAAACCATCCAAATCTAACCAGAATCTTTTAGTTTTTAACATCAAGGAAAATGTAGGAGCATCATATAATATCTCAACCAGTAAACCTACTGTAGTCTAAACATAAATACCTTTGTGATGCATGATCGGTGTTAAGAAAATGTGAGATCCACAGCATCATTTCATAGCTGAATTTCCTGTCACAGCATAAATGCCGCCACATTAATCAAATTGTTGACTGTTTATGAGAAAATTTCCCACATGCACAGCATTAAGACAAATGAGCCAAAATATTGTGTGTCATCATCGTTGAATTACCTTAAATAGACTAGGAAGCATTTCTTGTGAAGCTGGAAAGATTAATTTAACTCTAATCAGTCATCCATCTTTTTGTATTTTCCCCTTAAAGGAATAGTTCACCTAAAAATGAAAATTCTGTCATAGTTTACTCACCCTCAAGTTGTTTCAAACCTGTATGGATTTCCTTCTTCTGCTGAACACAAAGGAAGATATTTTGAAGAATGTCAGTAACCAAACAGTTGATGGACCCCATAGACTTCCATAGTATTTTTTTCCTACTATGGAAGTCAATGTATGTAAATATCTTCCTTTGTGTTCAGCAGAAGATAGAAATTCATACAGGTTTGAAACAACTTAAGGGTGAGTAAATGATGACAGAATTTTCATTTTTAAGTGAACTATTCCTTCCAATCAAACTAGAACTCCTCCTCTTTTTTCAGAATAAAGACCAATTCACACTGCACCAGCAGATGCTGACCGGTGCGGACAATAACAAGACGTCACTTCTCAGACGTTTCAACCAGACAAACATGTTCAATCAGCGAAAATAAGCACCAACCAGAACCCGACAAAGTGTCTGTTGCCATCTGTCAGTGCGAATTGGCCTTAAAACAGGTTGACTGGTGGTGTGGAGATCCTGCTATAGGCTAAACCAGCAGCCATGTGCACCATTGCTATGGAGAAAAAGGGCAGAACGCATTCCAGACAATCACTCCGAGCTTTATCTCATCTCAGCCCGATTAGAGAGCAAATGAGATGAAAAATTGCCCTCTATCTGCATTGTGCGCTCGTATGGCCAACCTCAAAACTAATCTACAGCGTATTGTTTTAGACTCACACCGCATTCAGCTCAAATCAAAGCAATATTATATATCAGGGGTGTTTGTAGCCTCTAGAATATCAATGAGGGCACCCTATCTGTTTTCATTACCCTGATACGCATTCATTACTGCATGAATGTAAAGTCTGAGACACGTGGCATTAAATATGCAAAGTCAGTGCCTCCTCGTTGTTCAAAAACCATTTCGGAAGACCCTTTGGGATCTTTTATTGTTGACCATTCCTTCTGCATTTAATGAGGCCCCTGTGAAAAACTGAAAGCCAATGAGCCGGTTTTCCACCGCGGGAATAAGAGTGAACGAGAGAGTGCTTTGATAAAGAGAAAGAGAGGAAGTGAGGGCATGGTTTCCTCTCTTCCTCCTCATCCTCCTTTTTCTCCCTCTGTTTGCGTTCCCATGCGCTCGTGGCCGTCTGGAGAATTTGTAATCGCTCGCTGTCGCCCCTCTCGCGCACCTCACGATTACCAGCAAGAAAAGCCGGAGACACGGGCAGAGAGGCCATGATAAAGAGCCCAGATGTGCTGTGGGGTTGGCATCGGTGTACAGAGTCTGGACTGGTAAGATTACTCTTGCATTATTGTCTGAAATAGGGTGGAGGAGAGCTGCAAAAATTCTCATTTATCATCATATTGATAAAACGTGACATTTAAAGATTTAGTTTTGGATATTATACTGAACAGATCATGAGTGTAAGTGTGATAATTCCAACAAAATCATTGTACAGTTAAAGGGAATTAAATGTGCAGTATTACTACAGCAAATGGAATTTGCCATCATGCCATGCCACTTGCCATGTGTCTGTTTAATAAGGTAATTCATTAGGTAACAGTAAAATCCCCCTTTTATATGAAACCTTTTGCATATTTTCAAGGTTTGCATAGACACTAAACACTATTTATTTTTTGCGAAAATTAATAAAACAATGATGATGCAATAAATAGTTTAAGTGCCCACACATTCATGAAAAATCACACCGATATAACCATTTAAAAATAATTTTTTGCCATAGAGACTTACCTGACTGGTCTACAGGTCTGTACTTAAGTTTTATTTTAACGTTACACTAAAACATTAAAATTTTTTAGGGTAAAGGCCCATTCACACCAAGAATGATAACGATAGCTATATAGCGTCCACAGATATATTAGCATGCTACAGTTTTGTCATCTGTCACTTTAAATGTTTGAGCTCTTTAAAGCAGTATGGATTCTGATTGGCTGTCATTGTTTTTATCCTTTATCAGCTAAAAAGTCGTTCAGAAAGTGATTTAAATGATATTGTTTCTCCGTGCCATTATCATTATAGTTGTGGTGTGGACTCTGCTATTCTTTTTATATTTAGAAAGATTTTTAGAGCAATATCTTTCATTATAATTATCGTCCTTGGTGTAAAAGAGCCTTTATTCTCAGATTTTCTAGCATTACAAAAATACAGGTTTTCTAGGATGGATAGGAACTCTTGAGACTCAACATTTATGTTAGTATAAGAAATTAGCCTGTTAAGATTCAGGACCTTGTTTCTAACACATTGGTGCCGCTATTACATTTTCATTTGTACTTGGAGCAGATCCACACAATGAGAATCAGATCTCACCTTCAGTAACATCATCACTGCTTGCCGGAGTCGCAGACGATGCACAACACAGAAGTCATAAACGGCTGACACGGCCAGAACAGTCACTCCCTGCTCCTTCCACAGCAAGGCCGCCGCAGCAGCACCCAGACTCCCGGCCAGCCACAGCGCTGCCTGCCACACAACCCCGCTCGAGTGCGTTGCGTTGGGCCTGAGACGGCAATATTGAGTGTAACAGAGCAGGGACAATAAGAAGCAAAACGCTGCTCCCACATCTGCTCGCCCCACCACCCCAGCTACCGCTTCAGTGTGTATGGGATGAGAGGCGAAGAGCAGTCCCGCCAGCAGGCTCCACGGTCCTCCACCCAGTAGAAGGCCACAAAATGCAGTGAAGAGTGCAGTGACACAGCAGTGCAGGCCCACGTTGAACAGGTGGTAGCCCCGGGGGTCCAGACCACCCAGGACGTAGTTGAGGCGGAATGAGAGGGTGCAGAGGGGGCGGAAGGACTTGTGGCTGCCGCTGTGGGTGAGCAGAGTGCCCCAGAAGTCATCGTACAGGATGTTCGTCCATGGAGTGTCCGGTAGGAGGTCTTGGTTGGTTTTGATTGCTCGGCTAAAGATGGAGAAAGAATAAAGAGGTAACATGAAAAATAGGTACCATATTGCATGAATAAAAAAAACATTTAAAATAGCACTTCTCTGCTTCACGCACATTTTAAATGTTTATTTATAACAATTAAATGGAGGATGCCACCAGACTAGACCCAGCATCAAACATCTGACATTATCTGACAAAAAGACATTATCTGACTCCATTAATCTGTCCATTTAACACACAAACAGTAACAAGAAAGATTTCAATCATCACTTGGATCCCAAGACTATTACCTTTGGGTTTTTTTTTGCTACAAAACAATTTTTGATTATTATTATTATTATTAATAATATATTAATGTAGTTATAATTTATTTATAATACATAAATACCATACATGCCATTGATTCCAATACAATGTAAATCTTATGCTTTCTTTTCCTGTTATAAGAACGGAAATTGGTAACAGTGCCTGTTTCACCATGCATTAAATAAAGCCATCACTATCCTGCTAGACAGTGACAGTAGCACAATATATATGCGCTTTCTTAATGTGTTTCGCCGGTTTAATGTATTCTTTTCATTCATGATTGGCAACGATGTGGGAGGGCAGCTGATTTACATATTTAAATTACAATGATTTCCAAAGGGCAAGATCGAGATGCAAGGCCATAGGGAATTGAACACATGCAGTTTTGCTTTATCGCTCAGAGTACAAAAGAATGAAAAGAGAGGCGAAAATTATTTTATCCTTTTTAAAAAATAAAACAAATGAAAGTCAGAGGGGAAATCTTACAATAGCTAGAAGGAAGTAATGTGGAGTGCAATAAACATCTAACAAAAATACATAAAAAAATGAACAAATGCCCAAGAAAAAACAAAGAATAATCCATTTTCAGTCTGTGTTGTAGTGGCAGTTAATACATCAGCCCTCAGTACAAATTGAGCAGTTTCCTGTGACCCATATCTCTGTCTATAGAGCTCTCTGTGACTCCATGAGAAAGCCTGCACTTGTTTTCAACTCAGGAAACACAATGCTGGGAAAGTGAAGAGATCGACGGCCGTCATCACGCTATGACCCCTGCAGTGAGGTCTCAGTTTAGTACCTCGATCATCACATATCAGATGATGCATACCACAAACATTACTACAAATAACACCTAACATAAAATAACCATCACTCTTAATACTTTCCTCACCCATTTTAAATGAGTGCCAATGGGTCATTATTCGCCACACATTACAACCATCTGCTTTGCCCTTTGTGAATTTCCACGCAGTAGATCATGAAATGTTTATAAATGGACCACAGTGTTTGCAAACAATTGAACACTTATTAACACTTATCTGGATTTATGTAGTTGCTTATGTTGTGTACATCTGTTTATAAGGTAATCTTGTTCTAACTGGGCCACAGCAAATCAGATTACAGTGAATATAGTGTGGTCCATTAAGAGCAGCTTTACTCTGAGGTCATGACTGAAGGTATTAGCAAATACAAGCATTGCTGTATTAAAACTTTTACAAACACACTCAGAAGCAAAGATGTGATTGAGAGAGAGACAAACAAATGTACCCTTTTGTGTTTAGATTTTGTGTGGTCCAATCAAATTTAGAAAACCCGAAGATGCTCATGGGTAGACGGCTGTGACACTGACCACTTGAGCGTCTCCAAAATATTTAAGTTTTAAAGCGAGGTCTACGCCTCCACTTGCCATCCCTTATTTAGTCCAAAGATAAGCAGTGTCTGACAAAACTGGTTGTTACGTATGAGGTTTATCTGTGGACCTTGAGAAGGAAAAACACTCAAGACATGACGGCCTGTAAATTTACGTTTTCCTAAAATCCGAAATGTATCATTTGTCACCTTGAGGGACTGGAAAAATGCAGTTGTATCTTGGAATATCTATCCTTGCTCAGTTGCAATACACTTTACAACACATACATTTAATGTTTTCGGCTTCCAGTGTTTATAATCTCTATAAATCACTTGTGAGTCGCACTACAAAGCCACTCAGTCACTGAGAGTTCAGAAGGTTAATGCAGGTTAAATGAGAGGGCGGCTGGATGTGCAGTCATGATTCATTTCCAACGCAGCCGGTGCTATAAAAAGGAATCCGATTAAAGGTCCTTTCACACTGGACGCGATTTTGACACACAAATAATTCGCGCAATGGTTTTATTTTTTGATCAGCTGTTTGTGTAATGAGTGCTTCCACATCGAACACGAATGTGCTGCCGCGAAAAAACTACTTTTATTTTTTTTTCGCTTCGATGTCGTTTTTTTTTTTTACTTTTGCAGCGACAGAAAATGCTTCAGCCAATCACATACAAGGAGACAAAGGTGACGTCACAGCAACAATTACGGATCTTCTAATTTGCTTGTGTGATTGCCAGGCACTGCTCCAGATCGATTGGTTCCCTGAAGTTTGTGGTTTGTTTAGTCAGATGTGCTGCCACTGTCTGAAGGAGCTCCTCAAATTGTCCCACAGACATCTGAAAGTAAGGGCGGAACCGGCCATGATAAAGTTTTAGCTCCTGTACAAGATTAGCATACTCCCCTTCAGACTCTTTTTTTCTTAAAGATTGGGTGAAAACCTTATTTTCTGTCTTTTAAAGAAAATTAAAAACTCATCTTCACTGGATGATGATGATGAAGTGTCCATGTTTTCTCAGCTGTCAGCGCGAAAGTTTTTGAATGTGGAAGCTCTGAACGTCACAGACATCACAATTTTGCGTCGCAGCTGATGTGAATGGTTTTGACTATTCGCATGCGAACTATTCGCTTTTTCGTTTCGCTTTTCATTACGTGTCTGGTGTGAAAGGGCCTTAAGTGTGTAGTTTAGGGTATAATGTTAAGTTATATACGACTGCCTATTAAAGATTAATAACATATTGTACTTATTTTATCAACTAGTCGGTGGGTCGCAAAAACATCAGTCCTATATAATTAGACCAATTCCAGTCAAACTTTACACTTCTTTAAAATGCAACATTCATGGTGGAATGCTAAAAAAAATAATAATAATTAAAGGTGCTCTGTGTAACAATTAGCGGCCTCTAGCGGTGATGTTTCAGATTGCAACAAGAGCGCTCGTGCTCGTGTGCGTGTGTGTGTGCGATCTCAAGAGCGAGCATTCACTACTGGCCACACGGAGACTATCAACTCAACAGCGAAAGCGTCACACACAGGGTTGCCAGGTCTGCACAACAAAACCAGCCCAATTGCTCATCAAAACTAACCCAATCACGGCCAAAAATAGTCAAATAGCGTTCCCGGGTGTTTCCCCGATAACAATCATGTTCCAGTGGGTAAAACAATCGCGTCAACCCGTGCACTAAGCAAACAACCCGCGGAAACAGTGCAGGCATATACGGACCTGGCAACACTGATTCATGCTAGAAACTCATGAAAACTCCCTGCAACGTTACAATAATAGGCTACTTTTATCAGCTTGACGTTGAACTAATGCTCCATGCTCGTACCATGATAACGTTACATTGACTGCATTTAGCCGACATGTGATGTTATCTAGCAAAAGGCATTTCACTACTATTTGTGTATCTTTCACAATCAGCAATGTCAACATAGGTGAGTGTATAATATGATAACGAAAACGGTGAACTAGACTGAACAATGTCAGTGTAACAGTGAGACAGTAGGAAGCAGCATTACTGTACTGAAGTGTAAAATAAGTTACACCTAGCTACTTTTTGTTACCCTGGAACAGTCTTTTGTATTCATTTCATGTCTCAGGTAGTTTACCTTGCTATTTCATTAGAGTTTACTAATGATTCAAAAGCTCTGCCGATGTTGATCCGTGTTTTCGTCCTGAGTCGATCTTGGCCTGACGAGCTTCAGCAGATAAAACTTTTTTTTGTTTTTTACAGTATATATTTGTGGAGTCTGTGTTGTGCTGGAGGCAGGTCGTTTTAGGGTGTTATCAGACTCCATGTCGTTCGCTGCAGTGCCGTCGGTCACATAGACCAGTGGTTTTCAAACTTTTTCAAGAGGGACCCTTTTTTTTCATTTTTTTTTGACGCAACCCATAGGCTTGTGCGCAGAAAAAAATCATCTCAGCACTATTTTTTTACCACTTAAGAGAATACACGTGCACTTGCTGATCCTTGACGCGATTGCAACGCAAAGTCGATTCTGAAATAATTTGATCAATCTATAGGCCTACATACAGGAATTTTAACCAATTAATAGCAGTGGTGGACAGTAACGAAGTAAATGTAATTCGTTACTGTACTTAAGTAGCTTTTTTGCGTATCTGTACTTTACTCAAGTATTTAAATTTTGGGAGACTTTTACTTTAACTCCACTACATTTCAAAGTCAAATATCTTACTTTTTACTCCACTA
This sequence comes from Chrosomus eos, assembly GCA_036326025.1. Taxonomy (NCBI): domain Eukaryota; kingdom Metazoa; phylum Chordata; class Actinopteri; order Cypriniformes; family Leuciscidae; genus Chrosomus; species Chrosomus eos. The sequence goes on along the minus strand of CM070822.1, from coordinate 3,029,629 downwards.
CATTTTCAAAATCACTCGTTCCTTTTTATTTATGAGTGGATAAAAACGTAACTGGTCAAACGAGCCACCAATCACAGTACAGCACGCGCGCGCTTTGTTTTGAACTTGCCTTGGCAGTATCTAAGCGCGAACCAGAGCCGTTATGAGAGTTGCGAACATAGATGGTTGTGACAGTGATTTCGCCGCCGCGCGGTCACGTTATTCGTGTAGCTCTCAATTATAGTTCCAAACAAATCGCGTTGACAATGATTTTAAGCGGGACAGAGAGCAGCAGCTATTATTGCAGCAATTATCGGTAAGTATTGACGCATAATGTACATTGCTTACGTTGCCACTAAAATGACTTGCATATAATTGCTTTTTTTCCCCTGGGGAGTAGCCTAGCAGAAACACTGCATTAGTTCCGTATTAATTACAAGGTATTGCTTTTGACCTATAAAGCTCTAAATGGTTTAGCTCCAGTCTATTTAACGTATCTTCTATCGCCTTACAATCCATCGCGCTCTTTAAGATCACTAAATTCGAGGCTTCTGGTCATTCCTAGGATATCCAGATCCACCAAAGGAGGGAGAGCATTTTCACATCTAGCTCCGAAGCTCTGGAATAGCCTTCCTGATATTGTTCGTTGCTCAGACTCGCTCTCCCAGTTTAAAACTAGACTAAAGACGCATCTATTTAGCCAGGCATTCATATAAATTTTTATCTTACATTTTACTGTAAATTCGGCCTCTAGTTCATAAACGCCAGAGGAGAACTGGCCCCGACTGAGCCTGGGTTCTCCCAAGGTTTTTTTTTTCTCCATTGGGTGATCTGATGGAGTTTTAGGACACCATTGGGTCACTTGATGGAGTTTTTTCGGTTCCTTGCCACTGTTGCCTTTGGCTTGCTCAGTTGGGGATATTCAAATTAATTAAACAATCATACCATTGATCAGCTCTACCAAACTTGGATGTCCTTTTTGGATGTCCAGTAATAAACAAACATTGTTGAGTTGTTTTGATTGATACTGTAAAGCAGCTTTGATACAATCTGTATTGTGAAAAGCGCTATATAAATATATTTGACTTGACTTGACTTGACTTGACATTAATACGTTTTTGTGTTTAATTTTGGAGGGAAGGGGACTGTTCCCATAATGTATAACATTTACAGTATTTACTATATATATTTTTCTCCAGCACCTATGGTCATAATTATTAACATCTTAATGTTATGATACATTTACATAAACCTGCACACCGCCATTAAATATATATATATATATATATATATAATATATATATATATATATATATATATATATATATATATATATATATATATATTACCTATATGTATGTGTGTGTGTGCGCGCAATATATGTTTGTGTTGTGTATATATATAATATTTAATGGCGTTGTGCAGGTTTATGTGAATGTATCATAACATTAAGATGTTAATAATTATGACCATAGGTGCTGGAGAAAACTATATATAGTGAATACTGTAAATGTTATACATTATGGGAACATTCCCCTTCCCTCCAATATTAAACACACAAAAAATGTATTCAATTCAAATATATATATATATATATATATATATATATATATATATATATATCAGACTCAATGTCATTTCATTAATAGATTGGTGTGTCAAGAGTGACATTAGTCTTCACTTAGACTGAGTTAAGCAAGAGTCTTGTGACAAATTATAATAGGACATTATAGCCATAAAAAAATCTAAGTACTTGGATACTTAAGTACATTTGAAGGCAAGTACTTTTGTACTTTTACTCAAGTGAATGTTTAAAGGCAGCACTTCTACTTTTACTTGAGTAATATTTTACCTTGAGTATCTTTACTTTTACTCAAGTACATGGTATGTGTACTTCGTCCACCACTGATTAATAGGCATTTGCTGCATGCTTAAAAAATACACAACATATTCCACAACAAACTCTTTAAATGTAATATTCATTATATACAGAACAGAACAAGAATTATAAACAAATAATAACTATAAACAAGCCAAAACGAAATAATTTAAAGCGAAAGTAAAAGGGGCATTATGCTCACGTAACTTTCTCATTAGAATAAAAATATTTCAACATTGCTTTGTAGCAACTTCACTCTCGTTGCAATATCGACAGGAAAAAAAATCATCCTTTTCACATGCGCAAAAATGTGCTTGGAAACATCACAGTTGAGCGGTGCTTACACTAGAATATTAGTACAATTCGTACCATTCAAACTCAAAATATATATTCGAATAGTTTTAAAAAAACAGAATTTCGAAGGTGAAAATTAATTTTGGAATGTGGAAAAACACGCCGGCGGTATCAGAGGCGCGGCTGTCTGGGCGCCTGAGGGATCAGGGACAGGTCACAGGAGCTGCACTGGCTTTTTTATTTCTTCAAAGGTTTTTTTATTTCTTATTCTTATTTATTGCATGAATAAGGTAGGTAAGGTTAGATACAGCAGTCGCATGCACTGCATGCTTCCACTGGTTTGATTATAGGCTACCCGTTTCATGTCAAGGAAAAGTTCCATGTTCACCACAGCACAGCTCGCTCGGAGCATTCAATGTCGGTTCTAGCTACTGTAAAACTTCAATTAATGTTAATATTATTTGTTTTAATCACTGAATGAAGCCTGCTATATTTGGGACAAGAGTCGCGACCTTAAATTGCTTGCACAAAACTCTTGATCATCACTCAACATTTCTTTATTGTTATTGTTCATTTAAACCGTTATGCGCAGAGAGCGTGATCGTGAGGGCGAGAGAGAGAAAGAGTGCCTGCGAGTGCGAGAGTAGTTTATGTCTCTTTGTATTAATTTGTACTGTTATTGACGTAATGCGCGTCATTGACAAAATGCACAACTAGATGTTCGAATAGTTAGAATATGTGTGTTTTATTTAGAGAGAATATTCGAACGTCATTTTTGAGTAATTTTTGACAGCCATAGGAAGGAACGACGAGTGTTTGTGTGTTGCTGCAGATTGAGCGATCGTGTTGCGGATGGAGCGAACGAGTGCGTGTTTTGTGTATATTAATGAGAAGGGTAATGCATAATCTGGTCCCAAGGCGGTTCGCAGGATGAGAGGGCAACACGCATGTCAGGAGAAGCATTCAGTTTGTTTCGTTGTTTCATTATTATTAATAATAATTTTATTAGAAAACGGAATAATTTATTATATATTTTTTTAAATCACTGGCGACCCATTTTTTAATTCTCGAGACCCACCCGAGGGTCGCGACCCAGGGTTTGAAAACCACTGACATAGACTGTAAACAAGGAGAGATGCTGGGGAGCGCGCATGCACGTCACTTCCGGTGGATTTCGCGGCAAATCCGACCCGGAGACTTCACATATAAATATGAATATTGGCCTTCAGAGGTAATATCAAAACCCGATAAGTGGATCATTGTACTGTGTGATTACAACCCCTTCACACACAGGCAATAAAAAAAGGATTCGTTTTAGAAGAAATGTTACACATAGCACCTTTAAATAAAAAATAAAAATAATGAAGTAAATAAAAAATAAATATATTTCATAACAACAGCAGCAAAAGTTAATATTTATAAAATTAAATCAGAGAGGGTATTCTACAGATTAGCACACAGTACTGAAGAGGGATTGAATCCCTGCACAGGGAAACATGGCTGTGGTGTTAATCTGACGCTAACAGGATTACAGGCAAATCATAGAGCCAGAGTATTTTAGGGGCACAGCTCTGGGACAAGGTCTTAATCACTTTAAACCTGTCCCAACAGAGATGTGTGCAATCCTTGTGTTTGTGGTTTTAACAAACTCACTAATGAAAAGCAATTAGGTGGTTAACTTGTCTTAGAAAATATATAAACTAAACAATTGCTATTGAACATAAAGCGTTAACTGTAGATACTAATGTTTTTCCAACAGAATCAAGCAAATCCCATTTGCAGTCTTTACAACCACATGTTGGCAAGTAATCATAAACTTTCTATAGAAAACAATTTTGGGGAAAATTGGCATCAGCTTTAAACAACACACTCATAAATGTCACTGCATTTGTTTCATTTAATTCATACTGGCAAGAGTTCTCCGTTCGTTTTTGCACAGACCAGTGTAAAAACACCCATTAGGCCATAAAGCAAAGCAGAAGATGGTTTTAATATGCGATAAGCATCCCCACAACATAAAATTTTCATTTGTTGCATTCACTAAAAACTATGATTTCTGAAGGTATTCTTGATATTTCAGATTTTTATATGGGTTTGAACTTGCATCCACCCATTCAACCCATATTTCAATGAGGAGACAAAGCAACAGTGTTGTGTTATGGTACACAACATATGATATAAATCATAAACTCATTATAGCAGAAATGCCTGATCCTACTGATCCTTTCTCTCATATGGCTTCTGGCTATAACATCACCACAACAAATCACAGTTGTAATCAGCCTCAATATCACCTGGCATCCATCTGAAACACAACATGTACATTACCAGTAAAAATGTTTAGAATGTTTAGTTTCTTGTGATCTGAAAGCTTATGCTTAAATGCTTGAAATTAGATTTGGAAGCAATAATAGGATAAAGTGTCTACGTAGGACAGTGAATTATTTCAGAATTAATAATTGTATTGTTTTGACAGACAGTGCAGCACTACACGGTTTAAAGGGAATCTTTTATTCAGCAATAATATATTCAATACCATAATCCATCAATATTCATGTTAAAGGCATCTACTATAGGGTGAAGCAGTTAACAAATGCCAAACTGAAGTAAAGAGGCAGTGATCAAAGCCACCAGGCACTCACAGCTGGACAGATGTTTAGGCCAACTCTGGCATGAGCTTTAACTAGTCCAAGATCTTGATTAAGATTGTTCCCTCTTGTCTACTGGAACCCATTCATGAGCGCAGAAATGTATAACAGCCAATCAGAGAACACATACTTTTTTTTCCACCCATTAAAGACGCTGGCCAAGTGGGGTGGAGCAGAGAAACAGCAGTGTCCTTCAGTGCTAGACTCTTTTATCTGCTCAGAGAATACTGCAGATCAACAGCTACAGCAACTACTAGAAGTTATACACAACACACACACGTAAAAATAAATAAATAAATAAATAAATAAATAAATAAATAATCGGACACATGATTGGTTTTCTTTTACAAAAGGTGCATTTCCCAGATTTAAAACCCAGTATTTTTGTAACAACAAACATATAAATAAATACAGATATACTGCGTCCATTTTGCTTTTGACTGAAAGAAACAGAATGCTCACATTTAATCTCAAACAGACCCCAACGCAAAAAAAACATGTCATGGACTGATGGCCCTCACACAACCAGCACTGATTTACAATCATTTTAATGATCTGAGCAGACCCAATGAGTATCTGTGATACTTCTCACTTTGACAATTGATCTGAGAGCTTCCTCACTACACCAGAACTGACATTGATCTCCAGCAGGAGCCATCTGGGCTAATCCCAGAGCAATGTCATGCTAATGGAATAGCCATTTCACTCAGCACAAAGAAGCCTTGTTAGCTCAATGATGGATGAAGTCCATAAGAAGCCCAGTGGTAGAGGAAGCCACAGAGAAAACTGCAGTTAAAGGAAATCAATGTCTTATAAAACCACTGCAGTCCAGTCAATCAGGCACATCGCCTGGCTCTACTGAGGATTTAAACTGGAGTATTTCACAACTTTAAAGCTCTGACAGTTTTAAAATAATCAAGCCTAATCAATTAATTAAAGTAGCCGTGAGCAGGTATTTCATGCTCAGAAAACTTCTAGAAACCATAAACTTGAATTACATTATATTATGTTATTTTACTATTATATTATACATTATAAATTGAAGGACTACAAAAATACTTTCCAGCGGCTGCAAACCTGCTACTGTAAAAGCCTGAGAAAGCCTCACGTCTCATAGACCCTGTAGAGTCTCACCGTCTAAATGCTGTGATGGATGTGGAGCTGCACATCTGGAAAAGTGTGAGCTTGAAGTGTTTCTTGGCCCTACATTGAGATCCTTTTAATGAAAATATGTATGCAAACCTTCCCTACATATAAAATGTGAATGGAGCACAAATGCTCTTACCAGGCAATGACTGGAGCCTTTAACAGTGAGAGTTTTCATAACATACATGGCTGCTATAAAATCCAGTTATAACTAGATTTATAGGGCCACCCAACAGGGCACCAGTGCCTTGATCCGGACTGTATTGCATTTCAACACAAATGCATGTTCAAAACCTACATTACAGAAACATAACTAGGCAGTGAAATATTATCAGCTGCATATCCTGATCCACATCTTCTGTTGTCTGGATAGGCAATAATTGAGTCTGAGGAGTTAATTAAAAGCTAATGTCTACAGTGTCTGCTCAGCGGTGATAAATGTTGGCCTTGATTAAATTCTGACAGTGCCCGTTTCTCCCAGCGACAAACCACGTGTGTCTACTCACTGCCTTATCACACAAATCAAAATGTAGGCAGAAGAACCACCCCAGGGACTGATGCTAATTTGATGGTACTTTTGAGGTCTGGTGCCTCTAATGATCATAAATGATTCGACTCCATTCCCCAATATATAATATAATATAATACAATATAATGGAATACTTACACATATAATGCATTTTTTAAGTAAATAAACTATTTTTTTTCTCTTTTTTTATCCTTACTTTAACTAACTGGTCCCAAATTTTCAGTTCCATCAAGATTAAATACAGATGTAGACCTAACCTAACACACATTTTAAAAAGTACCTTAAATAAATTCCATTTGCTTTTATGTTTAAATCTAATGCAATGCATTCATACAAAAAGTATCCATGGTACAGTTATTTTTACTCTAGTAAACAAATTCTCACTGTCTTTCCCAATCTTGCTCTGGTTTTGCATCTGTATGATACATGTCTTGTGTTATCAGCATGAGTAAGGTAAGCTGGTAAGCTGGATGTCACAGTGACCTAAAAAGCTCCCACCTGCTAGAAGACAGCTGAATGTATTCAGACTACAGTAGGGGACGAGAGTGAAAGTGAAGTGTACAATGCTACAAATGAAGAACAGCAGGATTTTTTGGTGCTCTTTCAATGTCAAACCGACCCAGACTAGTCATTAAAAGACACAAAACTCAGAAGAAACGGAACAAAACAGACAATGAAGGCAAAAAGAGAAAAGCCTAGACTTATTGATCACATTCTTTTCTTCATCTGTGTTCTTCATCCATTCCTCCCTGCCTCTCTTTGTAGCAGTTTTCAGGATGTTCACTAATTGGCAAGCGACCAGCTGTGTCCGGCAACTACCTATTCCTATAAAACGCCACAAAAGCATAGCAAAAGCTCACAAAGGCGTACATGTTCCAAATCTGCCATGGTTTAAATTAGTTTATGTAATCTGACATTTGTTCCACAAGAATTTTCAGTGAGCAAGGCAAGAAAGAATGGACATTAGCTGCGTCCCAAGCTCCAATTCAGAGGCTACATTGATGGCAAGGCAAATTCTTATTTTCCTGTCTACGAAAGGATAGAAGAGTGGATGCTTCACAGCCTAGACTATCCCAAAATTCATTACCCTCGGTGAAGATATGATTTTTTTTATACAGAATTCCACTTTTGAATGCAAGTGTTGGGTTTCAACTTACTCAAAACAACGCACGGGAAAAACACGACAAATTTAAAATAAAAAACCTTTAATCTAAAGGTTCAATTGTTGACATCTTACTAAAGGAAATGTTTATATACTTCATAATCTTTATTATGTACATTAATGGATCAAGATGAACATATTTAGACAAGTAGTGAACCCGGTTTTGTTTTCAGACAGGTGAATATAACTCAAAAAAAGAAATGTACAAACATTATGCCGGTTGTCATTAATCGCTTGTGTTAATTCAGAGCATTTATGCAGTTTATCAGCAAATGTTAAGTTCTGAGTATTAAAGGGATAGTTTACCCAAAAAACTAAAATTCTGTCATCATTTACTCACCTTGAAGTTGTTCCAAACCTGTCTGAATTTATTTCTAAGAAGATATTTTGAAGAATGTTTGTAACCAAACAGTTTCTGGTCTCCATTGACTTCCATAGTACGGTATTATTTTAATACTATGGAAGTCAATGAGGACCGGCCGCTCTTTGATTACCAACATTCTTCAAAATAATCTTCTTTTGCGTTCAACTTCTGGGTAAGTAAATGATGACAGAAGTTTCATTTAAGGTGAACTATCCCTTTAAGAACAGATAAACACTTGGACTTAATCACTGTATATGAGAGGAGAATGAAAGGTAGCCATTTTATGTGTACAGTAAGTGTGTCATTGTTGACTACCCATAATTCCTTCATTTGGCCAATAGTAATTTGAAACTGCAAATATTTCATTACCATTTAAAATGATTTATGTTTTATATTTAATAAATATTATTTTCTTTTCAACTTTAGAGAGGCCCACTTTTCATGATCCAATCAATGCCTGATGGATAACAATCTGCTCAACATTTATCATCACATTAAACACCTGGTTTTACTTGGAAGTGTGTCACTATGGATGTAAAATGGGTTGCGAACTGCAGCCTACATTCACTTCGAGTTGACAAGAGAGTGATTGAATATAATGACTAAAATGGGGAGGAAAAAGAGAGAGACAGAGCAGAGAAAGATGGAGAAAGAGAGATATTACCTGCTGGCGAGACGTATACTGCTGGATCACAGTAATCTATTGACTCATGCATGGTGAATCTTGCTTCATATTGAGTGGCAGAAATGTCCATTTTATCAAAAACTGACAAGATGATGTCTGAGAAGGCCACGAAAGTCATAGAGAGAAATTCACACACTCAAAACAGATAAACACAGCAGGCAGCAGTTTATCTAAATCCCACTCTGAAATATGGTTTCTTTCCATTTATTGAAATCAAGCGAGGCCAGATAAAACACAAACTCCAGGACCTGATGGTGTGATGTTACTAGAGCCAGACACCGCATGAGTAATAATACTATCTGTGAGCCAGATAAGAGAAAAACAGCATTGAGAAATGAGCAGGGGCTCCTTTTTCAGCCCATGATTTGAAAAATATGTCTTAAATCCTATTAAAATCGGATGGAATGTAAACATTCAAGGGACAGATCATAGAAACCCTTTCCCTTGCCTCATTATTTATGAAAACTATATTTCAAAATAGGTCAATCAAAAACAATCACTTTAATTAAGACATCACAGCCATGAGCACATTAACATATGCAAATGAATACCTCTGTTTTGATCGACTGGGTGGTCTGTAAGTATTAAGGAACTGGCTTTTCTTCCCTATTGTCAGTATTAATAAAACGACTTCTTAAACAAGAAAAAAATAGGGCGAGATTTGATTTTGTACATCAGGAATTGATTAAATCATTGTATCATTGTGGTTTGCAATTGTTGTGATCTCATGTGAGTGACAGGTTGTCCCGACCTCACGGCAAAAAAAATCTTTAGAGAAGAGATGTCAATGCAGTAGGGAGGGGAAGGTAGAAAATGGTCTTAAAACTAAAAAACATTAATGAGAAGGTAGAAAACACCAAACCAATTATATGCGGACAAAAGCTCCTGATGATCTATCTGACATTTTTCCTTCTCAAAATTGTGCATGCAAACCCTCAATCCCTGTACAATAAATTAACTGTATCATCTGACCGGTAATGGCATTGCATAGCAATGAGAGCGCTGCAGACAGTGAACCTAAACAAGTCCTCGTATCACTGCGATCTTTCTTTACACGGCAGGCGAAACGCTCCATGCGCCTCTTATCTAGGGGAAACACAGGAAAAGCAAACAGATTGCTTCCGGACTGGTGATGAATTACAGACCCCAAAAAGATTTGAATAGGAATGAAATATGACCCGAATGTGGTTACTAATGTTGCCCAATTGCTCTGAGCAGAAAAAAAACTGAAACACAAAGCAAACGACACCCCCCCCTCCCTACATCCGCAGAATATCATTAAGATAATGTAGGTTGAGTGATGCACTACAAGTGATATGTATAAAATGATAAAGTTGCAGTTCTCCCTCAGGAGGTTACTTAAATATGAGAATTTAGATGCTTTCTTTGTTCTTTTGAATTCAAACCCTCAATTCTTCTGAGTGTCCATATTTAAAGACATCCATATCAGCAACAAAATCAATATGTCTCTCAATGTATGTAACATTCTCTCCAGTTACGTCCTAAAGAAACCGAGGGTCTCTAATGGGAAACGCATAATGTAGACCGCCTGGCTCAGCGCTGGAGGGGTGCAGGTGTGAGAAATACAGCAGAGGCCCCTTTAAAACCATAACATTTCCGTCCCGACTTATTTGCTTTTCTTTTCACGAAGTAAGAGGATATAAAAACATCTCCTCGAATTAGGGACTCAAAAATGACGTGACTTTTGAAGCAGCGGTAATTACCTAGAAATACAGTTGAGGTTAAGAGCGTGGAATATTTGGCTGAATAGACCAAAGGCGATGAAGGACTTAGCCGCCACGCTCTGTGACACGTCCTAATGAATCTCTATTGCGCTCATAAAGCAGCTGGGCCTGTAGATGTGACATTTTAAGTCATTTTAAAACCTATCCAGGAAGGCAAAATTAGGGGCTTTCAATACGATGCAGGTAGCATTGACATTATATGCATGAATAATTTCAAGCCCAGTGAAGTTTAGCCTAGCACACGTAAAGCTGACATAAAGAAAAACTCTAGCACAGACTTTGTAAAATCTCTAAAATATGAATAAATGGTATGCCGATTGTGCATGATTTTCTTGCACATAAAAACCAAAACTACTTTACTGAGGAAAATCTCAACCATTTTTTGTTTACTATATAGATATTATAGAAGCTGACAAAAACTAAAAACTCTTGCACAGACCTCTTAATGAAAAATCATATTTTGCTGGAATATTGACAAAATATCATACATTCAGATGCTTTTTTTTGCACATGATAATTAGAAGTACTTCACTGAGCAAATTAAAAACAATTTCAAACTATTAAAAATAACCATTAAAAACCATTTTGTTTACCATTTACATCTTTAAAATGACATTATTTACAGCGGGGTCCAAAAGTCTGGGGTTCATAATCGAATTCAGACCAGGAAAATAAAGTTTTAGGATTTTGATGAATGTCAAACATTGTGGTGTAAATCTAAGAAATTCATAAAATTCTGCATTGGTCACTTAATCACATTTGTGACATGGACCGCGACACTGACCATAATTCATAATGAAAAAAATGTACTAGACAAACGCAAAACAGAAGCATTTTCCTTGGTGGTCTTGGACTGTTTATCTTGGTACTGCCAGTAAAACAGCACAAAGATTAAGGAGGATCAATATGAGAAACAATCAGCACTGTTTAACAGGGGTTGGGATTTGATACAGTCGACTTTCTCCCTCCCAACAGATGATAGGTAGCACACAATCCACAGGAACCATGATAACCCCATGGTTAACCTGTCAAACAGGTTGCCCAATTATCACTGCAGGACACTATGTTGATGGATCCCCTTTTATATCCCCCACCCACCCCACACACACACACACACACACACACACACAGAAAGAGAGAGTTAACTGATTATGACTGTCATTAATCTCTGCCTGAGCAGAAGGCATCAATTTATTAGAGGATTTGTCAGTCAGATGCAATGACATTGAGAATGGAGGATTTATTTTTGTGTGCTCCCCTGATTCCAAATTGGCACAAGGCTGGTGAGGAGATGTTCGAAAGAGAACAAAAGAAAGAGGAAGACAAAGACAGGAGGCAGAGAGTGCTGAGAGCGGGAGCTGCCGAAAGATGATACACAATCGTCATCGATCACACAGGCAGCAAACAGCTACGAATGTGTGTAATCTGTGGGGACTTGAGAGGGTTTGAAGTTCCCCCTACTGTGGTGAGTTTTATGCCCACCTATGTGTTTGTGGGAGAAGGCAGATGCCAGTGCAATGTGACACCACACCAGTACAGACAGAGCTCATAATCACAGGGCTAAAATGTGTGTGGTCCCTCAGTCCGAGGTTTATTAAAAACTATTATGAAGACAAAAACCTGCAGAAATAGGTTTTAAAAAAAGGGGAAGGATAAAAAAAATAGGATAAAAATATATAAATCTACATTATAAATAAATTAAACAGAACACAACTTTTTAATCAGTGCTGGGTGATCTGATATAAACAATCACTCAAGCCTGACCAATGAACCAGCCAGGAAGTTATTGTCTGACTCCGGTCCAGTGAAAGTTACTGAACCACAGTGATGGTATAGTTATAATTTACAGATAAGGTGACTTTATTGTTGTTGTGAACTTTAAACCAAAGGCTGATTTGGCATTATTTTAAGAACAATGCTGTTTCTGGTAAACTGTGGAGTGTTTAAATCAGGCAAATGGTGCAATGTGATGCAATTACAAACATAAGGATTGAAAACAAAACAAAAAAGTAGCCAACTGAAAATGAAGTAATTTTCAAACAAACAAATAAAGTACATGCGAAAAAAAACTAGGCTATGCAATGTGATTCTATACTATAATGAAAAAATAAATTAAAACTAAGACCATAGCCTACTGACATGTAAGTAGCCTAATTCTCAAATACATAAATGAATAAATAAATGAGTCAATAAATAGGTAAAAAGTATGAAAAAAATAAATAACTAAAGTAAATAAATTATGCTAAATTTGTAATGCAAGGAATGAAGAATAAAACCAATAGCCTGAAATTAAATTAAAAATATAGTGAGTATATAGACTCATATAGAGTATATATAAAATATAGAGTGAGTGAGTGAGTGAGTGAGTGAGTGAGTGAGTGAGTTTAGTGAGTGAGTGAGTGAGTGAGTGAGTGAGTGTGAGTGAGTGAGTATCAATCTGATTTGGGGACCAGAGCCGATAGACTTTCTAAGACCCACATATAAAGGCTGTGAACTGCGGGAGCTACACATTCAATAACACATTCTAAATATTTTCTGGATTTTAACCATCAGCAACCATATTCTGATGTCTGTTGAACATTAACCTGGTTGGGAAGTTATGCCTCAACTCTGGAAGACCTCAGGATTGAGGTTTTCATCATGAGTGAACACTCCATAACTCAACAACCGCTCTGCAGAATCCTTTGATCCACACTTATGCTGGTACGACTTCTACGAGGGAACGTAACGGGGTTCTCGTTTCCAAAAGTTACCTCATAGTGGCAGTGATGGGAGCTGTCAGATCTGGAGTCCAAGCGCACAGTAGAATTCAACTAAATCACGCACAGTAGCAAACTAAGAGAGAATCTAAAGAAGCAAAATGTGTGCTCCATGTCTAAACAAAACAAATGTCCTTTTCTGCTAAAAGACTCATTTCTCTGATGTTTCTGGTTACAAAAGGCCACATCCCATGGCGGTATATCGACACCAACGCTAGTCAAGCTCAATAAAGGCGACATCCTCTTCGTTGCAACACTGGCTACCTTCTTTCAAGAAACTCGACCCTTAACTGTGCCTGTATGATTCCCCTCAGGGAGGCCGTGCATGGCCGTACATGAGGAGTTTCACCCTGATTGTCGATTCAGACAGTGTTCAAATGAGCCGAGTTTGCTGACAGCTCCTCAGAGTTGGCCACAGAAGGATCAGAGCAAATCTGCAAGTAATCAAAGCACCAACCCCCAACACACAGCATAACATCTACACAAACTCCCATAGAGTTTGATACATCAATATTGTGGATTTGAATGTAAAACTTACGTGTGTTCAACACTGGTGGAATAATGTGGCATATTAGGGCTTGAGGGGAGAATTCGGAGTGCTTTACAATGCAACCACTTCTACTGGCAACAAATCAAACCTTTCAGTCACTCGCTCTGAATCTCATTCACTTTGCCTCTGGCTCACTATAACCACCACTCAAAATGATTTTAAAATTGATTTTGGTACTTTTGATAAAGCCCATGCATCTGCCTCTCCTTCATAGAATAAATCATCTCTGTGATGTACTTGTCTGGGTTGTGCGGTTAAACCACTCTCTTCAGCCTCCAAACATCTCAAATTACCCTCTTTAAATCAGCCACTCTTCACTTCCTCTCTTATGTTGCGTCCCACTGCAAACAGAACTGAATGCCAGCAGTTTGGTTAAAAAAAGTGCTAATTATTCAGGTGGCAATGTGGCATTTAGGATTGTAATGGGTTTAATACACCTTGAACTGAAAAAAAGAATGAAGACACTAACAGTCATGTGACCAAAAGTTCACAAAGCAATTTTAACGCATTGATTTATCAATCCAAACTTATAAAAAATAATATAATTTCTACAATTCTAATTAGTAAAATTATAAAGTACATAGCGCAAGATTATAATAATTCCATGAGCCTGTTTTTTGATGACTAGAGACATGGATTGGAGAAATATACTGTAAATTCATTATTTTGTCTTGAATTCTTTCCCAGAACCAATGGGCACATACCTACTTTTAGATCTATAAAAAAAGACAATTTCAGGAAACACTTTGTCCTGAAACCCCAAGAGCTTTAATAAAAATAACAGTCAGACATTTTAAAAGGCATGAGAGCATGTCTAGAACAGATGATTTGATCAAATAAATGGTCTGTTGCCAACTAATATCAAGGCCTGTAAAGCAAGGACTAACATCTTAAATAAAGACTAGCTAGATCACTTAGCCCAAGCCTACATATTGTTATAATTTTGTGGAGGCAATTGTGTGATTTTTACTTCACGATTTATGTCAAATCTATACAGATAACAAAACAGCTATCAATCATTGCGAGACATGCGAGTGTGCACAAAAACCTCATTCATGCAATCAAAATGCAGCCTAAAAATTTTTCATAAGCACTTAATTGATTAATAAATTAATGGTCATTTAATTATTAATAATCGATTCTGCACCTGTCAAGACCACACAGAAGGCCAAAAACTCAAAAGTGTGACTCTCTTTGACACAATATATCAAATCACAACACTTGCACACTGGCGCATAATGAAACACTCCAACTAAAAGCCTTAAAGTGCTATACGGTCTCTCATTGATCAAAACAACACACCCATCAAACTGAAAGCAACAATGAAGTTACTATGAAATGTTTAACATTCCCTGCTTATTTACAGGTGATATCAGTCACTTAGAAGTAGCATTCATCCCCCTATGAAGCTTCTCAGAAATACGCACCATTGAACTGTTTAAGCATGCGTTCGTCACACAGCTGGAAGCGAGAGGGATGTTTTCTTTGTAAATCCCCGTTGAGGGTGCCCTTTCTAGGGTCACATATTTAAGGACTGTTACAAATGCCCAAAAAAAGAAGAATGAAGTGGCCAGCACTATATGACTGGGTTGAATTAAAAAAATTTATTTCTTATGCAAGTCTGTCGCTCAACTAAATGTCCTTTACATTTTGATACAGTTCCAAGAGTCAATTGCAACCACAGTTACTGTATTATTTAAAGCAGCAGTTGCCCTACAAGTAGAATATGTCACTAAAATCCCATACTGATCAAAAACGAACTTAAATATTTAGGGAAAAGTGTCGTCAGCTCTGGATATGGACACGGCTGAACCTGAGCTAATCAGCGAACGACATCCTCTGGAAATCTCTTCACTGATAACTAGCATTCAAAACAAACAGCAAGATGTTATCTCTGCAAGGCAAGCCACGTGAAACTCATCCAGAGGGCAAAAACCATGTAAGCGAGGTCTTATTACTCATAGACAGAGTCATGGAAAATGCTTTAGAAAAGAACAATTGGCACAAGATCACATAGCGACTCTCAAACATCGCTCTCAAGACATGTAAAAATAAATTTCCCCCAGTAGGATAACACTGGCTGACGTCCTCTGCCTTCAGTCAAGTTGCACATTTCATACCAAGAATGCTTGACTCGTTTTTTTTTTTTATTGCTATTACCGTTGGCGCATGGAGTGCGGACAAGCCTCCGTACCATTCCAAGGAAAAACACTTGACGTGATTAAGAAAACAGAGACGGAGCGCTGTACCCAAGAGCTCTGGAAGCCCAAGACTGCAACCGTACTTCAACAGCTGGTGTATGACCACAGTCAGAGACAGAAAACAGTCCCGGAGTCGAGTCTGGAATCACCGAAAACCAATCACCAGATTCTTTGATTATGCCTTGTGCACACAAACACATAAATCAAAGCAAAAACCCCGGGGACCGTGTGAAGGACGCAGGACTGTTGACCTTTATGCGAGAAGGTCGATTTGATGAATGACTCTGCAGGGTCAGAGTACTGATTGGGTATCTGTGGTCACTCAAGAGGGACAGAGAAGGATGTATGCGTGTGCCTCTCTTGGGTTTAAATTAACACTGGGTCTCATCTGAAAATTAAAGGTCACAGGCTGGGATTTAACATTTACAAACACATACTTGCATCGCCCCTACAAACAACTGGTTCGAACTAAAATTCGAGCTTAAGTCACTGAGAAGATCAGCACGTGCTGAATATGTAGATGAATATCTGCCCAGGTGCGAATCAATGCATGCATTTGATTGGCGTCTTGGAGGTCAATTTGGGGTTTTGGAGGTCAATTTATTTATGCACAAAATTGGAATGTTGCATAAAACATTTGCAAATACAGCATCATTCCCATCCTGTGTGGTCAAGAGAACAAAATCGTCACTTTTGTCAAATTATTCGTAACAAAAATGGAAGTTGCTGCAATTGGGAAAACCACTGTGGCTATTTTTGTAAATTATATTATAAAACACTTGCGCCCCAGAGTGCATATAAAACGCAATAAACATTGTAGTTTTATCTTGCATTCTGGATGGGGATGTCTGGTGTTTGAAAGAGTTCTGGGAGGGACTTATACCATTTCATTTTGATGAGGACTTTGGCTCAAGCGTTTCAGAATGACCAACTGAACATTTTAGGATGCTGTGCAATGAAAGTCTGGTTAGTCCAGTTATCCAATCACATCCCCTGTTGAGGCAAAGTCAAAGAGTTTTTTTCTTGCATATTGAGGGATTGACTTATTATTTCTAGGCCTAAATGTGAATTGTAGTTGTAGTTCATGCGCATGTCTTCTTACCAGATAAAAACATCCGCCTCAATGGAGCGCGCATACGTTTTTATGTACATTTTTAGAATTTATGCATTTCCATCCAGCTTTTTTCTATGCAATATCCCAAGATTCACATAAACATAGGTGGATGGAAACAGCTAATGAGATAGGCTATTAAAAACAAACAAAAGAAAGTATAACATTGATTTGGTCCCCAACCACATGTAGGTTCTTAACATGATCTGTAAAGCCAAATTAAGTTCCACCTGGGAGTTTATCAATTAATCTTAACAGAATCAGAAGCAGCTGGACATGTTTACACAAATTATCACTTCCCTGTTGCTTTGGCTACACTAAACCCATAATTTCATGGGTCATTTCGCTGCAGTAAACCCACAGAAAGACACCCAGGGTTTTGTCTGAAAAAGCATGCTTTAAAGGTTTTAAATAATTTCTCAGAAATAAGCATAAATGTATTGGAAAAAGACAATGAGAGCAAGCAAGCCCACAAAGTGAAAGAAGAGATGCCTAGTTGTCAAAAGAGCTAGGCTATATCTCAAGGTTTTAGATCAGTACACAGCCCTAACAGTACACATTTGGGATGTCTCCACATCTATTTCAGGTCTTCTTCTAAACGAACTGATAGGTCTGTTTGATTAAGACACAAAAATCTGCAGTGTTTGCAGCACTCTGGGGCAAGTTGTCACATTTTAACTGTTAAGTACATGTTCAGCTGGCTACCTTAAATTTTTTGTTTTATGTTGATCAAAATTAATAAACAACCCCTAACATGAAAAATATTTACTGAAATAAAAATTGACTAACCCCGGTTTCCACTATAACAGAGGCGCGCGACGCATAGCCTACTTCTAATGTTAAAAATAAGCATGCCAACGACAAAAAATAATAGCTGATAATATTTCACAATATTAAATAATTCCTAAATATATGTTAAGTAGCTACATATATTTTGAGTGGAACTATTTTGTAAATACATTAGGTAAGAGATACATTTAACAACTAAGCTGTTTTCACGAAGTTAAATGTGCTGTTTTGACAAGCTACTTTGTATTTATTACAATAAACAGCGCGTGAAACCTAAACATACAGTAAGGTGTCTTTATCTGTGCGGTGACATGTATGAGTAAAAGGACGTTTATCTAACCACACAAGTCTCATTGCTGTCATTATTGTGACTAACTGTAGGATGAAGTGATGGAGAAGGACTGTACCTGTCATCATAGCAGAAATCAGCGCTCAGTGTGTTCAAATAAAGGAGCAGAGCCACAGCACTGCACACCAGCTCCACTATCATCTCAACGGCACACAGGAGAAAAGAAAGTCCAGGAATGAATGACACTGATCAGTCTCTGCCTCTGTTTGCTGTTGTCCTCATTGTTTTGATCCTGCTGCGAGATGAGAAGAGTTTCAAAAACAACCATCGCTCGTCTAACCCATTTTCAGACCAAGGCTTTAGATTCAGCCCTCAAATTTTGTTCGTAGCCTACTGTGTGATTTCGCTAATAAACGGAGAGGATTCGGTTGCTCCTCATCCAAGCCGTAGTGAAACATCCCGTTGCAGTTACACCCTCATATCAAACACAACACGCGTGTGATATTTGGAAACGCCGCGCATGCGCAGAAATCAAGC
This sequence comes from Chrosomus eos, assembly GCA_036326025.1. Taxonomy (NCBI): domain Eukaryota; kingdom Metazoa; phylum Chordata; class Actinopteri; order Cypriniformes; family Leuciscidae; genus Chrosomus; species Chrosomus eos. The sequence continues at coordinate 3,010,962 of CM070822.1, read as the reverse complement.
ATCAGCATCAGTGCACTGAGAGCCTTTCTATTACACTGATTTAGAGCCTGAACATAGTAAACTGCAACTGCTTTGATTTGCAGCATTTACATTTGTTATGAACAACTTTAAAATAAATAAATATTTATATTACACCAAATTCATATTACATTTTGAGCGCCTTCTGTCAATCAAATTTGAGAGCCAGAGATTTTAATAAACTACAAGTTTCCAATATTTTAGATGCCACGGACCCCTAAATATTATTATCCTCTTGTGATATCTAAAAATCTAAAATTAGTTTCTATTAAGTTACATCACAATATATTTGTCAACTCACGTAACGTAGCAGTTACATTTATTTTATTTGTTTAATTTGAAATATATTTTTATATTATTTTTTATCGATTAATAACAAAAAATTGTTCTTTCATTTATTTATTTACTTTTAGTACATTTATTTACTTCTTTTTATTAAATTTTTTCTCTAGACTTTTCCATGGATCATCTATTACTGTCCCCTAGTTTTGAAAACAGTTTGAAAACCCTGTACTAAACCATAAAGATATTTTATCTAATAATAATTTTCTTTGCAGGAAGTGTAGAAGATGAATGAGATATTTTTTGCGCCCTGTGGCAAGTTATGCTTTTAGCTTGTGAATCTTTATGAAAATCCCCACTGAGGAGCAGCTGGGTCAAAACCTGCTCAGAGCATGTGTGAATCTGCAGGAGTCAAACACAGGAACAAGAGCGAGAGGAGATCATTTGTACCCCAATGTAGTCACTCCACTCCTTATCCACCCCGCTGACCTCAAGCTGTTGACCCTTGACCATCAACCCCACTGGGAGGACAACTGCTCCAGGGATCAACTGACCTTATCAGTTCTGCATTCTGCTGCGGATACAAACCGTCAGATGGAATAGATGTTAAACCCAAAAGTGCACGATTAAAAAAGCAATGGGGAAATAGCTTATACTCTTATAACCCAAAACTCAGTTGAATGTGTGTTTGAGGGTAAACAAGACAATTTTAAATGCAAATAATATAATACAATAAAGAATAAAATAAAGAATAAAGCATAAAAAAATGCATGCAACAGCTTGCATGCAAAGATATTCATAACAAGAATTGTCTTGTTATATATCAAGACTTTGAAATTCAATTAGTTTTGTTTCTCATTGCAGACTTTTCCATCACAGCTGATTAATATCAAACAGGAAACAGTCATGATGGACAGTGCCACAGTCTGAACCACTCCTGCTCTAAAATAGCAACTGCTTGATTTAGACCAGCACAAAAACACACAGAGATCAACTGTATTAAAATAATAAATAACTAAACTTGAATTGGCAGCGATACTCATATGTTTATTTTGTTCTTCATCCTCAAAAGATACATAATTACTTTCGATAAAAAATTAACGCATTACTTTTAAAAGTTACTTTCCCCAACACTGGCCGTGCATATGTTTATTTACATTTACCTTTATTCATTTAGCAGAAGCTTTTATCCAAAGCGACTTACAAATGAGAACAATAGAAGCAGTTAAACTAAGAGTAGGACGATAACATGTAAGTGCTATGACCTCTCTCAGTTTAATCTAATGCAGGCTTTTTTTTCTTCTTTTTTTATGAAAATAGAAGAGAAAGTGTTAGTATTACTGGATCAAGTGTTGCCGAAAAGATGCGTCTTCAGCAGTTTCTTGAAAGTGACTCAGCTGCTCTGGTTGAGTTTATATATTAAAAATTTGTCATGTTGGCTTATTTGTAAAAGGCATTAGCTAATGAGAGTTTTTGTTATAGTTTCCATTCAGCACAACTCTATTAAGTCAGTAAGGATATTATAGGAAAATGTTTCTAGGGCAAAACATTTGAATCTGAAACCTTTCACATCGCTGTCCAATTTGTGATAGGAAACACAAGAACCTGTTTACATTTTCATCCACGACTGAAAAAATATACAGTATATCACTGATTTCTACAATCATCTAATTTGGATTGAGGCCCATGATGCATAGAGGAAACACTGAGAGAACTTTATTCATCTACGACCTTTGGCCAGACATGATTTTGTTCCCTAAAATCCTGTTAACACTTCAGACAGTGAGGCAAAAAAGTAGCTGATTATTTTCAGATGGAGCTCATCATGCGTCATTGTAGATGAGATTGGCATATGTTTGCGTGTGAGGGAGAAATAGAGACGAGACTGAAAGAGAGAGAAATAATAACAGAATATTTTCCATCCGTGCATCCTGTTTAGTACCTTTTAATCACTGATGAAAAGATAAATCGCACCTCTCTTTCCTTCCAACTCCCCTCACTCTTACTCTCCTCTCTCCTTCTTTTCCCATACAGTTCCCATATTAAAGCACCGATGCCTGATAAGGAGTATTGTGTGGTTCCTCTGCTTCCTCCGCTTACCGGAAGCTTCACTGGCTCCCCATTGACTTTTCCCATAATTTCCCTCCTCATCCAGTTCTCTTGGATGTCCACACAGCTAAAACATTGCAGAGAACAGTTGCATCCTGGGAGAAAAGAATTTCATTAATATCTCATCTTTCACACTAAAATGTAAGGGGTGTTCACACACATTGTATTTAAAGTCCCCATGAAACAAAAATTGACAATTCTTGCTTTGTTTATGGAATATTGCAGTATTTATTATAAATGATTTATCCATGGACATTTTTTTTAATGAATGTGCCTTCAATTTAATAACTTAGAATATAACTTCCCCTCTCTCTTGCAGCAAAATCTCTTCTCTTCTCATATGACGTGTTTTGAAAATCCGTTTCATGCCGACTTCAAAAACACAAGATGCAACGCACCAGAATTCAATTCAATTCACATTTTGAACAGCGTGAGGCCATTCACACATATGGTTTTGTACCCCCAAAACCGATCCATCTAACATGTTTACATAGAAAAACAAATTAAAAGCAGCACAGATGAACACAAAAATGCATTCTTTCAGAACCAGCCTTTCTTGAAGTCCATCCAGCTTCAGTAAATGTGTTATTTATATCCTGAAGTCACAAAGTCAGTGAAACACAGCATGGTTGTTCACCACAAGACTTCAGGGGACAGCAGCTGTTTTGTGAAGTGAAAAATGATTTGCCACATAAGCAAACAAATCAGTTGCTTGTTTCTGCTTTAAGTGAAGGAAAACAAATTGTGTTTTTTAATGATCTACTAAAAATGAAACTTGTTTTGTTCAGAGCAAAGCTGGACATTCCTGGTGACGATAGAGAAGCATTTCCTCAACCTCCCTTGCATGCAAAGAAAAAAAAAGAAGCAAAATTTCAGGAAATAAGGGAGTGAGTAAGCTGGTTTCCCATCGCTTTGCTATTTCTGTCTCAAAGAGATGTTTTGGAGTGCATCATGTCATTATCCTGAAGCTTTTCCTTTCTCTAATTTAGACGCAGAACAGGATATGGCACAATGCATCCGCTAAAAAGATGAATCCGTGATGAAACATGCGACTGGTCAACAGACTCGTTTTAGCAAAGTATTAGACTGGCCACAACAAACTCTATGAAGTTCTGGCTCAAGTGCTGCAGTGTCAATGTGTAGCCATGCTTATCTCCACACAGACACACTAATGGCGTCTATTTTTCCAGAAATAATGGCAGAGAGGTTGCATTGTTCTGGTCAAGTGGTACCATGATGAATGGATGTGGGGCTGTTAGAGAAGGAAAAGTCATTAGAAGCAGGAATTGCATGCTTAGGCTTAGCAATGTGGCCTACTTTCTCTGACAGAAACTTTCCTCAAATATTTACCCTACTGTTTGAATTCAATAAACAATGACTTATAATTAAAAAAATATTGTTTTAACGGAGTCTGTAAATGTTCATTTACACATTAAATAAGTCACATTGATTTGTTAATGTTTCAGGAGGAGTTCAACAGGTTTTCAGTAACCACTTTTTCCATCAAGACCCTAAGAGGTCTCTTTGCAGCTTTTGAATTCTCTCATGAAGTTATTTCCTTAGACGCAAACATAAATAGTAACACAAAATATAGTAGTTTGAGCAAGTAATACAAATGCAATTTGTGCCCAAAGTGCTGCTAGTTCTCAAAGGGTCAAGCAAAACACACTGAAGAATCAATCAAGTTAAGACACCATAACCTTGAGGTGTTTCATTTATGAATATTAACTAAAACATGCAAGACAGGAGAATAATGGTCAGTGGGCAATGGCTAAAAATAATGAAGAGCTCAATGTCTGATTAATTTTAATGGTGTGTTAAATAAGTGGAAGCACAAGACGTCCCAAGTGTGACTGATGTCCTCGTATGGCTAAAGGCTGATTTATAAACCAGTCAGACTAATGAACACTAAAAGCAACGTTCTACATCCCATTGATCACTATATCTTTCTGCTTTAAGCTGCAGACCGATCCTTTATGCATCATAACCGATCCGGAGACTAATACTGCCAGGTTTTTGAAGCAGCTGGAATGAATTCAAAACCAACCCTATTTTAACATAATTTATATTTTAGATAATTTTTGTAAAATATAATTACATCGTTTTTCTCGATTGCTAAATCACTATAACTGATTCAGATTGCCCAATATCCCAAACTATCCCAAATAATTTCTCAAAACTATCGGTTTTCAAAAACACCCTCATTTTACACGGGTTTAACCATGCTCTCATTCAGAAAACGCAAGTACACAATATAATTAACTCAAGTTATCACACTGCAAACTCAAATAGCATGCTTTTATCCATGTGTAAACATTAAGTAGCAAAACTGAATACACACCAATCAGAATCTCAGGATAATATAAATAGGGCCACAGGTGATTGTGTGCTTTGGAAAGTGAATCCTAGTTGTGGGACACAAAGGAAGAGAAAGAGGAGAAAAAGAAAAGAAAAAATAGTTCCTGATGAAATACAAAGAAAGTCCATTGGCCTACAGGGTCATCAGTATACTGTTTTGTGTTGCATACTGAGTTCAGTTCATATTCAATTATTTTGTATTTGAACTTTTATTTCTTGTGCTTTCCATCTACTGTAAGATCTCTTGACTTTAATGAAAATAAACTTTCCTTAAAGCTTATTCTTTGAATTTCACTGTATCTGCATCCCTCTATTTATGTTGTATACTGCAATTCCTTCCTGTAATTCCTAGACATTGACTTGCAAAAGGATTTGTGAAGGCCAAAAGGATGTTTTTCTAATAGTGTTTTGAATTGATCTTATTAGTTCTATAGGCAGTGGAGGAGTCTGTGTATTTGTACATGTTTGTGTAGTTGTGAGATTGTGTTTATAGTTGTGAGAAAATGGTGAATTGTGTGTTAGCGATCGAGAAAAAAATTGTAAAAGAGCATTTTTATTGATGGTTTAAAAAATCGACAACAATTAATTTAGAATCTGGACGTTAAAAACAAAATATTTAATAATGGAAAATAAAAACTATAAAGTTGTATCAAAATAATACATTAAAATGAAATCAATATATTACACTAAACAGCAGGACTACCAGCTTTGGTGTTCAAACTGTAGATTCCTTTATACCAACAACTGCGTAACATCTCGGGGACTGGAGGGGGTCAAAGAGCTGAACCAGCGCAGAATGAGAAACATTCTCCTGTAAGGAAAGGAGACTTTAAGAATTAATTGTGACACTCTAAAATCTAGAGACGCTAAAGGGACATGGTGATGGAAAAAATATGAGATGGGAGGAAACCATGTCCCTTTAGGAGCTCCTTAGAAATCCATTTGCAATTTCAATATTTATTCACTAATATTTATTTATTCAATAGTGTTCCTGTAAAATTTGCTCTAAAATGCCTAAAAAGGCATACCCAAAATGAATTGCATGCTGTTCTTGAACCATTTGGAGTATATGCAAGTAAGTAAAAAAAAGTCATACATTACTGTACCGCGGGCGGTACATTGGAACACTAAAATCTGCATGCATCAGGTTTTTCTTAATATAAAAATCAGGGATCATGACTTACAATCAATCATGCTTTACTGGTCTTGATTCACAAAAAATAACCGACTTATACATATTAATTGTTCGGCAGTGAGACTACACTGGTTGTGCTGTATATTTTTGATTTACTAAAAACAATTGGATCATAAGATCAGATCGTTCAGGAATCTGGAAACTGGTTTTCAACTCTGTCTGTGTTTGTATATATCCAGTCAGAGTATATTATTTTAGATGAACCGTCATTTATGTTCAGTTCCAAGAATATCCATAAGTATAAAAGAGTATTTTGTTCAGGTCCAATAATCATCTTCTTAACTGAAGATTGTTTTAATCCAAATTAATCCATATTACAGCTTTCTATAATCACTGACCAAAGCACATTAATATTCTTGGCAAAACACCCTGAGTAGTACCATGTTATGAAATGGTTTATACAGGACAAAACCATCCATAGGCCAAATTGTAAAGCATTCCCTGAATTCAATGTGGTTCATAGAGCCGTCGATGTGAATCCTTATCATGTTACCAAGCCCTTTAATGTCTGACATACACAAATCATAGACCTCTGTAGAAAAAAAAAAACACACAGATCTGACACAGGAGAGGTTTTACTTGCTTTACATTACATGACTGATAAGTGAACCCTGTAAGATTATGTGGAAATTACTCCCACAGAAACTTGCTGTCACTGTTTTGTGACGATAAACAAAATGATTTTGTCATGCTCTGAATTTTCAGTCTAACAATCTTCACAGACGGCTGAGTCTGATACTCCTGACTGTCGTCGCGAGGAGGTTTGAGGTTTTATGTTCAAAGCCTGGTGGGCAAGAGGGAAATGGAGGTGTAACTTAAAACCTCTGAACTCATGTATGCTAAAATCCTTTAAAACCATTTTTTGACTGTTTTGGAGCTGCTATATGTGGCTAGTGTCTGTTTGTAAAAGTTTTTGATTAGGGAAATGTGTGCTGTGGCTCTGAAGTAAAGCCTGAAACAAAAGCCCCACACAGTTCTCCAATTATACGAGGATTACCATCTTAACATGAACAAATAGGAGGTGAATAGAAAGGGGTAAACTGGACAACTAATTTGTTTTCTACGCTAGCAATTTTTTATTTTTTTTACCTGCTCTTTCAAGTAGCAAAGTCGGTCCAGGAGAATGAGACCCTCTATACATGGAGCCAAGGTTACTTTCAACTGAGGAAGATAAAAACAGCATGAGACGGACTGATATAGCACTGTCAGAATGAGGTTAGCAATGAAAAAAGAAGAGACGTACAACTTTCTATGACACTCACCATGTTAAACGCAACCATCTCATTCATCCTGGGTGTGTAGCGATCATGATAGCTCTGAATATCGTCATCAGAAAGCTGAAGATAACAAGAGATATGGACTCAATGATTTTATATCAATAAAGGAACGAGATCATGTCCTACTTACCAACCAGGACCTAAAGAAAATCTCATCTATACCTATCTAAAAAAATGTAAATATTACAAAATAAAAATTAATATTATTAAATAAACATTAAATGTAATATTTTTAATTTAAATAAAAATATATTTATATAATCTGTGCTGTAGTAAGCACATATATACACTAACACTTACAGATAATTTTGTAAAATGAAATGTATAATGTATAATTAAATAAATACAATGTAATTACATACATGTAATATTGTTTATATAAAAATTAAAAATACATGAATATAAATTTGAAAATATTTATTTATAAATATAAAATTATAAAAATAAAATTACAAATATTACAAAATAAATCAATATTTAAACAGATAAAATAACTATATTTATGTATAATTTTTATTTTATTTATCAAATACAATTAATAATTTTCTATTTTAAATACGTTAAATTTTATTTATATACAAATATACATTAATATATTCTATTTAATGTATTTATATGCATTGTACATAAAAGTGTTGTGTGCGTGTGTATATGTATATTCACATGTAAAAAAAATTATAACATTTTAAATCAAATATTTAAATAACTTATATATATATATATATATATATATATATATATATATATATATATATATATATATATATATATATTTCTCCCCAAAATCAGGTTACACTGATATCGTTTGGGCCTGCTGATGCCTTTTTAATAGTCTCTTGTTCTCTGTACCCATATTTCCCTATGTGTCAAACATACTTTAGCCTGTTTATCTCATTAGTTTCATTGTGGTGTAATTCAGATGCATGTGGGCAGACTGACACAACATTAAACGTAATATGAGAACAATTGGTTATTACTTTAGTCTCATCCAGATCCAGCTTCCTAAGCGCCCGCCTGACGTAGTCCACAAACGACGAGGCTTTGGAGTACACGTTCCCAACACGTTTCTCACTGCCAATAGGAAATAAAACACTGCAATGCATCATATAAAAGATAAACTAACATAAAGTTCAATTGATTTCTGAAGTAGTTTAGAGACTGATATTAACGTACACATAGTAAGTCACATGCAGAGGGTGAACTTTGCACTCCTTGTTGACTTGCACATTACCGTAACCTGATGTTTGGCTTTGACTCACAGGAGTTTAATAAAAAATTGAAAACAGGGCTTTAGGGTTTGACGCATGAGCATCAGTCACCACTGTATCAGATCTGCTCTGTACAGTCATGATCAAATATCTCGATAAACATTTCTCAGCCTCCGCGAAAGGAAGGAAGGACCGGAGGGAATCTGGAGCCTCTTTATTCTCTCCTCTAGTTTACTAAAGCTCTCCGACGACTAAAACAAAGCCAGGCGGTTGTTTTCTGTCTAATGAGCAGATGATGTGGTGAGAGTGCTGTCGATGAGATATCTGATCCTGGTGTTCGTGAGGGGAACGGCGTCAGTGAGGGAGCTTAATATTTGTCATCGTGTGTGTTTCACACTGAGAGTGGCTCATCAGGGGGTCCAGGGTGTGTGTTTCGTTTTTATGGAGTGTTTTCAGATCTAGGACAGCAAACTCATTTTTAGGGTTCTGCATTTCTACTATAATTAACCGCCAAACCTCTAATACTTGGTTTAAGTGCTCCTGTTATGCTATTTCAAAGGTTCCTAATTTTGTTTTGGGGGTGTCCTACTGTATGTTTAAATGCATCCAAGGTCAAAATACACTTTAACTTTCTCGTAATATACATCGCAGCATCACCTCTTTTCTCACTATGTCTGAAACGTTCGCTAATATATTCCGTCTCTCTCAACCCTCCTTTTCGAGAACCTACTCCGCTCTGATTGGTCAGACGGCCTAGTCTGTTGTGATTGGTCAATTGGAAACTGAGTTGGAAGTACATGCAAAGTGGATTTGCTTTCAAAGCACAGAAAACAGCATCTTCTCAACATGTCGACAACACAAACTAAACTCTTCCAGTCAACATCTTCAACTACAGTGTTTGAGAGCGGCGGGTCAAAGAAGACGTTGTTCGCCGGCAGCCAATGAAGACCATAGACTGACATTATGCAAATTTGTTACAAACCTCTGTAGGTTTATGCAGAAAGTAAAACTGGAATTACTGATGACTCATTTCAGGCGTGCACTTTGATCTTTGAAACTATGCAGAACTTGTACATTCACAAACAGCTACTGTATATAACACACTACATGGAAATTACTACCCGAAAGAGCACAATAGGGGCACTTTAAATGATGAAAATTTACTGTAGGTAGCAACAGTTAGTCTTTCCAGATGTTAACATGCATCTAAAGCCATAAAACAAACTATTATTATTAATATCATGCATACCACAGTAACAAAACAAATCTAGTATGCTATAAATATGACACAAAATCAATAATGCAAATGGTGGTACATATGAGGAATACCTTTTAAAGCAATCGTAGTGATCCTGTAAAATAACATGGAGGACCGCCCGATAAAAAAGTGACTCCATAGGCAGCTGTAACAGTCAAGAAACCCTGTTAACATCAGTCTAAACAATTTAGTTTCATTTCAAAACTGATTTTGCCTGTGTTTTTACTTATCTATGCAATGCATACTTATTTGTGTTTTTAATCACATCATTTGAAGTGTTTGTCTCATTTGTGGCAACTTTAAAAACAGATTGTGTCACATTTTCCATTACAATTATGTCATACAAACAATCAGCCGTGCAGAAGACAGCACAAAGAGATTGCACGCGCTGACCGCTTCACCTCTGAACTTTCATTCATTTTTAATCGAGAAAAAAATCTAATTAAAATACACAGTGCATCTAATTAAATCACATAAATATGCATAGCTGCATATGCTGTACGTTCTGGCATTCAAGCCTGACCAACACATTATGATCAGCTGTGCAAACAGCTCTGGTTGCAAGAGTCTGCACTCCTTGTATGCAAATTTTACAGGGGAATTGGGATTTTAATTGAAATATGAATATTAATATGATATGACACAATCAAGTACTCACCCCTCCTCCGGCAGACACCCTCTCCAGAGCCTGACAGGGGGAAAATTAGTTTGTGAAGAGCTCAATATTAGTCAAGCCAGCTGGAAACAAGCTTGAAAGTGATAACTAAACACATTGTGACATGATTTGATAGTCACTTTTAGTTTAAAAGCAGATACACTGTGTTCATCTTACAAGAAAAATCACTTGATTATCATAAACAACATTTTTACAACATTTATCTAATAAGCAAAGGATGTGGTTGATGATGCGTGGGCAATGTGAGATGTTTTAGTGACGTGTGAGGCAGACTTACGAGACATGCTGACATCCTGGCATTTCGACCACAGAAACAGGCCTGATCCTTCAGATACTGACTCATGGGGAAACCACACACACCACTGACACACCCTGACCCACACCAAAAAAACACAGAAAAAAAATCAAACAAATTTTTTACATTAACTACCGTTCAAAAGTTTGGGGTCTGTAAGATTTTTATTAGAGTTTTATTCAGCAAGGATACACAAAAAATTGTTTTTCCACATTGATAATAAGATTTTTTTCTAGACCACCAAATCAGCATTAGAATGATTTCTGAAGGATCATGTGACACTAAGGGCAGGAGTAATGATGCTGAAAATGTAGCTTTGATCATAGGAATACATTACCTTTGAAAATATATTAAAATATAAAAGTTGTTTTAAATTGTAATAATATTTTACAATGTTGATGTTTTTATGCTATTTATTTAATACAAGTATAAACAGACTTAGGGAGCAAAAGAGATTTCTTTTAAAAACATTACGAATCGTACCAACCCCAAACTTTTTAGTGTATGTCAAAACTAAAGCAGATTTCTAAACACTGAACATTTTGTGGATAAGAAACTGTTGAGCACATGCCATTCAAACGAGAGTTTGAGGCCTATTCATGGTGCAGATCAACTCTGTTTATTCCAGATATTGTGCTAATCTAAACCATGCCAAACTGAACAGGATCCAGAGTCCGGCACATGCCTGAAATGTGTGTGTGTGGTGTATGTGTGTGTGTGTGTGTGTGTGTGTGTGTGTGTGTGTGTGTGTGTGTGTGTGTGTGTGTGTGTGTGTGTGTGTGTGTGTCATATAGTGAAACAAACGTGTGTGAGTGAAATATAATGAGGTGTGTATAAAAATAAGGACAGAGAGAAGTACAGTGTGTCTCACTGACATTAGTGATTTCATAACGAAAGGTGAGCGAACATTCACACTGCCTTGATTCAACCAATCGCTGTGGGGCTTTAAACTGCAGTATCTTCAGTTTGAGTTTGTGGGTTCCCCATTATAACAGGGTTTAAAGCTGATTTTTTTTTTAGGAAAATACCAATTTTAGACGCAGAGTAGCCATTCAAAGGTTGACTGCTTAACTAATGACGTTTGTGGGCGGGACTTCCTGTTTCCTGTTTCAGTAGGAGACGGTGCATGGGCTCTTTTTGAATTGAGTCAGAAAATGCAGGCCCTTTGCAGAGATATCATAGAAAAAGTATTAGGCTGTTAATTCTGATCAGGCAAGCAAAACTCAATGCAAAATCTTTGTAACTCTGTGGGGTGCCGCTAGTGGCACAAGAATTACACACTTCGCCTTTAAATGCACAGCATGATGCTGTAAACATGCCAGGTTTTTTAGACTAAAAGGCACATTGTGTATTTCCATTGTGTGGAACTGCATTTGTTTCACTCTCTATTGTTTCTTCTTCAGAACAAACGTGCTTGTAAAGCGGGCCGCTGAAGCCCTGAAAACTCTGACATCATCATGCTGAAAACGCCACATGTTGTACTGACTCTTCTTGATTTAGTGAGATCAAACAACAGTGTGTGGAGAGAGAGAGTGTTTGTGATGTCAGTCCAACATTTGAACACACTTCATGTGTTTTAGCTCTGTCCCTGTAGCAATCGAGAGTCTGTGATGTGATCACCAGGCTTTAAAAGACAATGAGACATTATTGTAGCCCTGCTGTGCTTCATAGCATTGGACACTGACTCAATCGACAGTAATTATGTGATCAAAATATCATATTTTGCAGGCACTCAGTGCTTACTGCAGTGTCTCCTCTAAGAAAAAGTATCTAAGAGAAGGGGAAAGACCGAGCGACCGACAGAAACCACATGGTCTCTTGGGACTAGCACCATTTCTTAAAGGGATAGTTCGCCTAAAAATGGCAATTCTTAATTTCAACTGCAGAACATCAAAGATATTTTGAAATCATCTCAGTGTTTTTTGTCCATACAGCGAAAGTCATCATTATATCAATAATAATAACAAGCATTATTATTAAATAATAAAATTATTAATGCAAATTTGAATTTATTTAATAAATAAACAACAACAACAATAAATTATTCATTGAAATATAACACATTTTATAAGTAATAATGAAAATAATAATAATATATATTAATATTAATGAATATAATTATTTTGTTATAAATGTATTAATCTTTTATATTGAATAATACATTGTTGTTGTTTTACATTATTTGACCCAGAATTGATTGACCTAGGGGCTGCAAAAGAATGTCAAATTTAATTAATTATGTAAAAATATTAATACTTAATAATAAGTATTCAATACTTAAGTATTCATATTTTTAATTACATAATAATTATATGTATAATTAAAAGAAAGAAATATATTAATAATACTAACAAACATTATGATTACAGAATTAATAATATAAACAATAAAATTAATGATCTTATTAATTAAATATTGAAATTACTTAATAAATAAACAAAAACAACAATTTATTATTCGACTCAAGATTGGTCCAGGGCTGCAAAAGAGTGTCAAATTCTTTATTTAATTAATTATTTAATAATAATTATTATTAGGATATATAATTATAGAGTATTATGTTATCATTGTATATATTAATTATTAGGATGTTACACATATATTATAATTATTATATTATTATTAATATGAAATTATATATGTATTTTTAATAAACAAGCAACAATAACTAATAATAAATTAATAAAATTGACAAATTAACTAATTAATAAAATAATTGGTACATGTTATAAATAATAAATTATTATTAGTATTTTTATTATTATTATTGTTTTACATTTTTTGACCCAGGATTGGCACAGGGCTGCACATTGCTGGAAAGAACATTATGCAAGAACTAAAATGACACACATCTTATCTTGTTTGAAGATTTGGGCACCCGGTTTGACAGAGACTGATCTGTTCACGTGTGTGTGGGACAGGAAGTGTTCTTACCCTGTCTGTCCTGATCAAACTCTTCAGAAAGCAGGTGGTAGCAGCAGCCCACACTGCAAACGGCCCGCAGCTCCTGTTTGGCCCTGAACATCCGCAGAGTGCTGGGAGCCAAATCTCCACACGTATGCAGGCCAACCAGAACTGCATCCTGGGTACCGGCCAGAGAAAGAGGGGGAGAGAGAGAGAGAAAAGGGTAATTTGGTGAAATCAACACAGACTGTTTGCCATCTCTCATTGATCATAAATAATTTGCCATGGACACATCCAAGTCCCTCTCCATTCTTGAGCTCAATTTCACCTAATTAACATGATTAGGATAATCGCAGGCGTCTCGCTGAGCTGTAATAGCAAAGATACAACTTCTGCTCTATAATCAAAGCCCACAGCTGGAAAACTATTGCAGCATAGAGTGTCTCTTGTGCTATTATATGAGTTTAGTACACATAAATTATGTGATCCTTAGAGAATATCATATGCATTCACAACACATTCGCAATGAAAAAAAAATGTATCATGGACCAAATGCTTCAAAAAGTATGTAAAAACACAGCTTCAGCTATATAAGACTCATGTATACTGTGTGAGAAAAATAGTATGATATAATAAAAGACAAATTCTTTATTTAATAATAATAATAATAGTTTATTTATTTATTAGTAGTTGTAGTAGTAGTAGTACAATTTTAATTATAATATAGTTAAATGAGTACATAACTCATTATTATACTATAATAATAACAAAACTTATTAAATAATGAAGGAAATAATTAATTTAATAAATGAACAACAATTTATCATTCATTATAAAGTAATACATTTCATAAATAATAATAATTAATATGATTATTAAATAATACATTTAAATAAACAATTGGTTTAATAAGTTGTACAATTTGTAAAACTATAGATTTATTGAATGTAAAAAAAATCTATAGATTTAATAAATTAAAGAATTATTTAATGTAATTTTATTATTATTATTTTACATTATACATTTTGTTTTATTTTTTAAATGAATAATACAATATTATTGTTGTTATTGTAATTTTATATTTTAACCAATTTTCTCCCTCCTTAATAATTCCAAAATGTATTAATAACTATTTTACAGTGAATTATAAATGATTATTATTACACTAGTTGTCTCCCCTGGTTCACTGAAACCCTGTGTGTTCTGACATCCACTCACCTCCAGCTCTGTGATCAGCGTCTTGAGTTCAGTTTCTGCAGTGACGTATGAGGTCAGAGGGGAAAACAGGCTGCTGTCGCTGTCGCTCCTCCTCCCTTCCCTCTCTTTCCTCTCCAGATTGTCCCTCTTCCTCCTCTCTCGTTCCTCCAGGCTCAGCTGGCTGGGGTGGACACGAGGAGAAGCGTCCTCTATGACGTCTAGAGACAGCGTGCTGAGGAAGCTGCTTCCTGCATCCCAATCACTGGGGTCTAATGTGGCATTATCTGAAGCGGATAAATCACTGGAGACTTGTTTTGATATATCACTGGTTTCCTCTTGAGCCACAAACCTTCCTTTTAAAAAGCTTTTGTTGCCATCACTGTTTTCACAGTTTCTGCTATGTTGTTTACTCCCATCCTCACTGTCCAAAGCTTGATTCCTACTGGCTCTGTTCTGTTTCTGATAGGCTTTGGAGAACTTCTTCAGTTTCCGGTTCCTCTCCTGAGCTCCATGTGTGTTGGTGCTAGAAGAGTCGATGCCAAAAACTTGTAGGTTGAACTGCATGGATAGATAGGAGCACAGGTAGCCTTTCCCAGAACCCACGTCTATCACCTGAGACGAAGAAACTGACGATGAAAAAGATGCAATTCAGAACAAAAATTTGAACTAAACTCAATTTAACATGTGCTTACCTGTTTGACCCGGCAGCATTCAGCCAAACTAGCCACAACCTCAGACATTGCCTGCACCTCATGGGCTTTCTTACAGTTCATAAACTCATCTGGAACAGGAACTTTGTCTGATGACTCTGCAAGTGGAAATTACAGACAATGCATGAGATATATATAACCTTGTAATAACCTGAATGTGACATGCATAATAATCACAATAAAGATTCATAGTGGAATGTAAATGTGCTTTTCAATACTTCTGATGATCTGACTGCAGTTACCCGCTATAGTGTCTCCATATATCAGTGTCAGATTCTCCATCAGCTCTTCCAGCCGCATACAGACCCCCAGACCCGGGAAACTGTGGGCTTTCGCTGCCCTCAGCAGGGATGATGTGTCCACCAGCTTCTTTGAGGCATTACAGAAACCAAAGCTGGTGTTTTCCTTCTCTAAAAGCAAAAACACTACTATGAAATACAGCTGATTAAATAGAATCCAATGCACTTTAGTTCAATACATAATAAATATTTAATATTATACAAGTACCAAGGAGCACTTAATGGAATATGGTGATGGAAAAAAAATATAAGATAGGAGGAAAAATGCTTAATTGCGTTCCCATCAAAGCATTGAAATATCTATTCTGTATATATGCATTGTATTGCAAATTTACATATCTTAAATTACTCTTATATAATTCAAATATATTATCATTATTACTAAAAAAACGTCCATTTGTATACAAATCAGATGTTAATTTAAACCTTTAATAGCATGCTGACAGCTTTTTTTTCCTTAAGAAAAACGAGCATACATAGTAATATGTATCCAAATGAATCGAAATGAAATCGCACACTTGTGAATCGAATAATTCTCACACAAAAGCTGGCAGCCCTGTTGTAATGTACTGAATAAATAAATGTTTATATTAGTAGGCTATATCAAATTAATAATTTTAAATATTGATCAAATTTAATGATACTGCCGCAGACCATTTTGTGATTTTACTCCACAAAATGTAGTGTTCTGAGTAAATGTAAAAGAAAATTAACATATATCATTATAATTCTGAGCAGTTTCTTATGTTTTTATTTTCATAATTAAAACACAAATTATTTTTTTCTTTGAAAATGTATTTCATTATATACTGCAAACAAATATTTGCGCAAATTATGCAAATAATAACAATAAAAGGATGCCCAGAGTGAGTCCATCTTACCTTCTACCGCCGCCACGCGGTCATCAGTGGAACTGATAGAATGCAACACTTCTTCTGGACTCACACACATGAACGTGCTCCAAACATGACGCGTGTAAAAGTCCACTGTGTGCGCATTCGAGATGCTTAGCGATATGCAGAGAAAGCGCTTAACTTCATCTATTTTCCTTTTTAAAGTGTCAATAGGCAAGTCATTAAATGCCATTATTCACGACATGAGAATTTCGTGATAGCTTCAGCTGTTGACACATTTTCTGTATTTAAGACATAAGTAGTCAAATCAGGATGTGATTCATCTGAGCGACCAAATGGGCGGCCATTTTGAGTGTACAAGTCAGCGTTTTGTTCTATGAGCGAATAGAATACATTTCCCTCACTCAAATGGTGCTTATTTTGATTAGTAATACCTTGCGACCACACGTATTCCCTACGTCATTGTTGTGCGTCTTGACAAGAGCCACCCGTCTTGTTCACATACTAGCCTCAAACATGGCACCGTTAAAACAAAGCTCAAAAAGTCAAGGTCCGTTTAGAGGAAAACACTTCAATAACACATTTTCACATGGTGGTTTGTCACACAACGCCAAAAGAAAAAGAAAATGGGTTCCGGAGAACAAAGTTTTTGATGGAAGTTTAAAAGAGGGTGAGTAACGTTAGTTGACATTAAATCCATCAACGTAAACACTACTTAACATTTAAGTAAATATATTTCGATGTAGAAAACACTCATTAATTAAACACAGTTTCAATAACAAATAAAGATATCTGATATCTGACGTTACATCCTTTAAAAATCTAGTGTACAATTCACGTGCCCAGTTCTTTGATATGTAATATTTGCATTAATGATGAAAAACGTTTATACCATTTTCTAAAGAAAATATATTTAATTTGTGATCAATTGCAATAATGTATATTTTATCAATGTAATAGTTCCATAATAATCCACAATAAAGGACTCAAATTTGAATGTATGTTTGAATCTCATCTCTGCCTCATGCTTCTTCATCAGGTCAGGGGTTTGCCTTCAAAAGGAAGGAGAAAGTAAGGCATGAATACAATAAACTTCTTCGAAAGGAGAGGAAGAAAAGTCAAGCATCAAAAGTCCAGTTAGAGGAGAAATATCCCGAGCATCTGAGACATCTGTACCTGGCTGAAAAAGAACGACTAGATGAAGAAGAGCAAGAGAAAAAGAAGAAAAGATGTGAAGGAAGAGCACTGGATAAAGAGACAGAGTCAGATAACGAACTAAACATGGGGTCGGATTCTTTAGATCCCCCTGAGAAACACATCTCAAACACAACGACTGACCAAACTACCACCCCTGATTCATCTAATAAACCAGCACAGTCTGACAGGTACAGTAACAGATAGTGTATACATATTTGTGTGTATATACACATATATGTGCATGTGTGTGTGTGTATACATATATATGTGTGTGTGTGTATATATGTGCATGTGTGTGTGTATTATATTCAAATAATAGTCCATTTGCATCAGCAAAGCCACATTCCTGATTTGTGTCATCAGCTGCTACAAGGCCCCGTTCATCCAAAGGAAGCATAAAATGTCTTCGTATCAAAAGACAAAGCAAGAATATGAGAAAATGAAGGAGGAACGTGCACGAAAAAAAGAGGTGAGGCAATAGAAACTGCCCAATATAAAATTATTAAATCTAACAAATGTGTATACTGCTAGAGACTACAAATGCAGTCAATTTAATCAGTATGATGGAATTGTTGTACAGTTTTATAATAACCCAATAATGAAAATTCTGTCATCATTTACTAATCTCATCCTCATGTTGTTCCAAACCTGCATGACTTCTTCGTAAAAAAATGGAGATATTTGAATGAAATCTGTGAGATTTCTGTCCCTCCAATGACACTCACTTACCACTTTGACGCATCAAAAAGGCCATAAAGAGATCGTAAAACTTTAGTTTGAATTTTATGAAGAGAAAATGATATGATGAATGTATATAATTTAGGCTTTTATTCACATATAAACATTAATCTCACACATCAGTTGTGGTAAACAGAAGCTCAAGCATGTGAGAAATAAATAATGAGGTTCATTCTCGTGTTGCGCTGCACGTTTGAGCTTCAGCAAGAACCAATGAGGTTTGTTCTCGTGGTCAAGCAAGTTCAGTTGAGCTTCTGTTTATGTTTAGTGATCAATGTTTATATGTGACCCTGGACCACAAAACCAGGGTTTTATAAGAAGGAATATTTGGATGAGGTTCAACTATTTGAAAAACGAAACATTGAGAAAATTGTCTTTAAAGTTGTCCATTTATGTTCGTGATTGTGCTGCATTCACTCACAAAAATAACTGTTTTATATTTTTTATTTTATATTATTTATATTTACGGTAGGAAATTTACAAAATATCTTCATGGAACATGATCTTTACTTAAAATCCTAATGATTTTTGGCATAAAAGAAAAATCGATAATTTTGAACCATACAATGTATTGTTGGCTTTTGCCACAAATATACTTGTGCTACTTGTGACTGGTTTTGTGATCAAGGGTCTCATATGTGAAAAAAAGCCTAAATTCAATCTGTTCATCATATAAAATGATCGTGCCTCTTTGGTAGTTGCGTGGACTGTCAATGGAAGGACAAAAATTATTTTAAAATATCTTATTTTGTATTTCAATGATGAACGAAAGTCTTACATGTTTGGAACGACATGAGAGTGAGTAATTGATGACATTTTTTTAGTTTTTGGGTAAACTAAGACTTTAAGGAAGATCCATTATGTCATGTACATATAGACGTTTTCACCACCCTTACATTCTTTTCCTAAATGATTGACATGTTTTATTATGTGTGTCTTTGTAGGAATTCTTGAAAGACAAATCTCAGCGTGAGGAGGCTCTGAAGAAATACAAGGAAAAGAAAATGGCAACATATCAGCTGTTGAAGAGAAAAACCAAGAAGGGTCAGCCCAACCTCAACCTGCAGATGGAGCTGTTGCTGCAAAAGATTCAAACTCAGCACAAATAATTCAGCATCAGACTTAACTGTTTAAAGTTGTTTAAAGCATTTTAAAGTAAAAATGCACCATCACACAATAAAATGTGCAGTTTAGGTGAGTGTTTTTTACATGGTGTATCTTTACAGTAATTTCTTTTTTTAATAAAAGGTTAAATTATGCTCTACTTAAGTTAATTCAAGCTGACAGTACACTATACATACTATTACTAAATACTATGTCAGTACATTTTTGGAAAAATTTGATGCCTAATGATAATCTATTAAGTTGTAAATCCATTTTATCATTATATTTAGGTAGATAATGCTGTCAGCAGCTGAACTGCCTAACCGTCTTTTCAACTTCTTTAAACATTAATAGTGTTTTGCATAATTTTCACATTTCCTCTAACTGCTTTTAAAAAAATATATATATATAATTTGTGACAAACGTAAAGAATGAATGGTATATTTTGTTTATTAGGTAAAAATATTGATATCAAAATAAAAAATAATAGGCCAAATATTAAAATACAAATACTACAAAATTTGTTGCAATGCATATAGTAACCTGTTATACAAAAAGTATTTCAGATAACAAAAACATGAATCTTTAACAGCAGTTTAAGAAACCCCCATATCTCCAGTAACTGTAATATGATTTGATGAAGAGGCAGTGGGTGTGGTCAGTGAGTCACATGGCTCCTCCTCCTTTATGTGACTCCTCCTCCACATCATCATAGTCTTTTAAAAACAAAAGTAAACTGATAATTTTCATTGTAATAATTACATCAAGATGTAGTTTAAATGAGAAACGCAACAAATAAATATTAATATAGGCTACAGAGGAGTTACAATCTTACCCAACAGGTTTCTCTCATCATCATTGCTGTTCTTCACATCATCATACTCCTCCTGATCTTCCTCTGATTCATATGTGAAATAAAACCTCACATTATAATTTGTAAATCAGCTTGTGTCACTCACTGATGATGTCATTGATCTCTTTCCCTCATCATGACTGAGATTATTAGATTTACTCCTGATAAAGTCATATATGTTCAATATTAGTGGGTGAAGAGTGATAATGAAATGTGTGTGTGACTCACCGGTTACATCTTCAAAGATCTGTTCATTAATGATGACATCATCATAATGCTCTGGTGTGTCCACTACACATAAACATATAGACACAGCAAACATTGCATTATATCTTAATGTAATGGGATTAACCCATAATATCATACATCACTATAAAAGGATTATGGTAAATACACCAATAACAATAAAAAGCAAACACCATTTTTGATAGAGTTCTGTCCACTTGTCATTACATCATCATAGCTCTCAGGTGTGTATTCTGTAAATTAAACATGAGATAATATATAATGTATATATATATATATACATGTACAGATTTTAAAATATTTATTATAGAATAACTGAATGACACCTGTCTCACGATCCGGTTTCAGTCCATCAGTGATGACATCATCATAGTATCCCAGTGTGATTTCCTTCATCTCTTCAGTAATCAAAACGTGTTTATTTTGGGCATTTGGGTTTGTTTTGGGAAACAAAATACCATAAATGTAAAATATACTGTTGCAGGCTTTGGGTAATGAATGTTAGCTGTGTCCCAATTCAGAGGCTGTGTCCTCCAGAGGTCGCATTTAAAGGCTGCATACCTCATCAAGAATGTCTTATTTAAATGAAACGTAATAAAATTGACTGATATTCCTTGTGAGGTGTAAAATACTGAAACTTCTTTCTTACTTTGGAATCTAACGGTTATTTTTCTTAAAGGGCACCTATTATGGCATTTAAAATGTTCCTAATAATGTTCTGGGAGTCCCCAACAACAGTTTTACATGCATGCAATGACAAAAAACACTTTTGTTGTCTTATAATATGCATTTATTTTTACCTGATTTGCTCACCGACTCCCTAATGATTCGTTCGACGACTAATTTTTCAAACCCCTCCTTTGCGTGACGCTAATCGGCGGTGATTGGTCAGATGACCCAGTCAGTTATTTTTCGTGTTAGCCCAAAGCTTAAACATATTGATAAAGCACTGCAGTACTACAATACGCTCTATTCTTTATGACAACTCCAATAACAACGACAAACATATTACATATTTAAAAAAAAAAAATGACATTGGAGACCACACACACACTTATTGAGCATGCTACAAAACCCATAAAGGCAACAATTATTAATAATACTTACAGGTTGTGATTCGGAGGAGGAAGCCGATCCAAATAAACTTGGTACTGAACCTTCAGTATCAGCCGGCACGCGAATCCACACTTGAAAGCATTTATGTTTGTAAAGGAATCGTCATTAAAATGACGCGAACACAGCACAAGGTTCGGCTATAGTTGTAAATATAAACTAGCCACTGAGTCTTCACATGCTCGTCCCTGGGCAGTGAAAAAAAGTTCGCTTTTGATTCGCACTTCAGAACAGCGTCTCGTCGACATGATTTTGTCAAGTTTCACTGGTGTCTGCGGCGCGCGCACTGAGTGGGCGTATTTTATTCAAATAAATTGTCAAGTTGACGTCATCTAGATAGAGAAAAAGCATCGTTCGTCTATCGATTCATATCAGCGACTCAGAGTCGACTCTTACTTTTGAGAGACAATAACTTACGGTGACCTTTCATATTTAAAACTTTGCAGGATGTTTCGTTCACTTAGATCTATGTACACACTACATGAAAGGTAATTTTCAAAATTCCATAATTAGGTACCCTTTAAATGAGACCGCCTCAATGACGTATACAGTCTTCAAATGTGACCTCTGGAGGACGCAGCCTCTAAATCGGGACACAGCGGGGTAATAATAATGAATCATGTGATCAGTTAACTGACCTTTCAGGCCACTGCCATTGGTGACATCATCATAATATGCAGTCTTGAACTCTTTTTCTAATAAGATAAAAGTTTTAGTATTGTGAACAGTGTAATTAGTGTTAAAATGGGTTTACATTTGTAAAGTAAATTATTGATTCGAATCTTCTTCAGCTGTCTAACCTGAGAGAAGCTCATCAGCATCTTCATACCCAGAATGCAGTTCTTCAGAGACGAGACTTCCTGATAAAGGAGAGCAGAACAGTCAGAAACATGTTCATCATTCCAAACAGATTGAATCCTCATTTCTCCTTTGGATCAACAAACTATTGTGTTACAACACAACACAAATATTAATTACTTACATTTTTAAAGCATTAGAGGCAGAATTCTTAAGTTTTAGGCCTTTTAGCAAACACACATGAATCCTCACTGCCTTTCAGAAATACACACAGGAGGAGACAAACACACACACAAATACACCTGCACCTAGACTCACAAACATGAACCCCTCCTTATTACCCTCAAAATACACACAGGAAGAGACACTCACTGACACACACACACACACACACACACACACACACACACACACAAACATGCACCTGCAGATCTTTGGTTTTCTGAGAGGAATTCTGTGGTTTAAAGCCGGAGGTAAAACAGGACTAATAATAGATGAACATCAAGTGTCTGACAGACTGTCTTAATAATCATATTAAATAAGTTTCACGGCTCATGTCTCACCTCTCTGAGTGAAGTGATTGTGTCTGTGATGAATCTCCTCATAAACGGCCTCAGTCGTCGTCCTGTGTCTCCTCTTAGAGAGAGCTGTGAGTGTAGACAGACAAACCTGCTGTCAGTTCACAACACATGACTGATCACACACTGAATAAGACACAATATGACAGTCTCTGGATCTCTCCTACCTCTCCTCATCACTCTGTTCTGCTGAATCAGTATAAGCAGTGGCACTAAGAGCAGTAAGAGCAAAACTCCCAGAACAACCACAAGCACAGAGAGAGACGCTGCTGGAGGAGTTTGTGGAGGAGTGACTGATGTTGAGCGCACTGTCTGAGAAACTG
Source organism: Chrosomus eos (assembly GCA_036326025.1). NCBI lineage: Eukaryota > Metazoa > Chordata > Actinopteri > Cypriniformes > Leuciscidae > Chrosomus > Chrosomus eos. The sequence goes on along the minus strand of CM070822.1, from coordinate 2,987,372 downwards.
GAGGAGAAGATGATGATGTTGTGGCAGGAGTAGTGGACACTGACAAATCTGACAAAACAGACAGACAGATTAAAATTATGCAAATACACAATTAGTAGCATTAAAATGATGTAAAAATACTACTATTGGTCAGTGTATTGCAGTGACCTGCACATGTGAGGTTAACGAGCTCTTTGTGAGAACAGTCAGTGTGGTTCTTCAGGGAGAGAGGACAGTCCCACAGGTGAATCTCATTCCCTCTGCACTCGACTCTGTTCAGCCACACAACACCTTCACCAGCACCAAAGACTGAATTCCCATCAGCCCTCAGTGCGTCTCCACAACCCAGCTGCCTGCAGACCACCTGAGCATCGCTGATGTCCCACAGATCATCACAGACTGAACCCCACACAGCGTTATGATACACCTCCAGCCTCCCAGAGCACCGGCCCGAACCTCCACTCAGTCTGAGAGGAACATGCTCTAAATCACACACAGCAACATCACTGACCAGCTTCAGGACAACATTCACAACAAAACACAGAAACTTAACCAAGACGGCTTTAAATGTATGATTAGTGGATTACAATTTTGAATTTGATTGATTTGTTTAAATACACATTTTAATAATTTATTAGGAAAATAGGCTTAAATGAACAAATGTTAAACAAATTTATTGACAAAAATCTTACTTGAACACTGTCTCTGGTGAGGAGATGGTGAGGTAGAACATGTCAGACGACTCCGAGGAGACTCATTATTCTCCTCCTCTGAGATAAAATAATAAGAGAACTGAACATTAGAACACAAACATCATAACTTCTCTCAGTGAAACACAATTTTAGGCTGTCCATCAACAAGTTTAGTTTTTCAGAAACAGTTTATTCACCACATTATATACAAATATTGTGTTCAAAGAAACAACTGAGACCATTTTACATTATTTAAACATAATCTCACCTGAGCAGGTGACTTTGGCCACTTCATCTCTACTACAGTAGTTCTGTCCCCAGGGTAAAGATGGACACTGCCACAGATTTGAATCATGTTTTCGACATTTCACTCCATCCAGCCAGTTACGAGCTGATTCCAGTCTTGGTGTAGAATCAGACAAAACACCAGATCTTCCACAGTTCAGCTCTTGACAGATCAGACTCACTGTGTCTGTGTTCATCTGGTTCCAGCACACATTACCCCAGGATCCATTGTAGAAAACCTCCACATTCCCTTCACAGCCCTCAGTTAACCTGATCTCTTTAAACTCTAGATGGAAAAGGATGTGCATTAAAAATATTTGAAATTAGGTTGTGCTAAACCTAAAATATCACCAAAATAACTGGTTAATATAAGGCTAGTGCATGCTGCTGGCACTGTTAGCGTCTGAAAAAGATACTTAATTATATTTTTATTATATTAAGAAACGTATGCACTACTTGATTCTGCTTGGTCAATAAAAATAATATTTAAAAAGTTGCATCCATGTCTATCAGATCATTGATACAGTAAGATGGTCTTTGGTGCAAAATGTGACCCATCCGCTCCTGATTATCCTGGTGTTTATTTAGCAAAAATTACCAGCTGTACATTATCCCCTCAAATATTTGAAATTATATATTTAAAAATCAATCACATTACTGTACTGTTCACCTGAGCACACGACTCCTACATCCTCCTTGTGTTGACAGTCATGTTCTCCCCAGCCTGGAGAAGAGCAGTTCCACAGGGACGTCTCATTCCCCTCACACTCCACCTCATCCAGCCATATGTGTCCAGAACCAGGACCAAACCAGGCTGGTACCCGCTGGTTACTGAGGGCCACTCCACACTGCAGCTGTCTGCACACCACATGGGCATCTTTAATATCCCAGGAGTCATCACACACTGTCCCCCATGAGCCGCTGTGAAAAACCTCCAGCCTCCCTGCACAGTCTCCCCCAGAACCCACCAGCCTGATGGACCCGCGACCTGATATTCAGAGTGAGAAAAACACATTATTGATCACTAACAACTGAAGAATCTGCCCAGATGTTGATTTTCTCACCCCGGTTTTTGATTGACAGCTGTTGTGTGGAGCTGCAGTTGAGAGTTTGTGGAGAGCTGCAGTTCCCCAGATGAGCTTCACTATCTGGAGAGAATATTTATGTCATTCAGCATTTATGTAAAATACATAATACATTTTAATCTGAAACCCATCATCACGATGTGAATTTACTCACTAGAGCAGATGACTCCAACATCTCGTCTATGAGAACGTTCAGCTCGACTCCATGAAGAGACGGAACATTCTGAGAGTTTTGTTTCATTCCCGTCACAATCAAACACATCAGCCCAGATTTCACCACTTCCCTCTCCAAACCAGTCTGATCCCACAACAGACACAGCAATCCCACAATTCAGCTGTCTACAGAGGACACTGGCAGCTCTCATATCCCAGCATGCATCACACACTGTGCCCCATTTACTGAGGAACTGAAGCTCCACTCTTCCAGAACAGGAGTCTGAGCCGTTCATCAGTTTGACCTCTGTATAACCTGAATAAAGAACAGAGAAGTTAAAATAGTGTATAATGCAGCTGACAGAGAAGAATGAAGAGAGACAGAATATTGATAATTTACCAGAACAGATCAGGCCCACATTATTGTCACTGGTGCAGTTGTGTTGGTGTGACGGTGATGTTGGACAGAAAGATATATGAGATTCATTTCCTCTGCACTGAATCTCTTGTGTCCACACCTGAGCGTCTCCTTTTTCAAAAGCATCTTCTCCCAGCACCTGTACAGGAGCTCCACAGTCCAGCTCTCTACACACAACCTCTGCATCCTGCTGGTCAAAGCCAGCGTCACACACTGTGTACCAGGTGTCCCCATGAAAAACATCTATCCTCCCAGAACACAGGTGAGACCCATCAGAAAGTCTGGGATGTTTATGATCTGTTTATATTAAATAAAACCATACAAAATAGATTTATTTAGAGTGGTAGGTTTAAGAGTGTTTAATAATAACAACATTCAGTTTTAAATAAATAACATTAGTAGGAAAATGGCAAAATAAATATCGCAGGTTGGACACTAAAGCCCAGCCGCCTACTAGAAACATCTCCACTCTCCCAGAACACAGGTGAGACCCGTCCATAAGTCTTGACTTTTTGTAGTTTATTGTTTCTAAATATATTTACACAACAGAGAAAACCATCTGTGACTATGGACATAAAACAATAGTCCTTTCATTAATAATATATTTTATAAATAGATAAAATTGAGATGTTAAGACAATAAAATTTACTTTTCATCAATTAGTTGCTAATGATTTGCTCTGAAAAAATTACATTAAATTATTTTAATTTTCTTATTAGATGTTTATCAATGAAAGTGTGATCAGTGATGCATTAACAGAGTGATGTATGGAGCCGCTCACCTGAGCATGTGACTCCAGCGTCTTCATGATGACCACAGTTACCACCCAATCCTAATGATCCACAGTTCTTCAGTGTTGACTCTGATCCACTACAGCGCACATTATCCATCCAGATTGGTCCTGATCCTGGTCCAAAGTAAGCATAACGCACAGCCTCTAGAGCCTCTCCACATCCTATCTCTCTACACACCACTCCAGCATCAGTCATATCCCAGTCATCATCACACACTGTTCCCCACTGACCATCATGATGAACCTCCACTCTACCAGCACAGCGACTCTTACCACCAACTAACCTCACAGTCTCGAAATCTGTACATGAAAGAGAAAGGGATTGAATCATGCAAAGTCAAGAAACATATTATGTAAAAAGTTGAAATATATAAATAATTTGAACCGGACAACTAAAGCTGGGCATGAGTGTATAACAAATTGGTTGCCTGTAAAAGCTCAAATCATTTATAAAATGTAATTGATAATTAATGATCTAGTGTCACAAGATTTCTAGATATTACAAATGCTTAATATTCTGCGTCAGTTTCTAGTGGTCTAATGCCATCATAGACAATGAGTAAAATGTTACATCTTAAGTCTATTTTGTACTTACCAGATGTGTTTATAGTGACTATAGAGGAGAGTAAAACGAGTGTCAGAAATCCCTCCATCTTCTTCTGCTCGTCACACTGTTTGTTTGACTCTGTTTCTCCTCTTTTCCTCACACACACTGAAGAAACTGGCTCCTGTCAGTCCCCTAAAGAGAGAGAGACTCTCACAGCTGCCAATGACACTCACTGTTACCTTATTAGACACAACAGAGGAAATCATCAAACATAATCACTGACAAATCACAAAGCAGCATTTTTATTTTCTCCATATATATCAATAAAGTGTGAGCGCTGATGAGCGGGACTCCTCCTCCAGTGTGAAGAGACACTTCACTGAGGACAGACTCATGTCAGTCATATGTCAGCGTGGAGAGAAAGTCTCACTAAACTTACAGGAGATTGATAGAGAAACACTGCAGGTTATATTCAGCATCAACGCCTGTATCTACACACACAACATACAAGACTGATGACTGACTGCTCACTACTGAAACATGATTTCACACACAAAAAATAGTTTTGCTATAAATATAGAAGTTTTAATAAGTTCCTTTTTGTGCATACTATTAACTGTATTTTACTACATTCTAACCAAGAAGTGTGTTAATAATATATAAAATGAAATGGACTGTTTTGTGCACAACAAACAGAGGGCTATTCAGATTATATTTGTAAATAAACATTGGTTTGTTCCAAAGTTATTCATTTGGCATCATATTATGCATTTGTAGCTGTTATGTGTGTTTAGTGTGTTTGATATTGTAATTCTTGATTTATCCACCAGATGGAGACAAATAACTTGTTCTTGTAAAAAGGAGCACACAGCAGTCTCGACCTTGTGCACAAATTGAGACATTTGGACAGAAATTGATCATTTCTCTTTTTCTTGTCTACAGCTACTAAACTTTTATTTAACATAAAGCTTATTTTACAGCACATGTATTTAAGTGATATTTGTATTTTCTTTAGGTTCTTATAATAATCATTATCATAAAACATATAATAATCATTATAAAACAAAGCTATAATTGACAAAATAACCTTAGTTGACTTCCTTTGAAGTGTTTTACCTTAAAAATACATATTATTCTCACAATAATATCACTTTGAATTACAAATAATATAGCAAATGAATTACAAAGAATTTGGCAAATGGAAAGAAAAAGCACACAAATGAAGTTAATAAGCAACAACATGAAAGCAAACATACAATCTTTCAGTTTAAATGTAAAAAAAATAGCTAAATGTAATTGATCTGGTAGACATTTCAAAACTAAGTGTAACATTAAATATAGATTGCAACTAAAACTTAATATGCAGCAATTAAACTCTGCTCATATAAAAGCTGCATATAAAACAATCTGAACTTAAACAGCTCATCCCTGTTTTCTTGGTTCCTCCCCCAAAATTATCATAGTCTACTGTTAACAAGAAAAATATAAGTGTATCAATTTATGTTTATAAAGTGACACATTGAGCTCATTAATGTTTTTTAATTGATTAGAATATTTCGTTATAAAAATTAAACAGGACAGTGAGAGATAAAGCAGGACACAATAACTTACCAAGCCGGTCTCTCACATCTTCACTCATATTCCTCACATTATCATACTCCCTCTGATATAAATGTGTCAATCATTATTTTCATAAACAAAATCTTACACTGCGCTTTAAAGTACACTATTATATATAATTTATCAATTATAATGTAATAACGGTTAATTGATAAAGTTATTTTATATAACACTAATTTGAAAAGAAAAATTCTTTATCAGGCTATCCACTTTTTATTTTATTTTAAACGTACATTGCCTATTTACATTACTATAAATAAGTAAATTAATAAATAATAAATGCAACATCATGTATGCAAAAAATTATATGCAGATATATACATTATATTTCAGTCCTCTAACCTGAAAGAAACTTATCAGCATCTTCATACAAAAAATGCTGTTCTTCGCTCCGGCCGCCCATCTGCACAAAACAGTGCCTGGGGTCGCGAGAACGCACCTGAAATAGGTTCGAAGATGCAAACGATTATTTGTTTTCTCTACACAAACTAAAGCAGACGTGTTTGCGCGTTTGAATATAGGCCTATCAGGCTTGTGCACAATTCAGAATTGAATTGAGAATGACTCCTTAATTCCAATTCAATTCTTGAATTTGAATTGAATTTGAATTGATGTCAAAAACAGGATCTAGAATTACAATTCGAATTTGAATTAAAGGAAGCAGAATTGCAATTCAAAAGAAATTCTAAGAAATTCATATAGATATTTTAAGTGAAGTGTTTAACAATGAAGCTTTACATGTAATGAAGCTTTATATGTAATCATATCTGACATATACTGCAGTATATGTCAGATATGATTACATATTCTATAAATTATATTAGTTTGAACTACTAGTACAGATTCACTGTAAAAAATATTTTAGCAATTTAGTTATTTCAACTTATTTTTTTAATTAGATTGTCCAGACAACAAGAAATTTTAAGTTTTCTTGTCCTCAACTTATCGAAATAAGTTAGTTAAACTAAAAAAAACCCATGCAAAAAGATAACTCAAAATAATGAGTTAACTTTTTTTACAGTGTTACTGTAACGATCACCAGCTGGAGTGCCCTCGAGAGCCAACAGAGGGTGCTCCACAATAGACTATGATCACTTCCTCAAACTACATTTCCCATCACGCACTGGCCGGACTCATTATCACCTGTGTCTCATCACCTTGTTTGTCTCTGATTGCATTCACCTGTTTCTCATCACCTGTTAGTCCCTGTCTATTTATTCCATGTTCATTCACTCACTCATTGCGAAGTTTTGTTAGTGTCCACTGCATCTCTGAGCGTTTACCTGATTTCTATATTTTGCCTTGTTTCCCTGCCTTATATGTTTTGTTTGTTTGGACTGCCTACCGGGACTTTGACCTATTGCTTACCTGTTCGACCACGATTCTGGATTACCCCTTTATATTATAATAAAAGCTGCGTTTGGATCTTAACTTGCCTGTCTCAGAGCAGTTTCGTGACAGAAAACTTCGCCACGCCTAGATCCAGCAGCGACACCAGCCATGGACACAGCAGCCCAAATCCTGTGTCTCCGTCAGGGGAATCGTTTGATTGAGGAGTACGTAGAAGATTTTATCAAGCTAGCACCTTTCACCTCTATGAGCAAGGAATGCCTGATGATCTTCTTCCGAGGAGGGCTATCAGAACCGCTCAGTTCATTCATGCCCTTGCATGAGCCTCACGGGACATTAGAGAGCTATATTGAACTGGCCCTTCTGTTAAGCGGTTCAGTGTATACGGTAGGTGTGGTAGATGAGGAACTTCGTGAACCCACAATATCCCCTCAGCCTGAGTTTCTCCACGTCACACCCACCATCAACCCAGCCATCGGATCGGTCTATGGCCATCCAGGACTTGTTTCCAGCGTGGCTGATCCCCCGCTGATGTCAGCTCGTGCTACTAAGAGAACCATCGCTCCCGTCCAGCCAGAGACCGTCCAGCCAGAGACCGTCCAGCCAGAGACCGTCCAGCCAGAGACCGTCCAGCCAGAGACCGTCCAGCCAGAGACCGTCCAGCCAGAGACCGTCCAGCCAGAGACCGTCCAGCCAGAGACCGTCCAGCCAGAGACCGTCCAGCCAGAGACCGTCCAGCCAGAGCTTCACGTCAGCCACGTCCAGCCAGAGCTTCACGTCAGCCACGTCCAGCCAGAGCTTCACGTCAGCCACGTCCAGCCAGAGCTTCACGTCAGCCACGTCCAGCCAGAGCTTCACGTCAGCCACGTCCAGCCAGAGCTTCACGTCACCTCTGCCCAGCCAGAGACTGAGCTTCACGTCACCTCTGCCCAGCCAGAGACTGAGCTTCACGTCACCTCTGCCCAGCCAGAGACTGAGCTTCACGTCACCTCTGCCCAGCCAGAGACTGAGCTTCACGTCACCTCTGCCCAGCCAGAGACTGAGCTTCACGTCAACCCTCTGCCCAGCCAGAGACTGAGCTTCACGTCACCTCTGCCCAGCCAGAGACTGAGCTTCACGTCACCTCTGCCCAGCCAGAGACTGAGCTTCACGTCACCTCTGCCCAGCCAGAGACTGAGCTTCACGTCACCTCTGCCCAGCCAGAGACTGAGCTTCACGTCACCTCTGCCCAGCCAGAGACTGAGCTTCACGTCACCTCTGCCCAGCCAGAGACTGAGCTTCACGTCACCTCTGCCCAGCCAGAGACTGAGCTTCACGTCACCTCTGCCCAGCCAGAGACTGAGCTTCACGTCACCTCTGCCCAGCCAGAGACTGAGCTTCACGTCACCTCTGCCCAGCCAGAGACTGAGCTTCACGTCACCTCTGCCCAGCCAGAGACTGAGCTTCACGTCACCTCTGCCCAGCCAGAGACTGAGCTTCACGTCACCTCTGCCCAGCCAGAGACTGAGCTTCACGTCACCTCTGCCCAGCCAGAGACTGAGCTTCACGTCACCTCTGCCCAGCCAGAGACTGAGCTTCACGTCACCTCTGCCCAGCCAGAGACTGAGCTTCACGTCACTCTGCCCAGCCAAGACTGGCTTCACTCACGCTGTTCCGAGCCGGGGTCTGCGGTTCCCGAGCCGCCCTGGTCTGTTTCCGAGCCGCCTGATCCGCCCTGGCCGCCCGAGGGGTCTTCGCCGCCTGCACTGCCTGATCCGCCCTGGCCGCCCGAGGGGTCTTCGCCGCCGTGGCCGCCCGAGGGGTCTTCGCCGCCGTGGCCGCCCGAGGGGTCTTCGCCGCCGTGGCCGCCCGAGGGGTCTTCGCCGCCATGGCCGCCCGAAGGGTCGTTTTCGCCGTGGCCGCCCGATGGATTGTCTGCTCAGCCCTGGCCTCCCGTCCTGCCGCAGTCTCCAGGTCCTCTTCTACTCCACGGACCTGGCCCTTCATCCCGCCCCCGGATCCACCTCCATGTCACCACCCACCCGGACAGTTTTGGAGCGTCTGGAAGCCGCTCTTTGGGTGGGGGCTATGTAACGATCACCAGCTGGAGTGCCCTCGAGAGCCAACAGAGGGTGCTCCACAATAGACTATGATCACTTCCTCAAACTACATTTCCCATCACGCACTGGCCGGACTCATTATCACCTGTGTCTCATCACCTTGTTTGTCTCTGATTGCATTCACCTGTTTCTCATCACCTGTTAGTCCCTGTCTATTTATTCCATGTTCATTCACTCACTCATTGCGAAGTTTTGTTAGTGTCCACTGCATCTCTGAGCGTTTACCTGATTTCTATATTTTGCCTTGTTTCCCTGCCTTATATGTTTTGTTTGTTTGGACTGCCTACCGGGACTTTGACCTATTGCTTACCTGTTCGACCACGATTCTGGATTACCCCTTTATATTATAATAAAAGCTGCGTTTGGATCTTAACTTGCCTGTCTCAGAGCAGTTTCGTGACAGTTACATTTACATGAAATATTTCCCCCAGCAATGAATGTTAAAAGCTCTATTCACAGAACAAATAATTAAGTTTGATTTATTGTAATTGTAATTTTGTGGAACATGATAGAACATGACTCAATTTCCCAGAATTACTTTAGTATATACACTGTAAAAAATATTTTAGCAATTTAGTTATTTCAACTTATTTTTTTAACTAGATTGTCCAGACAACAAGAAATTTTAAGTTTTCTTGTCCTCAACTTATCGAAATAAGTTAGTTAAACTAAAAAAAACCCATGCAAAAAGATAACTCAAAATAATGAGTTAACTTTTTTTACAGTGTATATACACTGTAAAAAATATTTTAGCAATTTGGTTATTTCAACTTATTTTTTTAACTAGATTGTCCAGACAACAAGAAATTTTAAGTTTTCTTGTCCTCAACTTATCGAAATAAGTTAGTTAAACTAAAAAAAAAACATGAAAAAAGATAACTCAAAATAATGAGTTAACTTTTTTTACAGTGTATATTTACTTACTTATATTTAAATATATACTATACTTTAGTATATATTTATTTATTTATTTATTTATTTATTTATTTATTTTTTAGAACAAAATGTATGCAGGGTTCCCACTGAACAAAATGATGTCCAAAAGATGTCTTTTCAACGTCTTTGTCACAAAAATTGAACGTTGAAAATTACATTGAAATAAACATGAGTTTTAATTTAATGCATCCTGAGAGGGTTTAACCTGGTCCAGAAACAGTATAAATTAAATATAAATGAGACCATAAATGATGTTGAAAATATGTCCACAATGGCCACATTTGAACAGTTTTCAACCTTGTACGAAGAGGGTCCATGAACGTCTATATCGGACGTGCAGAACACGTCAAAAAAAGACGTCATAAAAACTTTCATTCTGGCTCCTCAGTGGACGTTTTTTCAACGTTCAACTTTTGTGACAAAGACGTTGAAAAGACATCTTTTGGACATAATTTTGCTCAGTGGGTTGAGGAGTGAGTTAACTGTAATAAAATTATGTTATTGAATTACAAAATTAATGTAATTGTATTTAATTGTATTACTGAGGTAAAATTTGTAATTTAATTAGTTACCAATCAAATTAAAAGGAAATTGCTTTACATTTACATTAATCCTAATAAAAGTAATCCAAACCACATTTATAATGGGTAACTTATAACAGTAAGCAATTACATTTCCAAAGTAACCTTCCTACACTGAATGTATGAGATTCAACACATTCTTTCTGTTGTGTGACTGTGTGGAATTTCTTTGAATTGCCATGAATTTAATTCCACTTCCTGTCATTCCAATTCAAATTCAAATTCAACCTCTTGTGGGGCGGAGTCAATTCAATTCAAATTCCAATTCATGAATTGAATGGAGGCCAATTCTGAAATTCAGAATTTTGCACAAGCCTGAGACCTATATGTGTGCATGTGTGTAGTCCATCTTCACAAAAAAACCCTCACCAAACTCCTTGTCTGGCCTTAAAAATGTATAATACATAATTTGTCACGTCTGCGTAACCACGCAAACCCGAATTATCCCGACAACGTTTTATCTGTACAGTGGTAAAGAGAAGGAGGCCTTCACCGGGGAGAGACTAGTTGACACGTCGTCGTGTCCAGGCGCTGGTTCCGGCGGACTGCGGATAAACAGAGACACTAATATTAGACGCCATCCTTCTTATGATGTACCAAGTACATCAGGATTTATGGGAAGTGTTCCTGGTCCCGGCTGTAACACAATCAATCCACTTGGAGACAAGCTGGTGAGGACGCAAACGTTACTTTTCAAAACATAAACAAACATGAAACAAGGGCATGGCAAGGCATGAGACAAGAACAATGGCAGGAAACATTCAACACTAGAAACGCACAATCTTCGACAAAAACACAGGGCAAACATGAGGGCTTAAATACACTGACTAATTACAAGACAAGGAACACCTGTGAACAATCATCAGACAATTAACAATTTACAAAACACATGGCAGGCTCACATGACAAAAACACCGGCTCAGGGACAGACAGCGGCTCAGGGACAGACAGCGGCTCAGGAACAGGCAGCGGCTCAGGAACAGACACCGGCTCAGGAACAGACAGCGGCTCAGGAACAGACACCGGCTCAGGAACAGGCAGCGGCTCAGGAACAGACACCGGCTCAGGAACAGACACCGGCTCAGGAACAGACGTGCCTTGAACAAGTCTCTGGCTCGGCACCGAAGTGAAGCAGCTCAGGCTCGGCAGGGCCGACGTGAAGAAACGCAGGCTCGGCAGGGCTGACGTGGAGTGCTGGCATGATGTGAAGATCAGGCTGAACACATTTTAAGGGATGGAGTCTGTGATGTAAACCAAAGTAATTACATTATTTTTTTAGCTAAGTAAACCAGGACAACAAATAGCTGTATTGCCTCTTTTTTAAACAGGCTGTTCACATTAAGATTCAATAAATACAAAGCTGGGGTCATATCAAAGTGTAGTCTAAGAAGATCTTCCATTACAATATGCACTTTCTTCCAGTATTACATAATTCTGTCACAGTACCAAACACAATGCATAAATGAACCTTTATCTTCATTACACTTGAAGCACAGGCCTGTATCATTGATAAACATATTTTTAATATGCATTGATGTAAGATATATCCTATTAAAGAATTTGAAATTGAGCTCATGGGTCCCAAGGGAGGTATATTTAGATTATCACGTAGCCTACAAAATCCCAGTCATTCTCTTCAATGGTTTGACCAATGTCCTTCTCCCACTGACACCTTTCAGTCCTAGCAAGTCAGAGGCAATTGCTAGACAAGATGTCATATGTCCTTGATATTGATCCCTTTAAGCAGAATGCATTCAATAAAAGGTCTTCAATCTCTGTTATGTCCATTCTTAACTCTCCTTTGTCTATCTTTAGTTTAAAAAAAAAGTCTCTAACAAATGGTAGAAATCGAATTGGTATTGGAGAACAAGCTGCTGCTGTGTCGTGTTTTTAATATGCTTTAAGACAAACAGAAACAATGTGTAAATTTAACACAATTGCTAAAACTGCTTAAAACTTTAAAAGTTTCTGACGTCACAAACTACCTTGTAACCAATCATGTCAACGTGTGATCGTCAACGAGTGGATCTCTGAGCTGGTGTGAGTGAGCGGAGGCGGGGCTACTTTTGAATGTTAAAATACATGACGCCACATGACACATGCACAAGCTTTCATGTTTACCACAAATGCGATGTTCCCTATGTGTGTCCATCATTATTTGGATGTAAATAAATGCCTAAATTAAATCTGTTTAAACCTACAAGTTTTGATTACCTGGACTTCTCAGGTTTCATTAAAAATATCTTAATCTGATGTTGAACCAAAGTCTTATGAGTTTGGAACAACAGAGTGAGTAAGTGATGAAATGAATGTGAAATAAAATACTTTAGAAGACAAATATAAATAATTTATGATTTATGATTATGAATAAATTAAATTATTTTTAATTATTATTATTAAATTATTATTATTATTAAATATACAATAAATTATGCCAGCAGCCATATCACCCTGTAGCCCAAGACTGGTTGCCCACTGAAGCTAAGCAGGGCTGAGCCCGGTCAGTACCTGTATGGGAGACCTTCTGAGAAAACCAGGTTGCTGCTGGAAGAGGTGTTAGAGAGGCCAGCAAGGGGTGCTCACCCTGTAGTCTGTGTGGGTCCTAACGCCCCAGTATAGTGACGGGGACACTATACTGTCAAAGAGCACCGTCCTTCGGATGAGACGTTAAACCGAGGCCCTGACTCTCTGTGGTCATTAAAAATCCCGTGGCACTTCTCATAAAGAGTAGGGGTGTAACCCCGGTGTCCTGGCCACATTCCACGCATTGGCCCCTGCCAATCATGGCCTCCTAATAATCCCCATCCACTAAATTGGCTCTATCACTCTCTCTCCTCTCCAACTATAGCTGGTGTGTGGTGAGCGCACTGGCGCCGTTGTACTGTGGCTGCCGTCGCATCATTAATGCTGCACACTGGTGCTGGTTGAGGAGAGAACCCCTGATATGATTGTAAAGCGCTTTGGGTGTACAGAAGCGCTATATAAATGCCTCATTCATTCATTCATTCATTCATTCATTCATTCATTCATTCATAAAGAAAATACAAGAATATAATAATCTTACTTGAACACAGTCTCTGGTGAGAAGATGGTGAGTTTGAACATGTAAAACGATTTTGAAAGGGCTCACAATTTAATAAAACGTAGCATTTTATAAATATTGAGAATAAAACGTTAAATGTCCAGATCACTGAACATAATATTACAAATATACATCATAAACAATACATAAAATAATCATGTTTAAACAAACATCAAACCATCTTAAATCAGTTAAATATCCTCTTACCTGAGCAGGTGTCGACATTTGAGTTTATCAAGCCAATTATGAGACTTCAGTCCCTCTGAATAACTGGGTTCACTGCCAGATTTTCCACAGTTCAGCTCTTGACAGATCAGACTCACTGTGTCTCTGTTCATCTGGTTCTGCATTATATTTGAAGTATCGCCACAGCCCAACTCTACACACCACTGCAGTGTTTGTCAAATCCCAATAATCATCACACACAGTTCCCCACTCTCCATAATAAACCTCCACTCTACCAGCACAGGAATTATAACCACACCAGCCTCACGCTGCCTGTACACTGTAAAAACTAAAGGTGCCTCAAATATCCTGTCGGATACTCAAGGAACTTAAAAATGTAATTTAAGTGCCTCAAAGCTCTTTCTCCTATAGTAGGGTTACTGGAGGAGCATTGACAATCTTTGCGGTTCTTGCTGGAACTTTTGGGATCCTTTAAGCACTTTGTATTCAGTTCAGAGGTTCTGGAGTCACCTTTTCACTACCATGAGACCTCGAAGTGCTTTGGGGGAAATTAGAGGAACTTGAATGCTACAAAAGGGTTATTGTAAGATCTTTTAACATTTAAGTGGTTCCTGAAAGATCTCTTATGTTAAAGCCAGCATCTGGAGGAACCAAATGGTTCTGTGAGGCCAGAATAAGATTATTATTATCCTATTATTATTATACTTAAGTTAAAAAAAAATCATAAATATATTTCATAAATTATACTTCTGATTCAGTATACATAGGCTTACATTTATTTAGTATATATAGGCCTATTTTATTGATTAATTAATTGTTGTTAAAGAAACCTTAAACAACAACAAAGAAGAAGAAGAAGAAGAAGAAGAAGAAGATGATGAAAAAGAAGAGGAAGAAGAAGAGGAAGAGGAAGAAGAAGAGGAAGAGGAAGAGGAAGAAGATGAAAAAAAGATGAAGAGGAGGAAGAGGAAGAAGATGAAGAGGAAGAAGAAGAGGAAGAGGAAGAGGAAGAAGAAGAAGATGATGAAAAAGAAGAGGAAGAGGAAGAAGAAGAGGAAGAGGAAGAAGATGAAAAAAAGATGAAGAGGAAGAAGAGGAAGAAGATGAAGAGGAAGAAGAAGAGGAAGAGGAAGAGGAAGAAGATGAAAAAAAGATGAAGAGGAGGAAGAGGAAGAAGATGAAGAGGAAGAAGAAGAGGAAGAGGAAGAGGAAGAAGAAGAAGATGATGAAAAAGAAGAGGAAGAGGAAGAGGAAGAAGAAGAGGAAGAGGAAGAAGATGAAAAAAAGATGAAGAGGAAGAAGAGGAAGAAGATGAAGAGGAAGAAGAAGAGGAAGAAGAAGAGGAAGAGGAAGAAGAAGAAGATGATGAAAAAAAGATGAAGAGGAAGAAGAAGATGAAGAAGAGGAAGAAGAAGAGGAAGAGGAAGAAGAAGAAGATGATGAAAAAGAAGAGGAAGAGGAAGAGGAAGAAGAAGAGGAAGAGGAAGAAGATGAAAAAAAGATGAAGAGGAAGAAGAGGAAGAAGATGAAGAGGAAGAAGAAGAGGAAGAAGAAGAGGAAGAGGAAGAAGAAGAAGATGATGAAAAAAAGATGAAGAGGAAGAAGAAGATGAAGAAGAGGAAGAAGAAGAAGATGAAGATGAAGAAGAAGATGAAGAAGAAGAAGAAGATGAAGATGAAGATAAAGAAGATGAAGAAGGAGCAGGAGGATAAAAGTTTTATTCTGTCACGAAACTGCTGCTATTCCTCTGCTGTCATCGCTTCAGTGAACCTCGCGCTGCTCGCGCGGACGCGCGCAACAAAGATCAGCTGATCATCATCATCGGATTTGAAAGTAACGGCTCGTCTCATCAAAGCTTCAGCTGTTTGTTCGACTCTTCTTTACAAGGTTTGTAAACTCGCCAAAGAAATATAAATACAGAGTCTACTCACTATATTTTCAAACACATACATATAAACTAAATACATTTTTATTTATTTATAGTTTTTAGTGTTTACCACTCTTTTATTGCACACTAGCCTATGTGGTATGAAGGTTTTAGCCGCGATGCTAACTAGCTAATCTAATGAAATAAATGAACAAATGGAAATTATTGACTTATTGTCTTAGATTGTTTTAACGTTAGTCATTCAATTCAATGTATTCTCGTGTCTTCAATTTGCTATACAACTAATTAATAGCTGATTCCTGCTGTCGTCAATGGCGTTTTTTATGAATAATACAAGTGTATATACTAACTTAGTTAACGTTAGTTTGGTCTATTTTTGTTTATTTACTACAGGTGCCCTGATTCTTTCAAATACTATTTAAAGCCCTTTACTGGACAATACATATTATGTTGTGAATGGATATAATCAGCTTTGTTCTTTTGTTTCCCCAGAACAACCACTGCATTTCTAAAATCATCTGAACATTTCAGAAGCCACATTGAATTACAGTAAGTTACCTAGCTACACCACATGCAAGTACTTTATTACTATGAACTTCTCTGTGTGAAATTTTATTGTTTGACTGTGTGATCTCATTTATGTTTCTCAGAAAAATTATAATCACAGGTTTGGCACCAATAATGCTATGCATTATTTCTTCTGACATTTGAAATCTGAATTATAACTTCAAATTTAGTCCTTTTTGACAAAAAAAGCTATTATATGGCTTCAGAAGACTTACAACACAACTCATAACACATGAGTTGTGGACTACATTGTTTTTTAATTTTTCAAATTTTTAGGATATTTTCTGTGACATTTTTGGAGCTTAACAGAATATCCATTTTTACATAAATTGTTGCATTGAATTGAACTAGACAAGTGTACATAAGAATGATTTCATGAATGATTTACACAATTTTGTTCTGCTTGTGTTTCATGCAGTGAAAGTGAACAGTGACTGCGGTTGCATTATGCCCGAGATCTGTTTGGGTTCCACAGAGAGAAAGTCAAACAGGTTTGTAATGTCACAAGGCTGAGGAAATTATTTTAAGTTCACAACTATCACTTTAATAATAACATTACTAACAGTATTTTTTGTTCTTTGCAGAGACCTCGGTAAGCTGAAATACAAGTTTGAACAAGAATAAAAATACGGTACTCCTGTAGACCTGAAAATCATTGAAGTGCCTGGACCATCCACCAGAAAAGAGGAAAAACAAATGGAAAATGAAGCTGCTGCACCTTTTCACTTTTCTAACTCGTTAAAATACCTCACATGTGAAGATTTTATTATTGATTGCATTTTATGTTGCAGCGAGTAAAGGCCTCGCTGCAACATAACACATTTGTGAATTTCACAGGCAAAAAAGTTCATTGACCATTGCCATCAGTGTAGCGACGAGTACAGCTCACACAGGAGTCTCTTCCAAGCAGCTTTCTGTTGGTCAAATCCAGAGAATTTCACTGACCAACTTGGTCCCATAGTGACATTTTTGACCGCACACGAAATTGCTGATCATGTGGATTCTAATTGAAATGGCTGAAAATTCACAGAACAACAACAGATAATTTTACCGTACCTTAACTATCTATCTTGTTTCTAGTGAGAATACTCAACCATTTATGAGCACTGTTGATTCAAGTCACATATTTAAGCTTTTCAAAAGCCATAGTGTACATTACAGCCTCCAGTCTCACGGAATCCCAGGCTTCAATATTTTACGATTCAAAATAGCTGAATAACTAACCATCTGAGATTTCGGTATAGAGATAAAAGTTAGGATCATAATTTTCAGGAATATTACAGCACAATTAGTGTATATTAGCACCGTTTGTTGTTTGTTTTTGGCATCTGATAGAGCTTTTGGATTTGGAAACGGTGACATCAGACTCAACAAGATTTACACAACTTAAGTGAAGATGCACTTTTTTTTTACATTGATTTATCACATGGAACATATGTGTTTCCATGCGTTTTGTTGAGATGTCTTTTCTTGTACGTATAGCCTATTGTATATACATGGTTGATTATTCATGTTGATTATGTATTATACTATTTGTTTGTGTATTCTATTCATTGATATTAATCTATTACTAGCTTCTTTTCCCAAGTGCATGAAGTGTATGTATTAAATATGTATCTAATACCGTTATGTAATAAATAAATATGTAATAAACAATTCTTATTTTTGTATTTGGTTCAGTTTGTTTATTATAATAGAAGTTAATGGTAACCATAGTAACAACATGAAATAATAATAAATAAATAAAAATTGGTTCCTGGAGGCACCCAAAGCGGTTCCACACAGTGCCTTATATAAGAGTTCCTCAGGAAACCGGGGTGGTTCCTCAGAGAACTGCCCCTTTTTAAAGGGTTCCTAGAGGATCTTCAGACGGTTCCGCCGGTGTGGCAAAGTGAAGAACCCCAAAAGGTTCCTCCAGGCACCTTTTCTTTTTACAGTGTAGACATAGAAAATATATATTAAATGTAAATGATGAGAGAACACCAGACAGTGAAGACAGAAAATACACTAGACCATTAAAGATTGAAATCCTAATAAATTAATCCAACATGCAATTAAAGAAATGGAAATATAAATGATCCATATATGACCACTTCATAACATTATCAGAATATGATCTTGAGTGTTTACGTACCAGCTGTCATGTGTCTGATCACAGAAAACCAAAAGATGAGAGTTAGCTCTCCATCTTCACTGATCATATGGTTGAGAACCCCTACATCACCACTTGTTGTTTGGGAGGGTTTTAAGAAAAATCCTCCTCGCTCCTCCAAATACAAACTCCAGCATATTCAGTGGTCAGACACGACTGGAACTTCAAACGGCACAGGCTTCTGTGGTCAGATGAAACTAACAAAAGAGCTTTTTGGCAGCAAACACGCTAGATGGGTTTGGTGCACACAAGGATAAAAAGTATCCCATGTGTACAATTTAATATACCATTGGATCTTTAATGTTGTGGGCATATTTTTCTGCTGGGGGTCCTGGACTTCTTATTCAGATACATGGCATTGTGGATTCTAGCAAATATCAACAGATCAAAAAATCAAAACCTGACGCCTTCTGCTAGAAATCTTATAATGGGCCGTGGTTGGATCTTCCATCAGGACAACAATCCAAAACAAACATCAAAATCAACACAAAAATGTGTTAGGGAGCACAAAATGAAGCTTCTGCCATGACCGTCCCAGTTCCCTGACCTGAACGCTATAGAAAATGAGTGGCTGAACTGAAGAGAAGAAGCACCAACATGGATCTGTGAATCTGAAGGATCTGGAGAGATTCTGTATGGAGGAATGGTCTCTGATCTCTTGTCAGTTGTTCTCCAAACTCATCAGGCATTATAGGAGAAAACTCAGAGCTGTTATCTTGGCAAAAGGAGATTGCAAAAAGGTATTTAATAAAAGGGTATGAATAATTGTGGCCAACGTGTTTTGGAGAAAAAAAAAATTTATAATGTGATTTTCCCCCACATTTTCAATTCTTTTACTTCAATGAAAGGTTAGATTTTTGCCAATTTTTTGAATGAAAGATCAAAAGGATAAACGATGAAGATTTATTTTTTAAAGCCATTTTTTGATCATAATTACCAGGGGTGCCATTAATTCTGAGCACCACTGTAGGCTACTGTTTTTGTATAAGGCATAAAAGATGCTTCCTCATCAACAACTCAGAAATCTGCATCCTTCACTGGGCCACATTCAAATATCAGGATGTTTTTGTCTTATTGGAGACATTTGTGCTCTAGGAGTGTTCAGGATAAATGTAATGACGGCACTAGAAATTTTAAAAGCCATTGGATTAAGCAGATAAGGAACTCCCGCACACTATCGTAACTTGCAGTTTAAAAATTTGTTTATTCACACACAACGTTTCGGTCACACGACCTTACTCCTGACGAAGGTCGTGTGACCGAAACGTTGTGTGTGAATAAACAAATTTTTAAATTGCAAGTTACGATAGTGTGCGGGAGTTCCTTATCTGCTTAAACGACCAACTTGTTTGGTCCTATTATCCGACGCACCTATCAACTGCAGGTGTGCGATGGAGTTTGTTCACTAAAAGCCATTGGATTAAAAATAAACAATATAATTATTTAGAATAATTGTTTATTTAGATTTTGACAGAACCATTAAGTTGCTGTATTGGATAATTCGTCCACATGATGGCAGTAATACATATGCATTTTTTTTTTTTTTTTTTACAGTTTTTCTGAATTGTTAAAACACATTTCTTAAAACCATCACTCGCTTACTCAAAACCTTAAACACAAAACCAAATTTTCAAACCACATTCACAGAACCTCTGACTCTTCTAACAAAATTGCCTCAAAACCATTTTATCTGCGCTCAAAATCAAACATTGCTCTCAGATCATAAACACATGCAGCGAGTCAAAATTATAAACACTACATATTATTCATTAGACACTACATAAAAAAGAACACATAATCCAAAGCATGCAGTTACAGAAAAAAAATATTGTAACAAAGTAAACAAATTTTGCAATTACATAAAAAAGTATAGTAATGACAACTTACAGTAGTAAGGTGAATAAATTGTATACTGCATCCACTGCAAGTAGCCTATAGTATTGTACTGAATATTGAATAGTAGGCTTATCGAATGTCTGTATATTCACCACTTGCATACTGTGAAAATACAGTGACCCAACTGCAAAACCCAAAAAGGTTACAGTAAAAACTCTAAATGAAAAGCATGTTACAGTAAAGTACACGTAGAAGAGTTGTGCAACTGCAAAATCAAGGTCAGTGAGAGAGATTTTATTCTGCTTCTGCATCATGTCTTTATGTCGGTCCGGCCGGAGGAGTTTCTCCACATCCCAATGTCATCTGGGAAAAACCCTAAAGCAGATCCAGCCTCGACAACATTTTCCTCTTCCTTGTCCTCATCCTCTTCCTGCTTGTTCAACTCCTGTTACTCATCCTCTTCCTTCTCTCCCTCTTATATTGTTTCCATCCATTGTTGGTATCAACATTTTGAGTAAATTGTGGGACTCTGAACTGACTTGTAGGCTATTATGTACAGTTGGCTTGGTCACATCATTAGAAATAACACAATTTTGAGTTTTTGTTGTGTGTAAACGATGAAAAATGTGTTGCAGTTGTGTTTAACTTTTGCCTATCTGTGTTTAGAAACATAAGTCAAGTGCAAAATGTGTCAGGGTTCTGTCGCTTCTAGTTCAATTCTTGGTTTTGTGACAGAGCTCTGACACTCTCCTGGTTTTGTCTCGTCTTTGTCTACGTGCCTTGTTACATGTGCAGGGCATGGTGTTTGGATCCCGGCACGTCGTTGGTTTCGGTTCTGTGTCGGGATTCAAACATCCATGCTCCGCGTGTTTGTTTTCTGTTGTGAGCGCACAGGATAAACTTACGCTCGTTCTCGTGCGCTCCGTCTTGTCGTGTGAGCGTGTGGTTTCGAGTTCGCTTGTGATGCGTTTTGTGTAGCATGCGTGTTTACATCGGCCGTGTGCTTTCATATCATGTTTTGTCTTGTGCTGTGTAGCACACAGCTTGTGTATACCATATACATCATATAGAGCTAGACGCCCTATTGGCCGATGTGGCGCAAGAAATGCGGCCGCCATCTTAAACCGGTCATACTCCTATTTGCGTTGCATCACAGCAGTAGATGAGCACTGTGATATTCCTGCTCAAATCGGCGGACCATCACTCGGGGATTACTTTTCACAAGTAAGATTTAACATTTAACATTACCGTACTATTGGTTGTATTTTGTGAGAAAAATATTCAATGTGTCCTGTATCGTAGCTACATGACATTTGCAGCAAAAAAACCCGCGTGAAAATCAGTTCGATATTCAGTGAGATATGATTAATTAAATGTGCTGACAGCTCATTGCACCAGCCAAACAGATTACACTGAGCGGAGCGGGTGACCGGTTTAAGATGGCGGCCCCACGACTCGTCTGTGCCAGTTATTCAGTAATTTTAAGAAAAAAGGTTGAACAAATTGCAACAGAAGCAAACTCAACTGATTTTGTATCCTCAATATGTCCTGAGAAGAATCCCATTAGGGGAAAGTTTCGAAAAAGACCCACATATTGCCTATTAATTTGCCTATTCATAATTTTTCCCACGTGAATAGGGTAAAAATTTTAACCTTTAGATATCACCATGAAAATTACTGAGTTGATTACTTGCATCAAGACAAACAAAAAATGTATTACAAGTTTTTTTTTATTGTTTAACATGGACAAATTACATAATCTAATTACATATGTGCTAATTTGCATAAATACCCAAACAGATCTAAACATTGGGTATAGCAGGTGAAAATGTCTTGTTGAATCTTGTTGACATATAACAGTAAATGATTTAATGTTAATGTCTGAATGGAACACATTACCCATGAACATTAATACATACATACAAATATGGGTCTTTTTCGAAACTTTCGCCTTATGAGATTCTTCTGGGCTTTTTTTTCCTTACTCGGGACATATTGTGTTATGATGTGGAGGATGAACCCAAGCGCAGACAGTATGCATTCACACAAGGTTTATTGATAGACAAAAACGGAAAACAAAACCCACAAGGGGGTAAAACAGGACTGGAACAGGATTAACAAAAACTAGATAATGACTTGACCGTAAACAAAACAGCAAACGAAAAATCAGAACTTCTTGGTAGACAATACACTTGACAGGATACTCACTAGGAAGACAATATTAGACAACCACTCAGACATGAATCACAAAGTTTCACAACATCAAACAATGAACCGACACAGGACAGCAAACACAAGGGGATTATAAAGGGAACACTAATGACAAGGACAGGTGAAACTGACTAGACAATAATGATGAGACGAGGATAACAAGGGGGCGGGGTAACAAAACGAGACACAAGCACATGGCCCAAACAGCTGGCCATGCCCTTGCACACAAAACATGATTCTGTCAGGATCCTGCCTCATGACCAGAGAAAAATCAACGACAAGAGGGCATATTGAGGATACAAAATCAGTTGAGTTTGGTTCTGTTGCAATTTGTTCAAGGTTGACCCCCATTTTGGCTTAAAATGACTGGACTAAGTAGGCAGTAGTGGTGACTACTACCACCACTAAGTGGTCGATAGGGCGTCTATCTATATGATGTCTATAGTGAATACTAGTAGTTGTGTGCTTTCATGGTTGTCATTTGTGTGAACACATGGCTTATGCGTGTTCTCATTGGCTGCGTGTTCATGTCTCGGTTTGTACATGGCTTGTGATTTATTCGACAAATCGATTTAGACTTTTGAGAATTTGGTTCAGAGAATGGGGTTTAGTGTTTTATCAAATCAGAAAAACTGTAATACCTATACTTGACACTGTGCTTAAATAGCCTGTATGTATATATTTTTTATATTGATATAAAACAATAGGCCAAAATTCAATACAACTTAAATGTCATAAAAGCAGAAAGCAAAGTTTCATTACAGAAAATGTTCAAATAACATCAAACCTGAGATTTCACACAGAAATATCACTCTTGACTCTTGAATGTTCGAATGTCTGGAACTGAGGCAGTGGTGTGGTCATTCAGTCATACGGCTCCTCCCTCTTTAATCTCCTCACCCACATCATCATAATCTGTTATTAAAAACAAAATCTTAAATTATTTACCATTATTCTTAAATAAAAAAGTTAAATGTCAGTCTATAAACATGAAAAATGTTCAATAACATTCCTAACAGGTTTATCATATCTTCAGTGACACTTATCACATCATCATAGTCCTCCTGAACTCCATTCAATTTAATTAGTCCCAGGTGTGGTTTGTACACAACTGTTCATGGGTACAATGTGCACAAAAGGCAATAGTTACAATGCAAGAGCAGAAGTGAACACTTTGTAGGGACCTTTTGATCAGAATGCAGCAGTTATAGTTTTAAAAAATATCTGATAATGCCTCACCTGTTTGAGTTAATTGATTGTGTCTGTGATCAATTTCCTCATAAACTACCTCACTTGGAGCCCTCTGTAGTCCTGTGTACCAGTCAGAGAGAGCTGTGAGTGTAGACAGACAAACCTGCTGTCAGTTCACAACACATGACTGATCACACACTGAATAAGACACAATATGACAGTCTCTGGATCTCTCCTACCTCTCCTCATCACTCTGTTCTGCTGAATCAGTATAAGCAGTGGCACTAAGAGCAGTAAGAGCAAAACTCCCAGTACAACCACAAGCACAGAGAGAGACGCTGCTGGAGGGGTTTGTGGAGGAGTGACTGATGTTGAGCGCACTGTCTGAGAAACTGGACGAGAAGCTGATGATGTTGTGGCAGGAGTAGTGGACACTGACAAATCTGACAAAACAGACACAAACACAATAAAAATCCTGCAAATAGACAAAGATTATTAGCATTAAAATGACTACTATTGGTCAGTGTTTTGCAGTGACCTGCACATGTGAGTCCAGCGAGCTCTTTGTGAGAACAGTCAGTGTGGTTCTTCAGGGAGAGAGGACAGTCCCACAGGTGAATCTCATTCCCTCTGCACTCGACTCTGTTCAGCCACACAACACCTTCACCAGCACCAAAGACTGAATTCCCATCAGCCCTCAGTGCGTCTCCACAACCCAGCTGCCTGCAGACCACCTGAGCATCGCTGATGTCCCACAGATCATCACAGACTGAACCCCACACAGCGTTATGATACACCTCCAGCCTCCCAGAGCACCGGCCCAAACCTCCACTCAGTCTGAGAGGAACATGATCTAAATCACACACAGCAACATCACTGACCAGCAATACATTTACAATGCATTTTATGACTATTTCAATGTGTGACAAATTATGAATGTGGAATGTGGATTCAGTGTTCAAGTGCACAGAAACTAATAATTCAAGATACTGTGATTAAAGAAATTACATCCTTTTAATTATCTTACTTGAACACTGTCTCTGGTGAGGAGATGCTGAGGTAGAACATGTCAGACGACTCTGAGGAGATTCACGAGTCTGATCATCTAAAATTAAAACGTTAAAATTGAATTCAATGCTGAATAGAAAAATTATTAATAAAAATCCTACTGAAACAAATATGATGTTTTCCAACTATCTTAAATCAGTTAAATATCTTCTTACCTGAGCAGGTGATTTTGGCCACTTCATTATGACAGTCATTCTGTCCCCAGGGTGAAGATGGACACTGCCATAGAGAGGAATCATGACGTCGACATTTAAAATAATCCAGCCAATTATGAGACTTCAGTCCCTCTGAATAACTGGGTTCACTGCCAGATCTTCCACAGTTCAGCTCTTGACAGATCAGACTCACTGTGTCTCTGTCCATCTGGTTCCAGCACACATTACCCCAGGATCCATTGTAGAAAACCTCCACATTCCCTTCACAGCCCTCAGTTAACCTGATCTCTTTAAACTCTAGATGGAAAAGTAAGATGGTCTTTGTTGTAAAATATGATCCATATGCTCCTGATTATTCTGGTGTTTATTTTGCAAAAATTACCAGCTGCACATTATCCCTTTAAACATTTCAAATTATATATTTAAAAATCAATCAAGTTAGTTTACTGTTTACCTGAGCACACGACTCCTACATCCTCCTTGTGTTGACAGTCATGTTTCCCCCAGCCTGGAGAAGAGCAGTTCCACAGGGACGTCTCATTCCCCTCACACTCCACCTCATCCAGCCATATGTGTCCAGAACCAGGACCAAACCAGGCTGGTACCCGCTGGTTACTGAGGGCCACTCCACACTGCAGCTGTCTGCACACCACAAGGGCATCTTTAATATCCCAGGAGTCATCACACACTGTCCCCCATGAGCCGCTGTGAAAAACCTCCAGCCTCCCTGCACAGTCTCCCTCAGAACCCACCAGCCTGATGGACCCATGACCTGATATTCAGAGAGAGAAAAACACATTATTGATCACTAACAACTGAAGAATCTGCCCAGATGTTGTTGTTCTCACCAAGGCAGGTGATTGACAGCTGTTGTGTGGAGCTGCAGTTGAGAGTTTGTGGAGAGCTGCAGTTCCCCAGATGAGCTTCACTCCCCGAGCACTGGAAGCCCGTCACACACTCATGACTGTGTTCAGGACTGGATGAAGAGGAGCCGGAGAAGTTCAGCACAGAGCCACAGTCCAGCTGTCTGCAGACCACAGAGGATTCAGTGAGACTCCAGGAGTCCAGCAGAACTCTCCTCCAGACCTGATGGATGGAAACTTCCAGCTCCCCCTCACACTGTCTCTCTCCAGACAACCGCACCAGACCGTCATGAACAGCCAGAGAGGAATCTGAGGAGAATATATGATGTTAATTGAAATATTCCAAGGTTGAAAACATGCTTTACATTTATAATACATTTTATATAATAATAAATTAATTCAGAAAACTATTACAAGAACATTTTCTTTCAGTTTGAAATGACACTACAATTACACATGGTGAGATTCAAAACTATTTTAATACTTTTTTAAATCTTTTAGCAGCACACTATCAGTGAATCTTCCAGTAATTTGGTCTCACCAGAGCAGATGACTCCAACATCTCGTCTATGAGAACGTTCAGCTCGACTCCATGAAGAGACGGAACATTCTGAGAGTTTTGTTTCATTCCCGTCACAATCAAACACATCAGCCCAGATTTCACCACTTCCCTCTCCAAACCAGTCTGATCCCACAACAGACACAGCAATCCCACAATTCAGCTGTCTACAGAGGACAATGGCAGCTCTCATATCCCAGCATGCATCACACACCGTGCCCCATTTACTGAAGTATTGACGCTTAACTCGACCAGAACAGAAGTCAGGACCATTGACCAGTCTGAGATCAGTGTAACCTGGACAAAGAACAGAGAGTTTAGTTAAACAGTACAAAACATGCAAAATACATGGTTTAAAAAAAGTTGTTTGAAAAGCTCCATTACCAGAACATAACAGTCCAATGTCATTCTCATGGGTACAGTTGTATTTGAGAGAAGATGATGTTGGACAGAAAGATATATACGACTCATTTCCTCTGCACTGAATCTCTTGTGTCCACATCTGAGCGTCTCCTTTGCCAAAAGCATCTTCTCCCAGCACCTGTACAGGAGCTCCACAGTCCAGCTCTCTACACACAACCTCTGCATCCTGCTGGTCAAACGCAGCGTCACACACTGACATCCATGACCGATCACGATGCACTTCTACTCTGCCAGAACAGAGAGATCCCCCAACCAGCCTGACTCCTTGAATGAAAAAGGGACAAATTTAATGATATTTGCTTTGCTTCTTGACCTATTACTTTATAGAACTAAACAGATTATTCTTACCAGTTTTTTTTTTAATTGTCAGCAGTTTACTTCATGCATAAAATTCACACAAGCTTCTTCCATTTCATGAGTTTGCACTTACGAATAGTTATCTAGAGTAAAAGAGTATGCGTATTTGACGACTGGTGTGCTGTCCGGGGGAGAGCTCATGGCCCGAACCCGGAGGACACCCGCTTTTTTCATTTAATGAATAACAGGGGAGAAACACGTTTGTAAGATAAATGCACCCAGGGTGTTATTAAAATGCATGTAGTTTACGAAATGCTCAACCTTTGAACAATATACACTCACCTAAAGGATTATTAGGAACACCTGTTCAATTTCTCATTAATGCAATTATCTAATCAACCAAGCACATGGCAGTTGCTTCAATGCATTTACGGGTGTGGTGCCAATTGGGCATCGTTTAAATGTCACGGCCTACCTGAGCATTGTTTCTGACCATGTCCATCCCTTTATGGCCACCATGTACCCATCCTCTGATGGCTACTTCCAGCAGGATAACGGCCGTTTCACACCGCAAGCGTGAGCGGCGCTTGAGCAGCGCGTCAGCGTAACTACGCCGTCACTGCAGCTGCAGACACGCGAGAGTATTCACACTGGAAGCGTTTGTACAGTGTCACAGCAGCGGCTCCAAAGCTACATATACAAGCAAGCAATTCTTTACAAAGACAACTATAAATTTGTTTTTAGAAGTTGGTCATTTATAAAATTGATAGTCTTGAAAGTTTGTTAGGGGGAGGTGTACAACATTTGCATATATAAATGGTAAACAACAAAACAACACAAAACAGCCCCAATCTTGTCGTTTCAGTCATACTTTCGATATGTTTACAAAGACTGCAAAGTCCGCGGATAAAAACAAGCAAATAAAACGCACACTCTTGTTTGGGTTGTGCCAGCGTATATGTAGCTGTCTGTGTATTACATAAACTAAAAGAAAGTTTATATAGAATATTTTCTGGCTAGTTTACTTTAGTTTTTTATAATACACCATACTTTCACAAAAACTGAATGCAAAACAAGTCTTCATTTTCTTTTTTTGCCTACTCCAGTTCTTGTTTAAACTCACTAAACATTATTCTGTGCATTTCGGGCACTTTTTGTGTGAAATCATATTTATTTTGTCCATCAAAAGTGAGCTTTCACTTTAATTGAGCTTCAGCAGTGCAGCAAAAATAGACCTGGTGCCGAAACCCCCGCTTCACTGCTACTCACGCGCTGCTCCTGCTCCCGGTGTGAATGCACTCATTGATTAACATGCACGCCGAAAAAAATATGCGCTGCTCACGCGCCGCTCACACATGCGGTGCACAAAGCTCGAATCATTTCAAATTGGTTTCTTGAACATGACAATGAGTTCACTGTACTAAAATGCGCCCCACAATCACCAGATCTCAACCCAATAGACCATCTTTGAGATTTGGTGGAACGGGAGCTTCGTGCCATGGATGTGCATCCCACAAATCTCCATCAACTGCAAGATGCTATCCTATCAATATGGGCCAACATTTCTAAACAATGCTTTCAGCACCTTGTTGAATCAATGCCACGTAGAATTAAAGCAGTTCTGAAGGCGAAAGTGGGTCAAACACAGTATTAGCATGATATTCCTAATAATCCTTTAGGTGAGTTCGCAAAAGGGACTGTCTGGGACAAAAAAAATGCATATTGCACACAAATTGCTTCATGTGCATTCCATCTATTAATTCAGCATGTCACATAATACATTACTTCACCCCACAGAGGCAATCAAACAACCACCTGATGTAAAATTTAATATGGTGAGAAAATTGTATTTATCCTGGAATTCTGTGGGAAAAAAGGTTAGTAATTATGAAATAAGCATGGATGAGCTAAGCTTACCAGAGCAAATGACTCCGGCATCATCAATATGTTTAGCGTTTATTCCCCATCCAGAGAATCTACAGTTCATCAATGTAGACTCTGATCCAGTACACCGTAAATTAGAAATCCAGATTTTTCCTGATCCTTCTCCAAAGTAAGCATGCTTTGGTGCACTTAAAGCCTCTCCACACCCCAGTTCTCTACACACCACTGCAGCATCAGGCATATCCCAACCAATATCACACACTGTTCCCCACTGACCATCATGAAGAACCTCCACTCTACCAGCACAGGCACTCTTACCACCTACTAATCGCACTGTTTCTAAAGGTGAAAAAGGGCAGAGAAAGATAGAGAAAAAAAGAAAAACAATTGTTGTACAATATTACTCAATGATTTTATGTCCATACTTGTATAGTTTATGTCGTTCACCTACCAGCACATACAACGCTCACATCCTTGTCATAGGAACAATTGTGTGAATGTAACATTGGACAGAGAGCAAACTGATACTCGTCTCCTCTGCACTGAATCTCTTGTGTCCACATCTGAGCGTCTCCTTTACCAAAAGCATCTTCTCCCAGCACCTGTACAGGAGCTCCACAGTCCAGCTCTCTACACACAACCTCTGCATCCTGCTGGTCAAAGGCAGCGTCACACACTGTGTTCCAGGTGTTTCCATTAGGCACTTCTAGTCTTCCAGAACAGTGAGAACCTCCAATCAGCCTGATGCCTGAAATGATTATGATAACAAGCCATTTAAAATATCAAGATATTAAAAAAAAGATCCCCAAAATAAAAAAGTAAAGTATATTTTTAAGTATACTTTATGTAAGAAGAATACTATGTAGTAGAAAATTTAAAGGGTTCTATTTCTATATTTTAAGTATTTTTCTGAGAATTACATAAAAAGTAGACTGGAAGTATACTTTCTTTTAGTTGAAAAGAAGTGTAGCCTACTAATATAGCACACCTAAATGTATTACCTTTTCGTAAGGGAGACCATGGAGTGTTGAATTGCTTATAATGTTTGGTAAGTCAGAGTTTTTTTGCAGCAAAATTAAACTTGTTACAAATTAAAAGATGTTTTGAAATCTTCAACTTATTGTAAACTATTTAGAGCAGGGGTTCTCAACTCAAGTCCTCGCGACCCACTGCTCTGCATATTGTGTATTTCTCCCTTATTTAACACACCTGATTCAGATCCTCAGCTCGTTAGGGTAGACTCTCGTCCATATCCTAACGAGCTGAGGATCTGAATCAGGTGTGTTAAATAAGGGAGACATACACAATATGCAGAGCAGTGGGTCGCGAGGACTGGAGTTGAGGACCCCTGATTTAGAGTAATGCCAAGAACAAAGAGTGCTGTTGTTTCAGTAACATTTGTGTCAGTACTGGTCCTACTTCATTTGGCACGGTGGTTGACTATTGTAAGACTGGAAAAACTGGTTAAGGCTGAAAATAAACATTTGAACTCCCCCTCGTGCACCATTGAAACGAAGTTCTCACCTCCCTCATCCTAATCTACATTTCCCCCCCTCATTCCCCATGTGAAGATCACCCAAACTCACACAAGAATCTAAATGATTTAATGTGAATGATTATCATGTCTCAGTGTGAAATGTCTCAGTGCGACTGGTACAAATGTCTCATTTCCAAATAAGAAAAACAAAAGGTAATAAGGTTTTTAAGAGTTTAGGGATAACTGCACACAAAGGAATGTGGTCTCTAGACACACGGTCCTACCCCCAAAAGGTGTAAACTTCTGAATGTAAATATCCATTTTTAGACTTTATAATGAAATGCAGCTATAGGTGTAACGTGATGCGGTTGAATTAAAGATGAGGCAGGATCCAACTGCAGCACACGCTTTAATTAACAAACTTTACAACAGGCAAGACTAGATACAGGACTCGGGAACAGGAACAACCAACATGACGTTAAACATTAGACAAGAACTCACAAAGACAGGGCAGAAACACAGGGCTTAAATAATCAGGGACAAACGAGCTTACAGGATAACAAGGGGGCGGAGATAACAAGAAACACCTGGGATAACTAAATGACAAGACAGGGAACCACTAAACATGACAGGACACAACCCACACCATAACAATAGGGGCTCGGGGCCTGTCTGTACTTCAGATGAGCACGTGAGGCTGAGAGCAGCCGAGACTTTCAGCTTCACGTATTTCTTAAATGTCGGGTTCACATTTCTTCTCTTTATCTTTATCTCCACAGATATCATAAAAAACCTTTTCATTTATGGAGTCAGATGAAACAACAAGAGAATACATATGAGAAATGTATTGCATTTAATCAAAAATACTTTGCCACGAGAAAAGACAGTAACGCCGCCTTCACACTGGCAGTTGAAATCAGCTCCGATACGGCAGCGAAACGACCGGAAGTCATTCATTTCCTATGGAAATTCGCAGACCGCATGCGAATGGGTCCGAAACGGGTCCGAACGAGTGCGGTGCGAAGAAAATCGTGTCCGTTGGTCATCCGGATGCGTTCAAAAAATTTAACTCTTGCGAAAAGCTACGGACGGTTCCTTGCGTTGCTAGGTACTGATAAACAAACCTGAATTCTTAACTTTTAATAAAATACATAATGATTTTATAACGATAAGTTGTCATGTAATTTTTTTTATTTTCATGATTTTATAACGCTATTAGGGCAGTTAATACAATTAAAATGTAGGCTATAATCACATTTATAGCCGACCTGACATGTCAACGTCCTGAGCAACTTTCCTCCACGCAGCAGCCTTCCTATTTATGTCTCTATAACCCTCATCAGAGAGATTATACAGAATTGTACATTCTGACAAAATCAACCTTTCTAACCTCTCCGCCATTTTTGTTCTGGCAAAATGGGGGCGTATTGCATATTACGGAGCTGATTTCAACTGCCAGTGTGAAGGCAGTGTAACACGCAGAGACCTTCACCCGCTGATCGAGTCGGACTTTACAGGGTGTAACAATATATTGTGTTACAATGTATCGCAATACAAAAACAATATTTATCATCCATAGCGACAATGTATTGTATATAGCAACAGTAGTTAACCCAAAAACAAAGTTTAGATTTATTTAATTTAGCATCAAATATGATTAACCCAGAAGTTCACACAATTGAGCTTCCGTGTTTATTAATTATTATTGATAAATAAAATAATAAATAAATTATTTATTATAATACGACATTTAATATTTACAATATTTATGTGCAGTCAGGAACAGATGAAGAATATGAATATTTATAATATTTTAATGTAACGGTGTCACCAGTGCTCTGTGAATATGAGAGAAGGATCAAGTAAGCATATTCAAGTTCATTCATAATGTAATACCGAATTTAGCATTTTGCAGTACTTTTTGTTAAATATTTAGTCAATTTTAGCTTTGTTTAAAGTATCATTAGATTCAGTTTTCAGTATTGTGTATCAAGCTGAATCATCACATCAGTGTATTGTCCCTTATTGACTGTCATCTAGCCCAGCCCTGGATTTGGTGAGCTGTAATACTAAGAGAACATTAGTTTTCATATTGTACGTGAATTTATTTTGTTAATTCATTTTCGTGTTTATTTTTAACATATATGTGAAAGTGTTTAACATTTAGAGTAAAATTTGTATTATGAAATTAAACGAGAGTTTGCTGATTCAGGTCATGTACTCTCATTAAACATGCATAACCTGATCACAACATAAAACACAATTTTGACTTTAAAACTTTGAAATAAAAAAAAAACTGTTACTGTCATGTAGATTATTTATATTTTTACACAGCTCTTACTGTCACATCAAGATAGTGGTCATGTACAGATTGATATAACATTGAGCCGATAAATCAGTTCTAATCAGTTAAACGTACTCGGTTACTAACGTAACCTCGGTTCTCTCTAGAGAGGGAACGAGTACTGCGTAATATCTTACGCTATGGGGAAAACTCTTTTCCACGAGATATTGAAGCCAAAAATTATCCTTAATTTTCTACTAAGGTGTAGTGTTTCATGTCTGACGACTGGATTGGCTCGAATGGGGCACCTTTCATGGCCTCCAAGACCGTGGAAAGGTCCCATGTCGGGACTGAAGGGGGCCTGGGAGGGTTTAGCCTCCGCGCTCTTCTAAGGAAACGCACGACAAAGTCGTTCTTTCCTAGTGACTGGCCAGACACCGGTTTTGCAAACGTTGCTATGGCCGCCACGTATACTTTGAGCGTGGAAGGGGTCCTGCCCTTATCCAGTAGCTCCTGAAGGAAGGAAAGCACTTCCGTAACCCCGCAGTCTACAGGTGAAAAGCTCTGCGCTTGACACCAAGCAGAGAACACAGACCACTTCGAGGTGTAGAGCCGTCTGGTAGACGGGGCTCTAGCCTGCGCGATCGTGTTTAACACTCCCTCTGGGAGGTCAGCGGGTACCCGTTGATGGCCCCTGCGTGCAGGGACCACAAATCCGGGCGAGGATGCCAAATCGAGCCTCCCGCCTGAGAGAGGAGGTCTCTCCTCAACGGTAAAGGCCATGGGGCAGTGCTAGTCAGCTGCATCAGGACAGGGAACCACGACTGGTTTGTCCAGAGCGGAGCTATGAGTAGCACTGGGCATCCCTCCCTCCTGATTCGCTCCAACACCTGAGGCAGGAGTGAGACAGGGGGAAAAGCATATAGGAGGCGGCGGGGCCAAACATGGGCCAGCGCCTCCCGGCATTTCGAGAAGAATCTCGGGCAGTGAGCGTTTTCTTGGGACGCGAACAGGTCCACCTGCGCTTTGCCAAACGTTTCCCACAGCAGCTGGATCGTCTGCGGGTGCAGAGACCATTCTTCTGCTGGGACGTTGTTTCTGGACAGCCTGTCTGGCCCCACATTTAGGTGACCAGGCACATGCGCCGCTCTCAGCGAGAGCAGGTTGTGCTGAGCCCAGACCAGGAGGCGTTCCGTCAGTCTGTAAAGGTTTCGGGACCTGACGCCGCCCTGGTGATTTATGTACGCCACCACTGACATGTTGTCCGACCGGACCAATACGTGGTGGCCTTTTATCTGGGGACAGAAGCGCCATAGCGCTTTGTCGACTGCTATTAATTCCAAGCAGTTTATGTGAAGGAGCTTCTCCCGTACTGACCCTAGGCCAGCTAGCGGTCTGCCTTCGAGCAGCGCTCCCTGCCCCGAAGTGGAGGCGTCCGTAGACACCACCTTCACACTCGAGGGGATCCCCAGACTCACACCTGACTGATACCAGTCGGTTGCTTTCCATGGTTTCAGAGCCGAAATGCACTGAAGGTCGACCCTGAGGCGAAATAGACCTGCGGTCTACGCCCTGGGGGGAACTCGTGCTTTTAGCCATAGCTGCAGTGGGCGCATGCGGAGCAGGCCCAACTGGAGTACGGAGGCTGCTGAGGCCATCAGACCCAGCATTTTCTGAAACCTTCTGAGCGGGACTATAGAGCCGTGGCGGAAGGATCTCGCGACATGCTGAATATTCAATCCGCGCTCCGGTGACAGGCGTGCTGTCATGGATAGCGGGTCTAACACTGTTCCCAGAAAGGAAATTCTCCGACTGGGGAGCAGTGAGCTTTTCGCCCAACTGACTGTAAGGCCCAGCTCCTCGAGGTGCTCGAGTAATGCGGCCCTGTGTTCTATGAGCTCCGTTCGTGAACGAGCTAGAATCAGCCAATCGTCCAAGTAGTTCAAAAACTCGCATGCCCCGAAGTCTCAGGGGGGGCGAGGGCCGCGTCCATGCACTTCGTGAACGTACGGGGTGCTAGGGACAGGCTGAACGGCAGGACTGTGTATTGATATGCCTGGCCCTCGAAGGCGAATCTCAAGAATCGCCTGTGATGGGACGCTATTTGTATTTGAAAATAGGCGTCTTTCAGATCTATTGACATGAACCAGTCTCCTTGGCGCACTTGCGCGAGGATTTTCCTGGTCGTAAGCATTCTGAACTGGCGCTTCACAAGCGTTCTGTTCAGCAGTCGCAGATCTAGAATGGGTCTGAGCCCACCATCTTTTTTCGGTACCAGAAAATATCTGCTGTATAAGCCCCCTTCGCCCTGAGATAGAGGTTCTATAGCCCCTTTTCTCAGTAGTTTCGCTATCTCGGCTCGAAGTAGATGAAACACTTCGCTTTACACCGTAGTTTCGACTCGCGCCGTATAACGGCGGGGGCGTCGAGCGAACTGTAGCGAACAGCCTCTCGTTATAGTGTTCAACACCCATTCTGATACCCCGGGAAGCCTTGACCATGCATCTGCGTGAATAGCTAGGGGTAGAATGAAATCTGGGCTCTGGCCGCGGCAGGACGGCGGCTCGAGAGCCCCTGTGTACTGGGAACACAACACCGTGTTTACAGCGTTCGAGGCGGGGGGCGCGCTGATCACAGCGGGCAGCCTGGCCGCGCTCAGCTTCTCTATGGCGGGACGCGCAGAGAAAGCGAGCGGGGCGAATCCCGTGGGATTCGGCGCGTATGAGGGAATGTGGGCACATTTACTACATGCGGGCACATTTACTACACTGAGAATACTGTCAGCTCGCGCCGACTAAATCACTGCTGTGTTTACAGCGTGCGAGGCGCGCGCTGATCACAGCTGGCAGCCTGGCCGCGCTCAGCTTCTCTGTGACGGGTTGTGCAGAGAAAACGAGCGGGGGCGAATCCCGTGAGATTCGGAGTGTCTGTGAGAAATGCGGGCGCGAGACAGCGGGCACATTTTCAGCACGGAGAACACTCGGCTCGCGCCGACTGAATCAACGCTGTGTTCACAGCGTGCGAGGTGCGCGCTAGTCACAGCGGGCAGCCTGGCCGCGCTCAGCTTCTCTGTGACGGGTTGTGCATAGAAAGCGAGCGGGGGTGAATCCCGTGGGATTCGGCGTGTCAGTGAGGAAATGCGGGACAGCGGGCACATTTACTGCACTGAGAACACTGTCGGCTCGCGCCGACTAAATGTGTGTTAGTTTCGTTTTTACAGAAACCAAGGGACACACATCATGTAGTGTAAGCGGGCATTGTATGGGCGCGTTCACTACATTTTCTGCACAACCAACATGAGTTGGTTTTATTTGTGCTAGCCCTGCACCGTGGCGGGCTGTGTCTGGGTGTGGGAATGGGCACTGGGACGTGGGCATTCTTACAACACTCGTAACACCATCGGCCGTGGCCGGGACACCAGAAAATGCACTCTTTATTGGATTTATCTGGGTAGCCATAGAAACGGCTTTTGTGCGCAGGCAAGCGGGCTGAGACACCGGCTGCTTCACTGCGAAATACACTGGGACAGTCACAACGCATGGAACTGAACGAGCGAGAAGTTTTGGTGGAAATCCGGCCGCAGCGGGATCTGAACACCGTCACTTTCCTAGAGAGACTAGGAAGGCCATGAGACCTCAGGCTTTACCTCAATCCTCGGCCGGGGCCCGCGCTGAGGGGGGCGGCGTCCAGCAGAGCGAGAGCGCGGTGTTTGATCTCGGGCCTGGCGGCGCTGCTAGTTAGCCGAAACGACGGCCTTTGTGCGCAGGCAAGCGGGCTGTGGAACCAGCTTGCTCACTGCGAAATACACTGGAACAGTCACATTGCTTGGAACTGAACGAGCGAGAAGTTTTGGTGGAAATCCGGCCGCAGCGGGAACTGAACACCGTCGCTTTCCTAGAGAGACTAGGAAGGCCTTGAGACCTCGGGCTTTATCTCAATCCTCGGCCGGGGCCCGCGCTGAGGGGGGCGGCGTCCAGCAGAGCGAGAACGTCGAGGAACACGGAGCGCTCAGCTTCCGTCATCTCGGATAGCGTTAGCCACAAATGTATCTCACCCTTCAGGGGGGAAAGGCGCGGGTCTCGACTGTGACGGAGCTTCGTCTTTCCCGAGAAAGCGTCCGTCCAGCCTATTGCGCGTTAGTTGCGCGAGCGCCTTTCGGTCGAGGCCGATGTAATCCACGGCTTGAGAGAGCGGACGCATCGGCTCAGTTTCAATGCCGTCTCCGGTAAGTTCGTCGAGCTCAAGTGCGGACGCGGCGGCAGACGGCGGCCACTGTCCGTCCGTGGGCGACTCGAGCGAAGCCGGCGAAGCTGGCGGGCGAACCGGCGAGCTTTGGCGGGCTGGAAATAGCTCGGGCGCGCGCTGGGCGCGGCGCTTCTTGCGGCGCGGCGTCACGGCAGGCTGGGATGCGGGCTCGGATAACGCAGCTAGGCGAGTCCGCAGAGTCACCATAGGCAAACGTTCACAATGATGGCATCCGCCGTCAGCGAGCGCGATGGCCGCGTGATCCTCACCCAGGCAGGACATGCAGATGACATGGCGGTCCTCATCGCTGAGTGGGGCTCGGCAAGAACCACAGGAAGGCATCTTTAAAAAGACGCCGCTCTTTTAGAGGGGTGGGAAAAAAAGGCAGATAATGCAATCACACACACTCTAAGCAGAGGAAAGGATATGTACGCCGGAAAGCGCAGCAGGTACGGCGGCTGAAGGCGGCGAGGCCAGCGACTCCAGGCTCAATGGCACGTCCCGCTGAAGGCTACAGGTCGACGGCGTGGCTTCTCACTCTGGATCCAGCGATGCGGGAGGCTTCGCTGAAGAGATAAAAATCGACGTAAGAGCAGCTATCGAGCCTAGATATAGGGCGAGACCACGCCCTTTCTGGCGGGACGTGACGATATGGGCGCGGAAGGCCCCCATTCGTCGTGACGTCACGCAGAGCCTCTCTCGATAGGCTGCTGCTATTGCCGCAGAGCAGCCAATAGGCGCGCGAGCTGTCTCGCCTAGGTCTGCTTGCTGCTGCAAAGCGTTTTACATTAGTAGAAAATTAAGGATAATTTTTGGCTTCAATATCTCGTGGAAAAGAGTTTTCCCCATAGCGTAAGATATTACGCAGTACGAGAGATACTCTCGTAAGAGAACTGTGTTATATCACTTGTTGATTTCCACTATTTATGAACTTTGAAGATTCATTTTAAAATCTAGTACATGTTTTTGACAAAATAAATGCATCAAATATATTTGATGGTGAAGACAGAAAACCAACCTGAACAGATTACTCCAACATCTTCACTGTGACTCAGTGAACAGTCATGTTCACCCATGTTTAAATGTGAGCAGTTGAATATTGAGGTCTCTGATCCACTACAGAAGACATTATCCATCCAGATTTGTCCTGATCCTGGTCCAAAGTGAGCGGCACGCATTGTATTTGAAGTATCGCCACAGCCTAACTCTCTACACACCACTGCAGTGTTTGGCAAACCCCAATAATCATCACACACTGTTCCCCACTGACCTCTATAATACACCTCCACTCTACCAGCACAGGAATTATTGCCACCCACCAGCCTCACGCTGCCTGTAGACAAGATACAGAATGATTTACTGTATATACAATTCACAGTGAGAGAAGACAAACCACAACAGACTTTAAGTCAGCAAAACAGATGAACATAGAAAATGACCATAAAAAATAAGTACATTTACATTTATATTAATTCAAATATTATACATACACACATTGAACTATGACTTATATTATGACCATTTTATAAATAACACAGAGTAAATCACTACAACGTTAACTCACACATAATGATCCTGTGTGTGTGTACATACCAGCTGTGGCGAGTCTGATCACAGATGACAAAAAGATGAGTGTTAGATAGCTCTCCATCTTCACTGATCATAAACTCTGCTTGATCAACTCAGAAGTGAAAGGTTCAAGAGAGACAGAGACAGAAGACTCTACAATCACCAAACAACAACCCAATCAAAGTCACTTTTACCTTATTAGACAGAAGAGAGGAAATCATCAAACAGTTTCACTGACAAATCAGGAGACGTATTTATGATTCTCACCATATTTATTAAAAGCACGTCAACACTGATGATCATAACTCCTCCTCCACCTTATAGAGACACTTTACTGGGGAGAAACATGCAAGATAGAGGAGTGACAAAGTTACACATACAGGAAACTGAGTTCAGGGACATGAAACATTCCAGTTTATTTACAGCATTTGCAGATATACAAACACTGATAACTAACTGCTTCATCTTTCTCACTTTGAGTCCATGTTTAGAAATATTAGTTGGATACAAACATAAATCAAATGGGCTGTTTTAAAGATTCATTTTAACAACTATTATATTGAGAAGTAGCCAATATTAGCAATGCTTGTCATGCTTTTCAAGTGCACAGTAAATGTTATTTCACAAAAGATTGTAAAGGAAAGAGCATTTTCTTAAAAAATAATAATGATTTTAAAAAGACAATAAAGTATATGCCTTTACCCAGTTCATCATATATACAGTAGCAATACTCGACCAAGTTTGCACTTTGCAGCTGCGCAATACCGATCTATTCCTATGGGTGACAGTAACTATATGATGTCTATGAGTAAAACGACTATGAGATGACAGACTTGTGGTGACTGACTATACCCCTGACATTTATGATTAGCTATTATGTACTACTCCTGTATGTAAATTATGTTTTGTTCTTATTAAATGCAATAAAAAATAATAAATAAATAAATAAATAAATAAATAAATAAATAAATAAATAAATAAATAAAAATAAACTTATGGTGACTGTATTGATATGTGTTCCATATCAACTGGGCCACTAGGTGGCAGTATACAGCTGCCGTAAGCCAAGTTCAACAATGTACTGACGAGGCTCACTCACCGAGTAATTATCAAGGGGGTAATCCATCAGCCGGAAGTTGAAGCTGCCTCCATTGTAGCTGGCTATCACCTGCTGTTAGCATCCCATTGACTCCCATTCATTTTGGCGTCACTTTGACAGCGAATAACTTTACATCTGAGGTGTCCAAAGACTCCATTTGTCCATTATTTATTTCTAAAGAAACATGACAATGTATAAAAGGCTCCATTACTTTGTATCTTACGTTATGGCCCTGTAGAAGCCGTTTTTGTAAAAATAGGCTAACGACTGCGTCATAACACACGACTCTCTGTCGCGCAGAAGAGACATTTACCGTAAAGACAGAAGTAGAAGCTCGCGCGCAATCGGGGGGACGTGGAGGCATAAAGTCAAGGAGAAGCCCATGAGTCATAAAGTTGCTCCTGCTGCGAGCTCATGAACAGCTAATACTCACGATCTCTGGCTCTGCAAGATTCGGAAGGGAATGATTCAGATTCCTCTTGGCACCGCTACTAGAAGACGTACAACTGTCAGTCAGGTTGCTCACGTCGTCAAGCTCAGTTTGAGCATGCGCAGTACACTCGGCTATCAGGAAGTGAGTGCCCATGTTGGGCTTCAACTCTCTCCGTTGAAATCAACGGGGTCGCTGAGTCCATTTCTTTTACTGTCTATGGTAATTATATCAGAATGTCTTTATTCCCCTCCCTAACACAGTGTTGATCATGAAATACTGTGTTAGGGAAAAGGTGAAGTGTCAAGTGATATCTTGATGTCAGCTGATTCTGGGAAGCATACAGTGTTAGTTTTGTTGGACCTTACATCTGCTTTTGACACTATTGATCACAATATTATGCTTAATAAACTTCAGGATCTATTGGGGATATCTGGATCAGCTCTGAAATGGTTTTCATCTTACCTTACTGGTAGAAGTTTTAGTGTTTTTTTAAATCAGAATACTGCAGGTTTATCGAGTGGTGTTCCTCAGGGTTCTGTCCTGGGACCGATTCTTTTCCTTCTGTATATACTCCCTCTAGGACAGATAATAAGCCAGTTTCAGGATGTCTCTTATCACTTGTATGCAGACAACATTCAGTTATACTGTTCCTTTAAGCCTACTGAGTTATTTAAATTGTCATCTTTAATCAACTGTCTGAGTAGGATCAAGCAGTGGCTAAATGACAACTTTTTAATGCTGAACTCAGCCAAGACTGAAACTTTAATTATTGCCCCTGAGCAGAGCATCCCTCAGATAAAACAACATATCGGTGCCTTAGGTTTGTCTGTTCAGCCGAGTCTCAGGAGCTTAGGTGTTGTTTTTGATGTGGCCATGTCTCTGGAGAAACACTCGAAACAACTTATTAAAAGTTGTTCAATTAAGGAATATTTCTAAGATAAGAGCCTTGGTGTCAAAAGCCGAGTTGGAGATGATCATTCATGCATTTATCTCTTCTCGTTTAGACTATTGTAATAGTCTTTTTATCTGCCTTAATAAGAAGGATCTTTGTTGTCTCCAGACTGTCCAAAGTTCTGCTGCTAGGCTTTTAACCCACACGAGTAAAAGGGCACATATTACTCCAGTTTTAGCTTCACTTCATTGGTTACCAGTGATTTT
The DNA here is from genome assembly GCA_036326025.1 of Chrosomus eos. Lineage (NCBI taxonomy): Eukaryota > Metazoa > Chordata > Actinopteri > Cypriniformes > Leuciscidae > Chrosomus > Chrosomus eos. The sequence goes on along the minus strand of CM070822.1, from coordinate 2,946,207 downwards.
TAGAATGCACTTCAAAATTTTGGTTCTAACTTTTAGAGCCCTACAAGGTCAGGCACCCCATACATCTCTGACCTGATACAGCTGCGTACATCCTCATGTGCTGTAATGTATTTATAAAAACATCCAGTATGTGGCAGTTTTGTGGGCAAAAATGCCTTGTTGATGTTAGAGGTCAGAGGAGAATGGGCCGACTGATTCAAGCTGATAGAAGAGTAACTTTGACTGAAATATCAACTCGTTACAACCGAGGTATGCAGCAAAGCGTTTGTGAGGCCACAACACGCACAACCTTGAGGCGGATGGGCTACAACAGCAGAAGACCCCACCAGGTACCACTCATCTCCACTACAAATTGGAAAAAGAGGCTACAATTTGCAAGAGCTCACCAAAATTGAACAGTTGGAGACTGTTCAATAGGCCTTCAAAAGCCGTACAGCAAACCCATCTAATCTGGTGCCTATTACACGCCAAACTAAGATCGCTGTGGGGACAAAAAGTAAGACTGTTAAGTTAGCACTTTTAAACATCCGCTCACTTAAAAATAAATCACTTCTAGTCAACGACTTAATAACCACATACAATCTGGACTTTATGCTTCTAAATGAAACTTGGCTAGAAGACAGCTGCAGTGCAACAGTCCTCAATGAAACATCCCCTCCTAACTTTACTTTTATGAGTGTTTGCAGAGCGGGTAAGAGAGGCGGGGGCTTAGCTGCTCTTTTTAAAGATGTCTATCAATGTAAGCAAATATCATTTGGGAATTACCCGTCTTTTGAATATCTGGGTATTGTGTTAAAAGGTGCTCCACGTATTTTACTTATCATTGTTTACAGGCCTCCAAAATACTCTCCAGCCTTTGCTGAGGACTTTACAGAACTGTTATCAACAATTTCCTCAGAGTTTGACTGTTTTGCCATTGCTGGAGATTTTAACATTCACATAGATAATGCAGAAACCAATATGGCAAAAGAAATCAAAACTGTTTTAAAAACTTTTGATCTGACTCAGCATGTACATGGACCCACACACAATCGTTTGGAAACAAAGATGAAGTTCTCAAGGTGAATGCATACCTTCACTCTAGGGGTCTAACAACTAAAAATCAAGTCAGGAATCTTGGTGTGTCTCTAGAGTCAGACCTTAGTTTCAGTAGTCATGTCAAAGCAATCACTAAATCAGCATACTATCATCTGAAAAATATTGCAAGAATTAGATGCTTTGTTTCCAGTCAAGACTTAGAGAAACTTGTGCATGCTTTCATCACCAGCAGGGTGGATTATTGTAATGGACTCCTCACTGGCCTTCCTAAAAAGACCATTAGACAGTTGCAGCTCATACAGAACGCTGCTGCCAGGATTCTGAGCAGAACCAGAAAATATGAACATATCACACCAGTCCTCAGGTCTTTACACTGGCTCCCAGTTACATTTAGGATTGATTTTAAAGTATTATTATTGGTATATAAATCATTCAATGGGCTAGGACCTCAATACATTGCAGATATGCTCACTGAATATAAACCCAACAGATCACTCAGGTCATTAGGATCACATCAGTTAGAAATACCAAGGGTTCACTCTAAGCAAGGAGAGTCTGCTTTTAGCTACTATGCCAGCCGCAGCTGGAACCAGCTTCCAGAAGAGATCAGATGTGCTCCTACAGTAGTCACATTCAAATCCAGACTCAAAACACATCTGTTTAGCTATGCTTTTACTGAATGAGCACTGTGCCACTGTTCGTCCGACTGTTTTTACTGTACTTTATTTTATTTTTTATTCTAAACTGTTTTAATTATTCTTATTTGTTTTGATTATTTTATTTTCTCCTATGTAAAGCACTTTGAATTACCATTGTGTATGAAATGTGCTATATAAATAAACTTGCCTTGCCTTGCCTTGCCAATGTGACATATGCCAACGGCACAGATATCAGCAACCAAAAGAGCCCATGAAATCACACGACAAACCAGTGGAACCATGGAGAAAGGTTGGAATGGATTTATTTCAACTGAAGGACAAAGACTACTTGTTGCTCGTGGACTATCATTCCAATTACCCAGAATTTGTGAGGCTGTCAAACACAACAGCAGAACAAGTGATTGTGCAAACAAAAGCCAGATTTGCACGTCACGCTATTCCAATAACTGTAATAAGCGACAATGGACCACAATTCAAAAGTCAGAGCTTTCAGGACTGAAGATCCATACCTGGCTGTTCTTAACTACAGAGCATCACCATTGGAGAATGGCCTTTCACCGGTGGAAATGCTCATGAATAGGAAACTGCGGATGAAGCTTCCATCAGCGAAGCATCACAAGGTACAGAGTACACGGAATTCTGCGAATGAGAGGTAGGTGTTTGGCAGAACAGCCAAACCGCTAAGTCCACTAGCTCAGGAGGAAGTAGTGCCAAAGTGGTAAAAGAGACTAGTACACCCAGGTGACAGGTCATACGAGGTGTTGACAGAGCATGGAAAGATAATGAGACGGAACAGAAGACACCTGCTCAAAGTGCCTCAGAGAAACATAAGAATCAAGGAAAGTGACTCACATGACCTGGAAATCTGCAATGTGAACAATCAAAATTGCAAGGCAAGCTATTAGAGACTGATAAAGATAAAGACGATGAGACTCAGACAGAACGTCCAAAAAGAAAAATTAAAAGGCCACAAAGACTGCTAGAAGACAGGTGAAGTTGTGTTCAGATAACAGATAGTTTTTTTTTTTTTGTAAAACCAGGGTAATCTGAGATTATGTTCAGAGATTATGTTCAGATAAAGTTTCAAATTTAAGTGGAGACAACTAAGAATTGTAAATGGTGGAATATAAAGAGTTATTTGTATTATTTTTTGAAGAAAAAAAAAAGAAAAGAAAAAAAGATAAAAGGGAAGATGTATAGATATGTGTTCAATATCAACTGGGCCACTAGATGGCGGTATAAAGCTGCCGTAAGCCAAGTTCAACACTGTGTTAGGGAGGGGAATAAAGGCATTCTGATAAGTTGATAACAGTACTCGGTGAGTGAGCCTCGTCAATACAGTGACTATGTAGACACCGCCGGACTAAAAAATATTTCAGGAATTATGTCATATTTTCCGTCTGCTGTTTAGAATCACAACTATCCCCAAATGAATCGTTTGAGTCGGTTCTTCACACTGAATTGTTCGAACGGGTTAGCACAAAGGAATCCAATTGGAAGTATTTATAACACAGGGAAAAAATGTTGAGCTCAGTGAAGTGTCTCTTTACCTACTACCAACTGAAACGAAACCTGCAACCACATACTATCGTTTGTCAGCAATCAAGAAGCTCTTTCTGCACCCAGATAGCAAAAAAATCCGCACGGCTTCGTTTTGCCGCCGGCCCTAAGCTGTCGGCTATAGGTGCGTCTCGCTGGCGGGGAGCTTACGTTTGCCGCCGAATTCGTCACGCCCATTTTTTGCGAGATGCCGCCGGCGAATAGCTGGCGGGCCGCCGGCTTCATTTTCTCTGGCGGTTGCCTCCGTCTAATGGACCGCGGCCGGCTGGCGGCAAGCCGCTTTGAAATACAAGGATTTCTACTCTCAAAATCGACCAGCCATGGCTTTTTTTTTTTGTTGTTGCTCTAAAGCCATTAGGGTTTTTTAGGCTATAACAGATTTGACTCTTGATTCCATTATAAGTTTTAGGAAATGACATTTTAAATTACTTTGAAACTTTAATTACTTTGAAACTTTCATTTTAAATTACTTTGATTATACAGTAATATTGGCTATGTAAAATATATTTAATTATTTTATGCAGGTAAATTTTTTTGTACATTTCTTTGATTGATGCACATTTGAGACATGCACCAATAAACCAAAAATTATTTGGCAATAAACTTACTTGGCAATAAATATCTTTCTGATTAGATTTTAAAATAGATATTTAATTCATGGTATGAACAATTTAGCAGATTATTTTTTTAAAGGCAATAAAAAAAAATCTAAACACATTATAAATGTTAAAAATGTATTGCTAAAACCCATTACAAAGACTGTAAACTGTGAAGTAGCCTACTGAATTGGGGAGTTAGACCTTTAAACAGTTTTGCACCATTGGTGTGTTCAGGATTTTTTGGACGGGGCTAAAACGGTGGCTCGATGACGCACTGGAACCGCTGAGGCTGGCTCGTGGCTCGCACATTGCGCATCAGTTGACGGGCTTTGGTTATGGGTTTGCCGCAGTTAGATTAGAACACTTAAATAGCATGGTGTTACACACTCCTGTACAGTAGCTGGCGGTATGCACCTACAAGTTGGTTACAACTTACAATCCGCCATTAATCAAGAGAAAAAGAAGACGAAGATTGCCGAAGTCACTACAGGCTACAGTTTGCTAGCTAGCAAAGTCATCGACTACCGTCGTTTAAGTAAGTATATGTTTCCCTTTTGTGTAACGCAATATTATGTTTACATTGTTTTAGTTAATATTTTTAAAATATCCAAGTTAGTATAATCTTTGTTTTTGCAGTATGCTGCTAGTCCAGTAGCTAGAGTGGCTAACGTTAGCAAGTGTTAGCTAACACATGCTGTTTTGCCTTTGTTACAGGACAAACTGAGGTTAAGCAATGTTGCTAGTAAATGTTACATGTAGAAATGTAATTAGCTACTTACAGTAGTTAGCCAAAGCTTCACATCTAGAAAGACTACGTATAACTTAAGTTTTTTTTTAACAAAACATAACATAATAATGTATATAGGTTGTGTAATAAATTATTTTGTTTGTCTGAACAAGTATGCTGCTAGTTCATTTCACAATGTAGCTACAGTGGTTAATATTGGTTCTCTTTGATCACTACAGCAGCAAGCTTTATGGAAAAGAACATGTGACATACAACATGCATGGATTGGTTTGGTGCACCTCATACAATATGCCAAAAATCATGGTGTCCTTGATAACATCTCATGCTTCCCATTTGAAAACTTCCTTGAGTGCCTGAATAAACAATGGGAGAAAGTCATCGCTCAGTTATTGGCCCTTGGACTCCCCTGGCACCTCGTGTACAGCATGAAGTTTTCTGCTATGAAGGTATATTCTAGGCCTATATTAGTGTCCAGTGTTTTAACAGTATTGAAAATAGTGCCTTTATATATATATATATATATATATATATAAATAAATAAATAAATAAATAAATAAATAAATAAATAATTATTTTTTATGAAGATTTCCAGAGACTCCAGAATGAAAAACAAGCCCTGAGGGAAAGCAATGCACCAGCAGGTGAGAACATGCACTCTTTCTTAAATTTAACTTTTTTGTGTGCGTCCAAAATTACCATATGCCTTTTATTTTGTAGCTTCAGATGACAGCGGCTCACTTCGAGAGCAGGTGAAGCAAGTTGGGACAATGTTGAAGATGTTTGCTCGCACTGGGCAATCAGGTACAACTCGCAAACAACGCAGGCGTTAGTTGTTGGTTTAATTCCCACTGGGGCCCATCTGTACATGTAGTAGACCTAGATATAACTGTCATAGTTTTGTAGTTGAGAGGCCAGGACTGACTACTTTATTCTTTTATTCTGGGAACCCCTGTAGGTGCAGATCAGACCCCAATGCTGCGACGTCTTGGAGAGTTTGGTGATGTTGTGCGTAGCATGGACAACAAAATGGACACTATGCTGCAACATTTTCAGTGCCAATGTGTCTGTTGGAGAGTTATCCCTGCCAGGAGATCCGTTACTCCCCCTAGACACCCAGGAAGATTTGGCGTTACTTGACAACAGTATGAGGCAGGATAAAGAGCTTCAGGAATGATTTTGTAAGTGTTCTGATTTCATTTATAACGCCATAGGGTAATCTAAAAAGTAAAATTAAGATTGTACACTGCATATTCTACAGTCTAAATCCACAGCCTGTTACATTTTAAATTTATGAGAAGCTTCAGAGAAATGTAATTTGTTACACTTTTTTTGTATTTTCAGCTTCGGTTTTTGGCAATCAAATGCGGGAGGGACCTAAAGACAACCGTGTGTTGAATGCTTCAGAGTACATCTTCTCTAATCACCTTTCCATCAATACAATCTGGACTGGTGTAGGGGATAAAGCATGTTTTAGAGACATGTTCCTGAAGACCATTGTTCAAAGTAAGTTGGATATTTTTTTTAATATTTAAGTAGATGTGTATGACCTTATGCTATTCAAATAGAATGACAGATCTGTATTTTCTACAGGAGCCATCCGGAAGAACCCGGCGACCCAGGATGCCACTGATGAGGAGATCCAGGTTAACGTTATGCGTTACCTGAAAGGAGCATCTGACCGTGAAGGCAGAAAAAGGCGCAGCACCGCTGAGAGGGACCCACAGCCGACCCCTTAAACCTTGTTACAGTGTTTAACTATTCTATTTTTAAATATAGCTTGTAAATCCTAGATTATACATCTAATACTTGATATCTGCACATTATCTGGTATCAAATATTCTACTTACCGTGACTTCAGTATTGGCTTATTTAATTCTGTCAGTGCTTAACGATTCTATTATAGTTTGTAAATCCTATTTTATGCCTAATATTTGATATTGCACATTAACTAGTACCAAAAATTCTACTTTCATTCCATCAGTGTGCTTAAAGGGATACTCCACTTTTTTTGGAAATAGGCTCATTTTACAACTCCCTCAGAGTTAAACGGTTGAGTTTTACCATTTTCAAATACATTCAGCTGATTTTCTGACATTTAGAAGAATATCAGTAACCAGACAGTTTCTAGTCCCATTGACTTCCATAGTAGGATATACTATGGAAGTCAATCAGCTGAATGTATTTGAAAATGGTAAAACTCAACTGTTTAACTCTGAGGGAGTTGTAAAATGAGCCTATTTCCAAAAAAAGTGGAGTATCCCTTTAACTGTTATTCTATTAAAATAGCTTGGAATACTATACCAAGCTATATCTCTGATAATTGATATTGCACATTACCTGGTACTAAATATTCTACTTCATTCCGTCACAGTGCTTAACTGTTATTCTATTGTTAAAAATAGCTTGTAAATCCTTGTGCCACAGGTAAGCATTGCAGTTATAATGGTATATTGTACTCTAGAGGTTTTACTCTTATTACCACTTCACCTATTGTTAGAAATGACTTGTAAATATGATGTTACACCTCAAATTATTTGGTATTCTTCACTTTCTTTTGTACCAAATATCCTCATTACTTGAGTTTACTGGTAATTCTTTTAATCCCAGAGCTGACCTCTTTATATTATTACCAAGTATTGTAAGTGTTACAATAGTGTTTTTTACAAGTGTTTTTTTAACCAAAATTTAATTGGAAACCTGCATGTTAGTGTGTGTGTGTATTTGTATTTTTCTGTTATATTTCAGTGATCTGACATCTTGTTTTAATGACAGTTACTGTACTTTGAAATGTGGAATTAAAATGCCAAATGGAAATGTGTCTGGTTTGATCAATCATTATTCTTGATAAACTGCATGCTATAAATATTAAATAAATATATATATATATATGCAATAAGCGGCGGGGCAGCTCGCTCGAAAATAGCGTTTGCCTCCGACGGGCCGCGGAAGGTCCGCCTTCGGTAGAACGGCGGCTGGCCTGCGGGCCGGCCGCGGAACGAAGGCGGTAGGACGGCGGCTGCCGCTTTTAAAAAGCGGCTGCCGCCGGCGGTGCGCCGTCAAACGTGTTTGCGATTTCGCCATTCTGACCCCGGATTTCCACCAACTGCAGAACGGCTGCGGATCGGCTCCGCTGCGTGTCGGATCCGTGCTCCGCCGTCCTTCAAAACCTACCAGATCCGGATTTATTGCGGAACGGCTGCGGCCATGACTGACAGCTGAAGTCACGAGGACATACGATATCTCCCAAATTTACGTATGATGATGATGTTTCTAAACAGAATCATAAAACCAGCAAGTTTGTTTCCATCCAGAGGAGTAGAGGGGAAACTCTGTGCTGACCTGCTTTTTTGTGGAAATTATTGTGATTCTACCATACAATATTTATAATTATATAATCAACTTATAAAATACTAAATGTCTATTATGAATGTATTGGGAAAGGAGTAGGCTGTGTAAATAAAGTTAACTATTGTTCTTGTGGAAAAAGAAAAAAGTATATAAAAAAAATCTCCGCCCATTATGACGTTTTCGAGGTGTAGTGAAGGGAAATACGATTCGCCGTAAGCACGGAGTATATTATTTTGAAAATTACCGGATGTTTTATTTTGTTTCTGTGCTCGACTTCCTGCGGCGCTCTCCGGCATCCGGCAAAAATAGAAACTCTGCGTATCTTCTCCGGAGGGCTGCGGTCGCCGGAGCTGGGACGGAGTCGGAACGCAGCCGTTCCGCAGTCAGTGAAAATACACACATTGACTTTAATGGAAACCTATTGACTCCGCCGCCGTTCCTGAGCGGATCCGCAGCCGTTCCGCAGTTGGTGGAAATTGGGGGTGACGCTTCTACTGCCTCCGGCGCGCCGCCGGCGGTCCGCCGACTCATTGCTATCTGGGCATGTGCAGCTTTGAACGACTCGGTAAGTTATGGACAATTTTCAACCAAAAGAAAACTAAAAGTACCAAAAAGTCGAATGATATTACCATATGGTTTCATTTATGGCTGCAACACTTGTATACTGTAGTAGATGAAATTGGAAAAAGTTATTGCCCATTTTCCGGTCTGTAGTTTTTAACGATGGCTATAAAGCTGCACTGGGGTTCTGTTCTGTTGTTGAGCATTAACTCATAGCCTAATATAGTGTTATAATATAAGTTATTATAAAGTTATTCATATGGTTTATTCACGTGTTACAGATTGTTGACTTACACATAGGCCTATATAACAAAACAAACAAATGTGTGTGTGTGTGTGTGTGTGTGCACTAACTTGGATGGGTTAAATGCAGATGGACAAATTCCGACTCCAAATATATGGGTTACCATACTTTGCCTTCACATGTCACTTTCATTTTGTTGGGCAGTCGTTGGGCAGAGCCTTGATCAAAGCACCTAACCCCCAATCGCTCTCCAGGCGCCACAGAAAAATGGCTGCCCACTGCTCCGAGTGTGTGTCCACAGTTTGCAGTGTGTGTGTTCATTATTGCTAATGTGTGTGCACTAAATTGAGAGGAGTATGGGTAACCATTTGGCACATTTACATTCATCTACAGCCTGAGAATGGATTTAAAAGTAAAATGCCAAGCAGATAAGCAATATGCATATTTATTTATTTATTGGTTAAAACAGGCCTGACCACATAAAACATTATTTTGATTCAGATCAATTAATTAACAGGGTTATTGTAAAAGTTACTTAATGCATCCAAAATAAATGTAAAAAAAAAAAAAAAAAAAAATCAGCATTATCCACTCATAAAAATGCAGTACATGCTGCCACCTTGGTGAGGCTGTTACATCACATTTTTGTTTATTTTGGTAATTTTGCAGAAAAGACATTGTTATTTATTTTACTGGTATTAACAAGGTCAAAATAAACAATACAAAATCACACAGTGTCATATACATTTAAATACAAAAAAACAAACAAAAAACAAACACCTGAGATTTGATATATCAATAACAATTTAACTCAAACTTTTAAGTGTTCAAATGTTTTGAACTGCCGTGGTCATTGAGCCGAATGATCCCCCTTCTTTTTTTGACTCCTCCTCCACATCATCATAATCTGTTATTAAAAACAAAATCTTTTATGTTTTTTTATTTATGTTGTAATCAGATAAAAAAAAATGTGGTCTATGAATCTGGAAAACATACTAACAATAACTTAATAACTTACCTAACAGGTTTCTCACATCTTCACTCACACTCATCACATCATCATAGTCCTCCTGAACTCCCTCTGATCAAGAACGACATAAAAATAAACATCAGATTATAAAACAATTTAGCTGCGTCCCAATACATAGGCTGCATCATTTGATGGCCGATTGCGTCACCGTAGCACGACGAAGACTGTCTCCCTTTCTCCTTCAAATGCGGCCTCATATGCTTTTGTTTCCTGTGAAATGAAGGATACAACAGACGGATCCTCCGTGGCCTTGCCTAGCCCAGAAATCATTGCGCTCCAGTGACGACAGGATTTTTTTTTTTTTTTATTGCAGAATTACACTTTTAAATGCAAGTATTGCATTTCAGCTTACTCAAATATCTAACAATCCAAATGTAAAAATAAAAAACTCATATCTTACTAAGATGTGATTATATATGGTGAATATATTTATATATGGTGAACATATTTAGACAGTTTGTGAACCCTGTTTTGGTTTCAGACAGTTTGATATAACTTTCCAAAAAAGTCCAGTACAAATGTTACTGCCGCTCATCAATGTCAGCTGTCACAGTTGCTAGGCGACAAGAACAATCTCCTGTAGACCGTCCCATTTAACAATGCTCGTTTTGTCGTTCGTGCCCTTCAAAGGATGCAGCCTCTGAATTGGGACACATCTTTTATCTTATTTGAAGGATGCTTTTTCCCTTTAAGTGACTTAATTACACAAAACTCATGTCTAATACTCATGCAAACATGTAAGGGTGATAATAAAATGTAGTTCTGTTCAACCCACCGATTTGCGATCTCTGTCCATTAATGATGACATCATCATAATTCTCTAGTGTAACTACATGTGTAAATAGAAGCCCAAAAATTTTAATAGAAACCAAAAAACATATTAACTGTAATTTTAAAATAGTATCAGTTATGCGGTTTATTTTAAAGGAATATTATTATTCTTTATTGTTCTAAAAAAAAAAAGACCTTTTTTGATAAAAGAGTTCTGTCCACTGGTGATTACGTCATCATAGCTCTCAGGGGTGTCTTCTACAAAATCACACATATTTTAAATCAGTTAATCTCAGAACTTTAATATACTGAAACGTATTTCAATATGCTATTATAGAATAACAGAACGACACCTGTCTCACGATCTGGTTTCAGTCCATCAGTGATGACATCATCATAGTATCCCGGTGTGATTTCCTTCTTCATCTCTTCTGCATCAACACAGAATATGTTTAGATACAAAACCCAAAATATGTTCTTGTTGCAGGTCATGAGACCAAAGTTCTCTTACGAGAGTACTCTCGTGTTGCGTAAGCTAGCTTACGCTACGGGAAAACTCCTTTTCTCGAGAATACTGAAGCCAAAAAATTATCCTATAATTTTCTCATATTTAAAACGCATGCTTGCACAGAGCAGACCTAGAATAGGCAGCTCGTGCGCCTATTGGCTGCTCTGCGGCAAGATGCTGCAACCTATCGGTGGACTGGGAGTGACGTCAGCACCAATAGCAGCGCGGGTGCCCGAGTGCGTCACGTCCCGCCAGAATAGGCGTGGCTTACCTCTATGTAAGCCCGGTCCAGATAGGGTGTTCTTTGATTTTTCTCCACTTCAGCGAAGTATTCACATCGCTGACTCTCCAGAGAAGCCATGCCGTCGAAACAAGCACCTCAGCGGGACGAGCCCTCTGCACTGCAGTTGGAAGCCGCCTTCGCCGCTTCATCGCCGTACCTGCTGCGCTATCCGGCGCCCATATCCTTTTCATATTCCTTCTCTAGTATTCTAAAAGAGCAAGAGGCGTTGTTTCAAATGCCTCGAGTTTCCAAATGCGGCTCGTGTCGAGCCCCTCTCAGCGACAATGCGCGAGTCTCGCCGCGGCCGGACCGCCATTGAAAGCAGCACGCATCGCTCTCACAGCTCCCTCGACGGAGGCGGCTGGAGTAGTGAATTTCGCAGCCAACGAGCCCGTTACGTTACCCGCTCGCCTGCACACAAAAGCCGTTTTCACGGCTACCCAAAAAAAAAAAAAAAAAAAAAAAAAAAAAGTGTGCGCTTCCCGCCTGGGACGAAACTGCGCGTAGCTTCCTTTACGTTACAAGGAAGCTACCGTGCCCCCGCATCAATAGACTGCTGTTCTAACCGCGCGTAGCTTCCTTTACGTTACAAGGAAGCTAGCGCGCCCCTGCAGAAGCAGTCACTCTGCCCCTTGTGGGACCGCGCAGTGATAAGCGCCGTTCCCAAGGGCTGCCGGAGCCTGTAGCCACAGCGACGCGCTCGCCGGAAAGCCTCCCTCGAGCCTCGCTTTTTCACCTTCCGCGCCTCCCTTCACCGACGCGCAGCTGCCGCTCACGAGCCTCACTGCCGTCACGTCTGAGTTTGAGGGACACGCATCAATGGACTGCTGTTCTAACCGCGGCTAGCTTCCTTTACGTTACAAGGGAGCTACCGTGGCTGCTCGCGCTACTCAAGCTTATGTTGTTTCCCCCGTGGCTCAGTGGCTAAACTCTAAGCTTCCGCGCCAGAGACCCGTGTTCGATCCCGGCTCTCGCAGCAGAAAAAATTTATGCAGCTCTCCTCTCTGAGCTCGCGACCAGCTTTCTTACTTACAGGAAGCGAGCGCGCGAACCGAGACGTCACCGTCGAAAGAAAGTGTGGTTTTTTGGCCCGCCGAGGCCTGACAAACTCCCTCTTCTTCTCAAACATTTTCCAGCTCCTCCTAGTACGAGCGGCCGGTAATGTCTATACTGCAGTAGTGTGCCTGTTATACACGCACGCCTGTAAACAGTGCCGACACACACACGAAAACTGTGATGACGCTCTCTCTCTCTCTCTCACGCCGATGGTGTTTTAGTGTAGAAAGGTGCCCACATCTCAGTGTTCACCCCTACGTACATATAAATGTAATGAATTATTATTATTATTATTACACGCAAGCACGCTCGTGTTATTCACAGAGCCCACTCCCTTAAAGCGGGCAACCGCTCGAGTGTTGAACTTAGGAAATGTGTCCGCGAGTTCGCGTCCACGCCTATTTTTCTGCCCGCTCTATCACTAAGACTCACGGCTGGACCACAGTCAAAGTTTATTTCCCTGTCAGTCCCCTTCAAAAAGGCTACTGCAGTGGTCCATTTAGCAGCCAACGAGCCGGTTCATTTACCCTCTCGCCTGCACACATACGCCGTTTTCACGGCGACCCAGTGAAATCTCAAAGGAGTATACTGTCTGGTTATCCGGCTCACGCCGTTGGTGTTTAAGTGTAGTGCAAGTGCCCACGCCCCAGTGTTCACCCCTACACACAAGCACATCAAATCTCGTGTCACTCACAGAGCACACTCTCATAAAGCGCAGAGAAGCCGCTCGAGTGTTGAATATAAGAAATGTGTCCACAGGTCCGTGCCCACTATCTGGCCGCTCTGTTACACGTTCAATAAAACAGGTTATGAATGTAAGTCTCGTGCCCGCCGGAGAGCGTTCACGCTTACTAACACACATCTCCCCCCGGGCGCCGCCCGCGTGTTAAAACGAAACACAGGGCATTGATATGACGCTCCCTATCCGTTATGATCGGGGCGTCACATACACTTGCAAGTCTCGTGCCCGCGCACACGCGATCACGCTTACAGAAAGCTTTTCCGCCCAAAGCGCTGCTCGCGCGTCAAAAAGTGAGAATAAAATGCTCCCCATCCCTTATGATTGGGACTCCTCACATAAATCAGCCGGTCTCGGCTTTCAGTGAGCAGCCATTGCCCAGAACCGAGAGCGCGCGCGCCGCGCTTTCGGCTCCGGTTCAGTTTCACAAGCCCGCAAACGGCGGCGATCTGAACCCGGAGGCCATTCGCCCCCTAGCGGCTCACATAGCTGCGTGGGAAATTATCCCAGGGATTTCAGAATGGGTTCTCAGCACAATAAAGCAGGGCTATACACTTCAATTCATTCGCCCTCCCCCGCGCTTTCGAGCCCGGTCCGCGACGATAGTGAATGCGGAAGTAGCACACCTACTTCACGCAGAAATAGCAATACTGCTGTGCAAAGGGGCTATAGAAAAAGTACCGCCTTCTCTTAGCGAGTCAGGCTTTTACAGCCGATATTTTCTTGTACCCAAGAAGAACGGAGCTTTCAGGCCCATCCTAGATCTGAGACATTTGAACAAGGTGCTTGCAAAAGACCATTCAAATGCTTACAACCAGGAAAATCCTCGCGCACGTTTGCCCGAGGGACTGGTTTATTTCTCTAGATCTGGAGGATGCCTATTTTCTGTTTCAGATATCACCCCGTCACAGGCAATTTTTGAGATTCGCCTTCGACGGTCAGGTATATCAATACACCGTCCTGTCGCTCGGCCTGTCTCTAGCACCCCATACATTTACGAAGTGCATGGACGCAGCGCTCGCCCCCCTGAGAACTCAGGGGCTGCGAATAATGAACTATCTGGACGACTGGCTGATATTGGCTGTGTTCGCCACCTAGCCGCGTTTTTCCAGAAGGGCAGCTTTCTCCCTTTGAAAACGTTTCAACGGATGCTGGGCTGTATGGCATCAGCTGCAGCGGTGCTCCAGCTGGGCCCGCTCCATCACTGGTTGAATGCTTGCGCGTCTCGCGAGCCTGGTTTTCTGGCGGCCAGAAAATCAAAGTGACTCAGACCTGCATAGCGGCTCTGCAGCCCTGGTTAGTAGCCGACTGGTACCAGCAGGGAGTGACGATGGGAACCATCTCTTATTGGAAAGTAGTTTCGACAGATGTGTCCAACTCGAGTTGGGGCGCGCTGTTCGAAGGCAGACCGGCCTTTGGCCAGTGGTCAGACCAAGAGAAGTGTTTTCACATAAACTGTCTTGAGATGATAGCGGTCGAAAACGCGCTGAAGCGCTTCCTCCCGTTCATACAGGACCAACACGTTCTCGTTCGCTCGGACAACATGTCTGTGGTTTCCTATGTAAACCGTCAGGGTGGTGTCAGATCCAGGAACCCCTGCAATCTGACGGAACGCATCCTTGTTTGGTCCCAGGTGCACCTGTGCTCGCTGAGGGCGGCGCATGTGCCTGGCCATTCGAATGACGGTCCAGACAAACTGTCCAGGGACAACGTTCCCCTGGGGGAATGGTCCCTGCACCCCCAAACGGTCCAGAAACTGTGGCGCCTATTCGGCAGAGCGGAAGTCGGCCTATTTGCGTCAAAAGACAATGCTCATTGCCCGATGTTCCTTTTGAAGAACCAGGATACCCTGGCCCAGGTCTGGCCCAGCCTCCCTCTGTATGCTTTCCCTCCGGTCTCTCTGTTACCACAGGTAATCAAGAGAGTCAGGGAAACACGCCACTCGGTGCTCCTCATAGCTCCGCACTGAGAGAATCAGAATTGGTTTCCGGAACTAGCACGGCTGTCACATGCAGCTACGTGGCCTATTCCGGTGAGGGCAGATCTCCTCTCTTTGGCTCGCGGCTCGATCTGGCATCCCCATCCAGAGCGCTGGTCTCTGCACGCATGATTGATCAACGGGTACTCGTTACCCTGCCAGAAAGAGTGATGAGCACGATCACGCAGTCTAGAGCTCCTTCCACGGGACGGCTCTACGCGTCTAAATGATCAGTGTTCTCCAAGTGGTGCACCGACAGAGATCTGGACGCACGGTCGTGTGAGGTTGTGCATTTGCTCACTTTCCTACCAGAGCTGATGGATAAGGGGAGGTCCCCATCCACGCTCAAAGTTTATGTGGTGGCCGTGGCGGCGTTCGCAGAATCGACGCACGGTCAGTCACCGGGAAGACATGAGCTGGTCATCCGCTTCCTTAGGGGAGCTAGAAGGATGAATCCGCCGCGCCCCCTGTCGGTTCGTATGCGGCCTCTGCAGTGCTTCGGTTGGGTCTGCTGCGCATGCACCCCCTCCAGCGCTGGCTGAAAACACGAGTCCCGCGACGAGCTCTCTGTGAGAGCGTCATGTTTGGAATTTGGGCCTAATGATTCTAAGTTACGCTCAAACCAATACACGGTTATGTCCCCAAAGTGCTCTCTACTCCGTTCAGAGCGCAAGTCATTCCCTGTCGGCCCTTCCGGGAACCGACAGTGACAGCGATGTAAACTTCCTTTGCCCGGTCAGGGCTTTAAGAGTTTACGTTCAACAAACCGCTGCCTTCAGGCAGTCAGAACAGCTGTTCGTTTCGTTTGGTGGCCGCACTAAGGGGCTAGCTACCTCGAAACAGAGCATTTCCAGATGGATAGTTGATGCTATCGCCTTGGCTTACAAGTCTAAAGGCCTTCAATGCCCTTTAGGTGTTCGAGCCCATTCCACTAGAAGTATGGCCTCATCATGGGCTTGGACTAGTGGTGTTTCACTCCATGATATTTGTAGAGCGGCAGGCTGGGCCTCTCTGTCTACATTTATAAGGTTTTATAACCTGGAGGTCCCTGCTTTGCAGGCCAAAGTGTTATCTGTATGAGATTGTCATACACGCTGACTGTTATACTGTGTTATGCACTCCCTTATACATATGAGGCGTCACCATATGGTCAATATGTGTTAGGGCTCACTTTGTGTCGGCCCACATATCTTCACTATTATGTGTTCCCCGGGCACTGGCCCTTGGACTTAATGTGAATGGTCTCAGCATACACGGCGCTTTAAACTGGGTTCCCGTAGCGTAAGCTAGCTTACGCAACACGAGAGTACTCTCGTAAGAGAACGACACTCGGTTACTAACGTAACCTCGGTTCTCTCTAGAAGAGGGAACGAGTGTTGCGTAACCCGGCCGTGTTAATGCTGCGTTCTTATTTCGCTTCAGTGTGAAAAACCAAAGAACACCCTATCTGGACCGGGCTTACATAGAGGTAAGCCACGCCTATTCTGGCGGGACGTGACGCACTCGGGCACCCGCGCTGCTATTGGTGCTGACGTCACTCCCAGTCCACCGATAGGTTGCAGCATCTTGCCGCAGTGCAGCCAATAGGCGCACGAGCTGCCTATTCTAGGTCTGCTCTGTGCAAGCATGCGTTTTAAATATGAGAAAATTATAGGATAATTTTTTGGCTTCAGTATTCTCGAGAAAAGGAGTTTTCCCGTAGCGTAAGCTAGCTTACGCAACACTCGTTCCCTCTTCTAGAGAGAACCGAGGTTACGTTAGTAACCGAGTGTCGTTATTAATCATCTGGTAATAAATCATGTGATCAATTAAAAAGGTCACTGACCTTTCAGGCCACTGTTGTTGGTGACATCATCATTATATACAGACTTGAAATCTTTGGCTAAAAAGGAGAACAGAATGTTGATATATAAATAAACAGCAGTATTTAAAGAGTAACTAAACACTAAACTAACTTTTTTTAGTTAATGGTCTGTAAGGCTGGGGCTTTATTAGTGCTGATCATTGATTCAAGTAACTTTTTTGACATTTGTGTATAAAGTGTTTTAATTCTACAATATATGGTGTAAAAACGTCTGAGTGCTGCCCTCTTCAGGTTGAACAGTGGTAACTGCAGTTGAATTTTCCTATTGGATGTTTGCGGTAGTTCATGACGTAAGCGGTGAGAGCTGATGTAAGCAGGTTCCAGCTAACCATGCTCTTGGTACGAGCTACCACGCCCTTGGCAATGTAAAAACCATCTTGTTTCATCAAAACCACTGTAGTGAGTCAGGAGTTGGAATTGAAAGTATTGAAAACGATCAGGATAGAGTATTTAACTGCCCTCAGTTCATCCACTCTATCTCCGCTAGGCTCCGCCCACTTTTCCAGCATTTTCAAATATTGCCAGTGGGTGGAGTCAGGCTCTGACCAGGGGTTTAGTTACCCTTTAAACGGTATAGTGTCATTAGTCAAATATTTATTAGGATTTGTTCATTACATTTATTTATTTAGGTTGATTTCAATGAAAACGTTTTTTGAGTGGAATGAATATGTGCTTCAGCTGTCTAACCTGAGAGAAACTCATCAGCATCTTCATACCCAGAATGCAGTTCTTCAGAGATGAGACTTCCTGTTAGAGGAGAGAAAAACAGTCAGAAACATATTCATCATTCCAAACAGATTGAATCCCTTATTTCTCCTTTGGATCATAATTTATAAAGCATTGTGTTACTTACTTACAACACAACACAAATAATAATTACTTACATTTTAAAAGCATTAGAGGCAGAAATCCTACGTTTTAGGCCTATTAGCAAACACACACGTGTCCTTACATGAACCCATAAATCCTCACTGCCTTTCAGAAATACACACAGGAGGAGATAAACACACACACTCACACACACACACACACACACACACACACACACACACACACACACACACACACACACACACACACACACACACACACACACACACACACACCACACACCTATGAACCCCTCCTTATTACCCTCAAAATACACACACCTGCAGCTCTGTGGTTTTTTGAGAGGAATTCTGTGGTTTAAAGCCGGAAGTTTAACAGGACTAATAATAGATGAACATCAAGTGTCTGACAGACTCTCTTAATAATCATATTAAATAAGTTTCACGGCTCATGTCTCACCTCTCTGAGTGAAGTGATTGTGTCTGTGTTGAATCTCCTCATAAACGGCCTCAGTCGTCGTCCTGTGTCTCCTCTTAGAGAGAGCTGTGAGTGTAGACAGACAAACCTGTTGTCAGTTCACAACACGACGGATCACACACTGAATAAGGAGCCCGATCTCATGAAAGTGCGTATCAATACCACGAATGTTAGTTCTCGCGCCATTTATAAGCCAAAATCAGTTTTTGCGTGTATATGATACGCAGTTTTCGCGTGCATATGATACGAACTTTGTGGCGTGTAATACGCAGGTACCCCCATCCCCCCTCCCCCTAATCCTACCCAAGGGGTTTTCAGTGCGTAGCATATGCACGCAAAAAACATTTTTGGCGTATAAATGCCACGAGAAATAACATTCGTGGTATTGATACGCACTTTCATGAGACTGCATTGGAATAAGACACAATATGACAGTCTCTGGATCTCTCCTACCTCTCCTCATCACTCTGTTCTGCTGAATCAGTATAAGCAGTGGCACTAAGAGCAGTAAGAGCAAAACTCCCAGTACAACCACAAGCACAGAGAGAGACACTGCTGGAGGAGTTTGTGGAGGAGTGACTGATGTTGAGCGCACTGTCTGAGAAACTGGAGGAGAAGCTGATGTTGTTGTGGCAGGAGTAGTGGACACTGACAAATCTGACAAAACAGACACAAACACAATAAAAATCCTGCAAATAGACAAAGATTATTAGCATTAAAATGACTACTATTGGTCAGTGTTTTGCAGTGACCTGCACATGTGAGTCCAGCGAGCTCTTTGTGAGAACAGTCAGTGTGGTTCTTCAGGGAGAGAGGACAGTCCCACAGGTGAATCTCATTCCCTCTGCACTCGACTCTGTTCAGCCACACAACACCTTCACCAGCACCAAAGACTGAATTCCCATCAGCCCTCAGTGCGTCTCCACAACCCAGCTGCCTGCAGACCACCTGAGCATCGCTGATGTCCCACAGATCATCACAGACTGAACCCCACACAGCGTTATGATACACCTCCAGCCTCCCAGAGCACCGGCCCAAACCTCCACTCAGTCTGAGAGGAACATGATCTAAATCACACACAGCAACATCACTGACCAGCAATACATTTACAATGCATATTATGACTATTTAAAGTTGTGACAAATTATGAATGTGGAATGTCGATTCAGTGTTCAAGTACACAGATATTAATAATTCAAGATACTGAGTAAAGAAAATACATCCTTATAATTATCTTACTTGAACACTGTCTCTGGTGAGGAGATGCTGAGGTGGAACATGTCAGACGACTCCGAGGAGAATCACGAGTCTGATCATCTACAATTAAAACGTTAAAATTTAATTCAATGCTGTATAGAAAAATTATTAATAATAATCATACTGAAACAAACATGATGTTTTCCAACTATCTTAAAGGGGTGGTTTACTGCTTTTTTTCTTTGCATGATTGTGTTTATGGGGTGCAATATAACATGTATTTGTGGTTTTTCTCTTTTTTAAAAAGTCTTATTTTTCATTAATTTCACCTTTATTGTAAGCCTCTTTCTCCTCTGTCATTTGAACGACCGGTTGACTTCCTGATTCTGTGAAACCACTCCCTCAGAAACAGGCAGTGGGCTCAGATTGGTTAGTTTGGGCCGGTGTGTTGTGATTGGCTAAACTGCGTAGCGCACGTTGTCCGGAACCGTCACGCCCCTTGCCTTTACGGGCGTGAGTTTCATGTGCTCCGGTTAATGTAAATAATGAAGTCGATACTGTCGTATCAGTTTGAGCCCGAATCAGACCCAGAAAGCGGCGATGAAGAGAGTCAAGCAGAACCTCCCCAACTACGGCTGTTACAAAACGTTTCTGAATGGTACGTTTTTGAATTTTTATTATTCTATTCTTCTATTATTACATAAGAAGTTTGATACCTGTTATACTTCAAAATGCTACTGCTGCTTGTTAGCTTTTTGAGATACGTTTTTATCTTGATTAAACAGTTAATACAAATGATTACATGAGTAATACAGTTTTTTAAAGTTATTGTTTTATCGATATAATGAACAACCGTTTAGCTATTAACAAAACTTAGTTTACTCTGTGTATCGTTTTCTTAGCATCGATATAACTGGCTACTATAAACAAACACTGTTGACATTGATCATGTTCATGATCAAATCGAAAAATTACGTCATAAAGTAGCACAAAGTAGATACAAAATCTATATGATTACAAATTCAGGTCCAAGATGTTTGTACGCGTTTGCCATAGAAACACGAAATAGCATAACAAAGTGACTATAAAGCCAGCGCTGGCATTTGTTTACATCCTTGATAAAGCGAAACCATTACGTCTAAAATTATACAAATACGTTTAAATTATTAAGTCTTACTTACAGGTTGTGGCCCAACAACTGCTGCCTCTGGTTTTAACGTTGGAACAGCTTCAGGTTTTAGCAACAGTTTCTTGTGGAATCCAGTATTGAATTGTTGGAGATTCAGGAAGCTGTCTTCAGTGAAATGTGCCGCACAAAGAGCTAAATTACGATTGTAATTGTCAGAAACATTATCAAACATAAATTGTAGCCATTGTTGACGAACTACAGCGTCCGTAGGAAGCCCGAACACAGAAGAGCTAACAGCTGGGTGAACATAACACACTCTCGGCGGCATGGCTAGCTCTCCCCTCTTCCTCTTCAGCAAAGACGCAGAAATATGGCCATGCCCTTTTTTGTGTATTCCGGAGGGAGGGTTGATGCAAATGTATGGGTTAGTGACGTCTAAAACCCAACTGTAGTCCCGATCGAGTTGTTTTTGTAGGCATTACACTTCCTGGTTTTTAAAAGACGATATCTCTGCTTACATTGAACTTTCAGTGCTGCAACTTTGCAGATAATGTTCATGCATCAACAGCAACATTACACACTATTTAAAATGAAAAAAGTGAAATCGCAATCAACCACCCCTTTAAATCAGTTAAATATGATCTTACCTGAGCAGGTGATTTTGGCCACTTCATCATTCTTACAGTCATTCTGTCCCCAGTGTGAAGAATTACACTGCCATAGAGAGGAATCATGACGTCGACATTTAAAATAATCAAGCCAATTATGAGACTTCAGTCCCTCTGAAATACTGGGTTCAGTGCCAGATCTTCCACAGTTCAGCTCTTGACAGATCAGACTCGCTGTGTCTCTGTCCATCTGGTTCCAGCACACATTTCCCCAGGATCCATTGTAGAAAACCTCCACATTCCCTTCACAGCCCTCACTTAACCTGATCTCTTTAAACTCTAGAGGAAAAGGATGTGCTTTATAAATATTGGAGTTTAAGTTGTGCTAAACCTAAAATATCACCAAAATAACTGGTTAATACAAGGCTAATGCATGCTGCTAGCACTGGTAGCATCTGAAAAAGATAATTATATTTTTATAATATACTATGAAACGTATTTACTAAATGATTCTGCTTGGTCAATAAAAAAATATTTAAAAAGTAGCGGCATCCATGTCAGCGCTGTCTATCAGACCATCGATACAGTAGGAGGGTCTTTGTTGCAATATATGATCCATCTGCTCCTGATTATCCTGGTGTTTATTTTGCAAAAATGACCAGCTGCACATTATTCCTTTAAACATTTGAAATGATATATTTTAAAATCATCACATTACTTTACTGTTTACCTGAGCACACGACTCCTACATCCTCCTTGTGTTGACAGTCTTGTTTCCCCCAGCCTGGAGAAGAGCAGTTCCACAGGGACGTCTCATTCCCCTCACACTCCACCTCATCCAGCCATATGTGTCCAGAACCAGGACCAAACCAGGCTGGTACCCGCTGGTTACTGAGGGCCACTCCACACTGCAGCTGTCTGCACACCACATGGGCATCTTTAATATCCCAGGAGTCATCACACACTGTCCCCCATGAGCCGCTGTGAAAAACCTCCAGCCTCCCTGCACAGTCTCCCCCAGAACCCACCAGCCTGATGGACCCGCGACCTGATATTCAGAGAGAGAAAAACACATTATTGATCACTAACAACTGAAGAATCTGCCCAGATGTTGTTGTTCTCACCAAGGCAGGTGATTGACAGCTGTTGTGTGGAGCTGCAGTTGAGAGTTTGTGGAGAGCTGCAGTTCCCCAGATGAGCTTCACTCCCAGAGCACTGGAAGCCCGTCACACACTCATGACTGTGTTCAGGACTGGATGAAGAGGAGCCTGAGAAGTTCAGCACAGAGCCACAGCCCAGCTGTCTGCAGACCACAGAGGATTCAGTGAGACTCCAGGAGTCCAGCAGAACTCTCCTCCAGACCTGATGGATGGAAACTTCCAGCTTCCCCTCACACTGTCTCTCTCCAGACAACCGCACCAGACCATCATGAACAGCCAGAGAGGAATCTGAGGAGAAGATCTGATGTTTAAAGGGACTAGTGTTGCACGGTGTATCGATACTTCAAAAGTATCGCGATACTCGGAAATTAAAAACGTCACGATACCTAAATTTATTAGTATCGATACTTTTTTCTCCTCACGCACGCAGCAAAGCTAGAAGCTGCAGCTCTCATGTGACAAACACTACAGCGAATTTTTGTCCCGCCAAAGTCTTATTTGATCGGTGAGTAATGTAACTTAGATGCGCGTGTGACGGCGCATGTTTAACTGAGAGAGAGAGAGAGAGAGAGAGAGAGAGAGAGAGAGAGAGAGAGAGAGAGGAGAGAGAGAGAGAGAGAGAGAGAGAGAGACCTGCATGGTCGCGCGCGCACGCACTCTATCTGCGGAGCCAGGCGAAAGTAAACAAGGCTTCCGTCTCAAAACTAAGAGCTGTCTTGCTCTCTCCCACATATTAATCAAAATAAATCGACACGATGGTATGGTCTGAAAACTTAAATTTTCATGTGGAGCATTCGGAGATTTGTTTTCCTGAAATACCGCTGGTGTGAATTGTGCTAAAATATGTTGCCTTAATTATCTTCTCTGAAAAGCGTTCCGCACATTCAGCTGATTTAAACCACACTTTAAATAAACGAAAACAAACCTATCCAGTGATGATGTTTTCTGTGATGACACAAATCTTGTGGGATGTCCTAAACTGCGGGGATAATCACACAACGCGCACACGTCCGATAATGACACGCCCAATTCGCGAACTAATGACTCATTTAAACTGATTCGTTTTAATGAATGGTTTAAACAACTGATCTGTCCAACACTGAACTCACGAGACATCTGAATCGGTTTATAACTAATTGGTAACACTTTACAATAAGGTTTCATTTATTACATAAATTACATAAAAATAAAGTTTGCTTACTCAAGTGTAAGCTTTAAAACAAATAAAACCACTTGTTAGCATGAGACTACTTTTTTCCACACACTGCTATCAGGAATCGATAAGAGAATCGTTAAAGAATCGGATCGATTAGCAGAATCTTCAGTGGCATGGATATTGATAAAATCTTATCAGTTCCTGTTAACTCTTATGTTGCTTATGATAACTGAGATAATGGTGCTAAATTTATTATTTTTTTTACCTTGAATGTCATTGCTCTAATTTATTTTTTATATTTTGTTCAAATGTTTAACATATCTGCTGTTCAAATGTTCATGTATTAGTGTGGTGTATGATTAGAATGTTTTCCCGGTTTTAAAATAAAGCACAGCAATGATATTTGAGAGTGTTTCTCCCTTTTCAGGAAAAGTATCGAAAAAGTATCGAAATCGCAATACTTGACTTGGTATCGGTATCGAAACAATAATTTTGGTATCGTGACAACACTAAAAGGGACTATATGCAGCCTTTTCCCCAAAATAAACGTAACAATAGCCTTTTTATTTTACCATTTATGACATCAAACATCTCCTGTTGAGCATACTGGCACCTTGTCCGCTCACAGTGGGTGCACCTAAAGCCTGTATCATATTTTTCCTATTTTCTGTCGGGTCAGATTTTTCCCGCGCTGTCTGCGGATGTGACGTCAAGCGCGTTCATGTTAAACGTTTCAGATCACTCTGCCACCACCGCTAGTCAGCAAGTAGCCTGCACTCGCAAACTTATCTCAAACAATATATGTTTTTGACTGTTCTTACCTCTGTAAACATAATGTTGACCTCCTTGCAGGCAGCAGATGACTTGTGAAGTGTGCACGCACGTACGAGCGCTGCAATGTTGCCAGGTCCGTATGCCTGCACTGTTTCCGCGGGTTGTTTGTGTAGTGCACGGGTTGACGCGATTGTTTTACTCACTGGAACATGATTGTTATCGGAGAAACACCCGGGAACGCTATTTGACTCTTTTTGGCCGTGATTGGGTTAGTTTTAATGAGCAATTGGGCAGGTTTTGTTGTACAGACCTGGCAACCTTGGCTGCGAGAGCGAGCAGAAAGGAAGAGCAGTTCTGTTTTTTGGCCACAGGTGTCAGTAGCGAGTTTAAATGTCAGAAAATCACATATAGGCCCTTTAATTGAAATATTGCAAGTTTGAAAATATGGTTTACATTTATAATGCATTTTACATACTAATAAATGAATTCAGAAAAAAAATTACAAGAACATTTTCTTTCAGTTTGAAATAACACTACACTACACATGTTGTGAAATTTTACATGGTGAGATTAAATACTATTTTCATACTTTTTTTAATCTTTCAGCAGCACAATATCAGTAAATCTTCCAGTAATTTGCACTTACTAGAGCAGATGACTCCAACATCTCGTCTATGAGAACATTCAGCTCGACTCCATGAAGAGACGGAACATTCTGAGAGTTTTGTTTCATTCCCGTCACAATTAAACACATCAGCCCAGATTTCACCACTTCCCTCTCCAAACCAGTCTGATCCCACAACAGACACAGCAATCCCACAATTCAGCTGTCTACAGAGGACACTGGCAGCTCTCATATCCCAGCATGCATCACACACTGTGCCCCATTTACTGAAGTACTGATGATCAACTCGGCCAGAACAGATGTCAGGACCATTGACCAGTCTGAGGTCAGTGTAACCTGGACAAAGAAGACAGAGTTTACTGAAACTGATCAAATCAAGAAGAAACCAATCAAACAATAATTACATTTTAGTTAACAATTTGATTTCTCTATAGAAAGACTGATCATTGACATAATTTTTTACCAGAACATATCAGTCCTACGTCGTTGTCATGGGTGCAGTTTATATTATGTGAGGTTGATGATGAACAGTGCTGAATATGTGATTCTTTTCCTCTGCATTGAATCTCTTTTGATCCAATCTGACCATTTCCTTTTCCAAAAGCAGCTTCTCCCAGCACCTGTACAGGAGCTCCACAGTCCAGCTCTCTACACACAACCTCTGCATCCTGCTGGTCAAAGGCAGCGTCACACACTGAAACACATCGTCCTCCAAAATACATCTCCACTCTTCCAGAACACAGGTGAGACCCGTCCACAAGTCTTGACCTTCCGTAGTTTATTGTTTCTGAATATATTTACACAACAGAGAAGACCATCTGTCACAATGATTATGATATGGACATAAAACAATAGTCCTTTCTTTAATAATATATTTTATAAATAGATAAAATTGAGTTATTAAGACAATAAAATATACTTTTCATCAATTAGTTGCTTATGATTTGCTCTGACAACAAATTACATTAAATTATTTTAAACTGCTTATAAGATGTTTGGGTAACGCTTTAGATTACAGCCCGGGAAGTACTGCGAATTTAAGGCAAAATTACTGCGTAACTTTCGGTAATTAGATTTTGAAACACCTTAAAGTTGCAGCTTGGACACATCTTCAGTGAAGGACCCAGGGTCACAGGGTGTTTCGGGTCTTTGATCTTCAGACACCCTCACCTGGGCGACCCAACTGGGGTTGATCGGGCTGACCGGCTTGGACCGGTTTGTGTCCAAGCAGCGCGCTACTCCATTCTTCTCTTCTTTTGAGCCATAACCACCTTGAGGCTTTTTCGGCGGCCTCACTGATGTTTTTAGTGGCTCTTCTTTCAAGCAACCCTCTGATGCCAAGGAGCCCGAATGCCCGATGCACAGATTGACTTAGAAAGCCCCTTCAGCCCACTTCTATTGGCTCACAGCGGGCCCTCCATCCACTCCTTCTGCATACCCCAACCAGCTCAAGATATTTGGCCTTCTTCCTTTCGAAAGCCTCCTCCATTCTATCCTCCCAGGGGACAGTAAGCTCCACTAGCACAACTTGCTTTGTTGAGTCAGATGTTAAGACCAGATCTGGCCTCAGTGACGTCCTCGCTATGTGCTAAGGTCCTCATGCAACTGCCAGTCTCGGCCATGGCTAGCAGTCCAGTTGAGGACTTACATTCTCCCTGAGGTTTCTCCCCTGCCCTAACATGTGCCTGACTGGGACTTGATGTTTAGACTCCCGGATTGCAGTGCAGATGGTGTCCGCTACTACCTTCAGCACCTGGTAATGGCGCCACGTGTACCTCCCCTCTCCTAGTGCTTTAGGGCAGAAACTTAGGACGTGCTCCAGGGAACCACAAGCCGGGCACAGAGGGCATGTTGGTGTTTCTGCTAGGCCCCAGATATGAAGGTTAGATGGACTTGGGAGGACATCATACACAGACTGGATCAAGAACTTAAGTATTGCGGGTTCGGACTTACATAGTTCTGACCAGGTGATCTTCCTGGCAGCTGCATGATTCCAATTGGCCCAGGCTCCTTGTTGGCGCATTGCCACGGTCCTACTTAGACGTTCCTCCTCCACCTCAGCACGAATCACACCCTGCACCATCTGGCATCTCTCATCCTTGGGCTTTGTCGTTGCGTGGTTTTGTGTGGCTACCTAGACCAGCTCTTCCCACTGCCACAGAGCCCACTAAGACCCTATGTCTCAGTCTTGCTTCTGCTTGGTCGACTGCCTCTTGCTTATAGGTACAATTATAGTGTACCTATAAAGTATTTGCATGTAAGTATAAGGGAACAATATGTAAAGTTTGGGGAATAAAGGGGTAACAACCAGGATAATTAAAAATTATTTATACTGTAAGTATTATAGAATTAAGAGGTACTTATGATACAACAATCTATAGTTAAAGTAGGCTTTTTAAATTTTACATATGCATTTATACAGTTGTTTTTTTATAGCAAAAGTGCAGATGTTTAAGTTTGGGCTTACATGTTTCAAGGCAAGTACAGATAAAACTATTGCAATTTGTTTTTAATACTGGGAAATGTGCTAAGGTCCTCATGCAACTGCCAGTCTCGGCCATGGCTAGCAGTCCAGTTGAGGACTTACATTCTCCCTGAGGTTTCTCCCCTGCCCTAACATGTGCCTGACTGGGACTTGATGTTTAGACTCCCGGATTGCGGTGCAGATGGTGTCCGCTACTACCTTCAGCACCTGGTAATGGCGCCACGTGTACCTCCCCTCTCCTAGTGCTTTAGGGCAGAAACTTAGGACGTGCTCCAGGGAACCACAAGCCGGGCACAGAGGGCATGTTGGTGTTTCTGCTAGGCCCCAGATATGAAGGTTAGATGGACTTGGGAGGACATCATACACAGACTGGATCAAGAACTTAAGTCTTGCGGGTTCGGACTTCCATAGTTCTGACCAGGTCATCTTCCTGGCAGCTGCATGATTCCAATTGGCCCAGGCTCCTTGTTGGCGCATTGCCACGGTCCTACTTAGACGTTCCTCCTCCACCTCAGCACGAATCACACCCTGCACCATCTGGCATCTCTCATCCTTGGGCTTTGTCGTTGCGTGGTTTTGTGTGGCTACCTAGACCAGCTCTTCCCACTGCCACAGAGCCCACTAAGACCCTATGTCTCAGTCTTGCTTCTGCTTGGTCGACTGCCTCTTGCTTATAGGTACAATTATAGTGTACCTATAAAGTATTTGCATGTAAGTATAAGGGAACAATATGTAAAGTTTGGGGAATAAAGGGGTAACAACCAGGATAATTAAAAATTATTTATACTGTAAGTATTATAGAATTAAGAGGTACTTATGATACAACAATCTATAGTTAAAGTAGGCTTTTTAAATTTTACATATGCATTTATACAGTTGTTTTTTTATAGCAAAAGTGCAGATGTTTAAGTTTGGGCTTACATGTTTCAAGGCAAGTACAGATAAAACTATTGCAATTTGTTTTTAATACTGGGAAATGTACTCTTGTTCCATGTAATTACAGGGTAAGTACAATAAAAATACATACACAATCTAATATCACTGACTCGGAAACCTTTATTTGAAAAACAACTTATTACAGTTGGTCTGAAGCTAGTCTACAGTTTTAAAAGTTTAAACTATTATAATTTTTCTTACAAACACCTATAGTTTCACTTCAGAAGATATTGATCCATCCATTGAGGTTGTATGGATTACTACAGTTATTGTAGTATGTTCTGTTTGTATAATGCTCCAACTTTTAGGAACACATGAGCTTGCATTATGTATTCCCAGAGATGTATTTTTTTTTTCTAAAAACCTTCATTTGTGTTAATCTGAAGAGTAAAAGATGAGTAAATGGTGTCAGTGATATTAGATTGCGTGTATGTCTTTTTATTGTACTTACCCTGCAACTACATGGAACAAGAGTATCTTTCCCCAATATTTATATATTTCAGGGCACTTTTGTTAAAAATATTACTGTATAAATGCATAGATATGTACCCTGTAATTTTTTTTTAAAATAACCATTATTACAAAAGGTATTCAGTGTATGTTCTTGTTAAATTGCTCCCTTAATGTAAGATTGTTGCATCATAGAATAAGTACCCCTTAGTTCTATAATACTTACAGTATAAATCATTTGTTAATTGGTTGTTACCCCTTTATTCCCCAAACTATTACATATTGTTCCCTTACACTTACATGTATACTTTATAGGTGCACTATAATTAACGAAAGTATTTTTAATTACGCAGTACTTTCCGGACTGTAATCTAAAGCGTTACCAATGTTTGTGAATGAAAGTGTGATCAGTGATGCATTAACAGAGTGATGTATGGAGCCGCTCACCTGAGCATCTGACTCCAGCATCATGATGATGACCACAGCCATAATGAACACCCCATCCTCTTGATCTACAGTTCTTCAGTGTAGACTCTGATCCACTACAGCGCACATCATCCATCCAGATTGGTCCTGATCCTGGTCCAAAGCGAACATTATGCACAGCCTCTAGAGCCTCTCCACATCCTATCTCTCTACACACCACTCCAGCA
This sequence comes from Chrosomus eos, assembly GCA_036326025.1. Classification (NCBI taxonomy): domain Eukaryota; kingdom Metazoa; phylum Chordata; class Actinopteri; order Cypriniformes; family Leuciscidae; genus Chrosomus; species Chrosomus eos. The sequence continues at coordinate 2,916,740 of CM070822.1, read as the reverse complement.
TCAGTCATATCCCAGTCATCATCACACACTGTTCCCCACTGACCATCATGATGAACCTCCACTCTACCAGCACAGGGACTCTTACCACCAACTAACCTCACAGTCTCAAAATCTGTACACGAAAGAGAGAAAGGGATCGAATCATGCAAAGTCAAGAAACATAAGATGTAAAAAGTTGGTAAATAGAAATATTTAGAACTGGACAAATAAAGCTGGGCATGAGTGTATAACAAATGGGATACATGCAAAAGAATTTGATTAAAGGCTGATCATTGACATTTTTACCAGAACATATCAGTCCCACGTCATGTTCATGGGTGCAGTTTATATTATGTGAGATTGATGTTGGACAGAAATATATAGAAGATTCGTCTCCTCTGCACTGAATATCTTGTGTCCACATCTGAGCGTCTCCTTTGCCAAAAGCATGTTCTCCCAGCACCTGTACAGGAGCTCCACAGTCCAGCTCTCTACACACAACCTCTGCATCCTGCTGGTCAAAGGCAGCGTCACACACTGTGCTCCATCGTCCTCCAATATACATCTCCACTCTCCCAGAACACAGGTGAGACCCGTTCACAAGTCTTGACCTTCCGTAGTTTTTTGTTTCTGAAAATATTTACACAAAAGAGAAGACCATCTGTCACAATGATTATGACATAAAACAATAGTCCTTTCATTAATAATAGATTTTATAAATAGATAAAATTGAGTTATTAAGACAATACAATATACTGTTCATCAATTAGTTGCTTATAATTTGCTCTGACAACAAAGTACATAAACATCTTATAAGCAATTTAAAATAATTTAATTAATGAAAGTCTGATCAATTAACAGAGTGATGTATGGAGCCGCTCACCTGTGCATCTGACTCCAGCATCATGATGATGACCACAGTTATGAACACCCCATCCTAATGATTTACAGTTCTTCAGTGTTGACTCTGATCCATTACAGCGCACATCATCCATCCAGATTTGACCTGATCCTTGTCCAAAGTAAACATTACGCACAGCCTCTAGAGCCTCTCCACATCCTATCTCTCTACACACCACTGCAGCATCAGTCATATCCCAGTAATCAGCACACACTGTTCCCCACTGACCACCATGATGAACCTCCACTCTACCAGCACAGGGACTCTTACCACCAACTAACCTCACAGTCTCAAAATCTGCACATGAAAGAGAGATAAAGGGAACGAATCATGCAAGAAACATAAGATGTAAAAAGTTGGTAAATATAAATGTAATATTTTAAGGCTGTTCATGAGTGTATAACAAATCGGATGCCTGTAAAAGCTCAAATCATTTATAGAATGTAATTGATAATTAATGATATAGTATCACAAGATCTTAAGTTTGATATTATAATGATTCGATTTGTAATATTCTCCTTCAGTTTGTAGTTGTCTAATGCCATCATACATAAACTGCTTATTTAAACATGTCGAATTTTACATCTTCAGTCTATTTTGTACTTACCAGATGTGTTAGTGACTATAGAGGAGAGTAAAACGAGTGTCCGAAATCCCTCCATCTTCTTCTGTTCGTCACACTGTTTGTTTGACTCTGTTTCTCCTCTTCTCCTCACACACACTGAAGAAACTGGCTCCTGTCAGTCCCCTAAAGAGAGAGAGACTCTCACAGCTGCCAATGACACTCACTGTTACCTTATTAGACACAACAGAGGAAATCATCAAACATAATCACTGACAAATCACAAAGCAGCATTTTTATTTTCTCCATATCAATAAAGTGTGAGCGCTGATGAGCGGGACTCCTCCTCCAGTGTGAAGAGACACTTCACTGAGGACAGACTCGTGTCAGTCATATGTCAGCGTGGAGAGAAAGTCACACTAAACTTACAGGAGATTGATAGAGAAACACTGCAGGTTATATTCAGTTATCTACACACACAACACACACGACTGATGACTGCTCACTTCTGAAACTTTATTTTACACATATGAAATAAAATGTTCAGTTTAATATGATTTCTATATTTATTTGTGCACAAAATACTTGATCTTTGTTATAAATATGGAAATCATATTAAACTGAACATTTTAAAGTTATTTTTGGAACAAATGTGTATAATATCAATTAAATTTCACTACACTCTAAAAAATGCTGAGTTGTTTTAACCCAACTTTGGGTCAAATATGGACAAATCCAAACGTTGGATTAAAAATGTAATGTAAAAATCTAACCCAACGATTGGGTTCGTCCATATTTGACCCAAAGTTGGGTTGAAATAACCTAGCAGTTTTTAGAGTGTATACTGTTATTATGTTCTAACCAATATAAAATATTAAATAAACTGGAATGGTTGTGTACAATAAACAAGACAAGTTTCAGACAACATTTGTAAATAAACATTGCTTTCTTTTCCACATATATTCATTTGGCATTATTCAACACATTTGTAGCTGTAATGTGTGTTTAATATTGCGATGCGTAATTCAGCCAGCGACAAAACACGTATTATAAAGAGAAGCAGAAAAGAGTCTGATCCATGTCAGAGCTTCTCATAGCCTACATTTTTATTGGCAGAAAATGTAAATTACTTTGTTTATAGCTACAATTTTAATTTATGCTCAAGGTCTCTTGAATCTCCAACTATAGTTGTTTGAAGGAATATGGGTGTGTGTTTTTTTTATGTATACAAAGATTCAAAAATGAAAAGAACCCATTTTTATTCTATAGCCGTCTTCAGGTAAATTTGGCACACACAATTTGATCTAGTTTGTGATTGGATAATACAATTACTTGCAACAGGATATTGTACAAATCCTTTTTTAATAGAAATTTTTCAAAATGTAAAACAATAACTTTATTAAAACACACTATAACGGGTTGTGTTGATGATGTTTCATGCACAGCTCTGGGCTCCTTTTTTAAAACATTTTGGAACCAGTAATAACCTTTGACCTTTCAGTAAAAAGCTTTGTTTTTGTTTTCAGAAAACAATTTCATTCCATTAGCTTTTGCCTATTAAAAAGCTATTTTTTTGCACATCTCTGCAAAAGAAGCTTTAACATGTTTGCTAGTTCCTTCTCAGACGACTGACTTTTCTGCCAGAGACATGAGTACATCCACTCACAACACCTTTCACTCTTTTTTCAAGGGTGGATTTTGGAACACATCATGCCCTGGGGCCTGTACCATGAAGGTAGCTGAACAAACTCAGAGTTACAGGATTAGTTTTGAGTTGACAAAACCAAACCGATGCAATCAGGCTTTATTGGTACCATGAAGCAGCTCATCAACTTTCTCTGTCAACTCAGGCTTTGATCTTAAGCTATGATTACTCCACGAGCGCGTGCACATACCAAAGTGACGTTGGCACCGAACAACCAATCGCGTTCGATATGGATAGAGCGAGAGCGATACTTTCTTTCCGCGGAGCAAGAGATAATCATTCAGAATTACGATGAATTTAAATATGTATTACAAGCTCGAAACAATACGGTCTCTGCTGCCAAAGCAAGAGAAGATTGTTGGAGAAAGATTGCTGATTGCGTTAATGTGTAAGCTAAATAAATACGTTCTTTATTCATGTGAAATGATGTATATATAGGCTATGAATGTATGTGTGTGTAAAATATAGCCTATATTTTTATAATATATAAAAAAAATTGCATATATATACCTGTAAGGATTAATATTCATTGATTTTAGATGCAACTCCAAACGTTTTTGGCAGCTGATAAAGACAAAATATAAAAATATAATTAAAAGTAGCCTAGTAAGTATTTATTTACACACAACCTTTTATTATTTTTTTATTTGTTTGAGGCAAACCGAAAAAAGAGTGAAATTCAGAAAACCAGTGGAGGGCCACTCCTCCAGAATACACTGAGTTGGCTCTGATAGGAATAAGGGACGGCCGATTATGGATGGGATTACAGGTGCTGTACAATCTGACCCTGGTGCTGGCTCCTCTAAGCAAGTAACACTGGGTACGTATGCGATACATTACTATTTTAAGTTTTAAATATGGCTGACTGTATGTTCTGCAGTAGAGGGAAATGCAGTGTCCCTGTTGAAGCCAGCACACACACACAGTCTCCCACACAGAGGTCAGTATGCAGCAGACACAACACCAGAAACATATTGGCCTACTTTTATTTATCAGGGAGGAGGAAATGATGAAGACACTCTGTCTGTGTTCTGGGACAGTTGCTGAGGTGAATGCACTGGGCTTTTTATTAAGGCAAACATTTGAATGTGTGGCATAAAACAGGGACTGGCCCAAGTTACACATCTATTTTATTGTAGGATTTTTCACAACCTGTCCCAGAAACTAAAGCCTCTACCTCAACAGGCTTCAAAAGAAATGTGAACAAAGGATTTAAAACCATTGACATACATTACAGGTGTTTGTCAAGGACCTTTTTGTGAGTTGATTAGCCTCCCAAAAACTTGTAATGATCATGTTTGTGGTGGAATTATGTTTCAGGTGGAAGCAGACTCAGTCAGGGCCCTTTACAAAAGGAGCCTATGGAGCTAGACTGCACACTAAAGGAGCCTATAGAGCTAGACTGCACACTAAATGAGCCTATAGAGCTAGACTGCACACTAAAGGAGCCTATAGAGCTAGACTGCACACTAAATGAGCCTATGGAGCTAGACTGCACACTAAAGGAGCCTATAGAGCTAGACTGCACACTAAATGAGCCTATAGAGCTAGACTGCACACTAAAGGAGCCTATGGAGCTAGACTGCACACTAAAGGAGCCTATGGAGCTAGACTGCACACTAAAGGAGCCTATAGAGCTAGACTGCACACTAAATGAGCCTATAGAGCTAGACTGCACACTAAAGGAGCCTATAGAGCTAGACTGCACACTAAAGGAGCCTGACTGTGAGCTGAGGAGGCTCCACATTTAAAAAATAAATGCAACAGCTAGATTAAACTGATTTCAGTGAACTTATTAAACCAAGTAACACTTTAGCATGAATATTTATTAATGCAACTTTCTATTGCTTTCTTTCTCTCTCCCCCATCCCACAAAACCAATAAAACAGTTTGAGACCTATCTGCAGTTTCAATGTGCTTTTATTAAGTGTAATATTGTATGGTGATTGCAACTACATTTGCACCAGCTGGGTGGTCAAGTGTGTTCGGGTCAGTTTCATCGGGGAGAAGCTTTCTGTGGTGGTTCTGGCTCCTTTCTATGGTGGCTATATTGTGCAGAATGGCACATGCAGACACTATCTGTGATGCCCACTCTGGTGACTCTTAAGCGCCGAAGACAGTTGAAACGTGCCTTTAGGATGCCAAAGATCATCTCTAATTTTGACTATGGTTGTACTGACACATGAGGGTCATGATAGGGTGTTATTGTGTAGGTTTTGCTGTCCCAATTCAAATTAACAGTGTTTTACTGTACCAAATTTAACTAGCTTTCCTCAAAGCGCTGACACAACATACTCACGGAAAGTAGATTGTTATCTGTTAATTTTACTATTAATTTAAAGATTCATCTCACAGAAAATAATAATTTCACATGTTCACATAATCTCTACCTGAACATTAAGGCTGTGAAAGGACTTTCTATTAATATAATCTGCCTCATGTTCTCCTAGAGAAGTGGACATTGCAACATGTGTGCAGGATATTGCTTCAATGACTCTATAGGGAATCCTATCATAAGATTAACCGAATAAAAAAATATTAAAATAATGCTTAACATGTAGCTACTGTATTGTATAGTACATTTGTAAAATTTGCTTTTTGGAAGAAAAAAAAAAGTGATGTCACCCTATCAATAACCGACAATTTTATAAAAAGCCTCTCTTATGGACATGGTCAATAAATGAACACTATTAAACTATTAATGTACTCCTGCAGAGCGAGGACCACCTTGCGAATGGTTCGACAAACCGTGTTTTCTCCTAGATTCTGTGCATCACCGCAAGTATGTTTGCGTGTTGCGATTGCGTGCAAGTATGCAAGCACTTGCAAAAAAACGCAACGCAATCCCATTTATGGTAAAGTAAGTGCATGAATTCGACGTGTTAAATTATTTATGAGCGGCTCAATAAGTTCGCAAAGATAAGATATACCTTCCGCAGAAAATCTGTATCTTTGATACAAGTAGCCTAACTCAGGAAAGCCAAGGGGATTTTGTCCGGCTAAAAACTCTTTCTCTACGATGTGCTCGTCTTACAGTTTGCGCTGAGATGTCCACAGGATTTGAAAGAAAATGTAAAGCAATTGCAACCAACACTGGGAATTAGTTACGTCACCTATATGTTTCTTTGCTCACAGCTGATTGGTCAAACTTCAGTCTGAGATCTCGAATCCAGAACTTAACCTGCCCCGGAGCAGGTTAGCCGTGCAGCGTAAGATACCATGGCAACGAACACCGATTAAAGCCGAGCTACTTTCATAGTACCTAAAACCCAGGGTTGGCAGAAACTAAGCTGAAACATAGCTGGCTAGCCACCTAAACCGGCTTCATGGTACAGGCCCCTGGCCAACTAAAAAGAAATCTAGTTGCTGGCCTGCCTCCACTCTTAAAGGCCCGTTCACACCAAGGACAATAACTATAAAGATAACGATAAAGATATAGTTATAAAAATCGTTCTCCATATTAAAGAATAGCAGAGTTCACACCACAACTATAACGATAAAGATATGAGAACGATATTGTTTGGGATCACTTTCAGAATGAATTTTTTCTGTCGAACGATAAAGCACTGACAGCCAATCAAACAGACCGTTATCGTTCATTGGTGTGGATGCAAATATGGTTCTCTTACGAGAGTACTCTCGTGTTGCGTAAGCTAGCTTACGCTACGGGAAAACTCCTTTTCTCGAGAATACTGAAGCCAAAAAATTATCCTTTAATTTTCTCATATTTAAAACGCATGCTTGCACAGAGCAGACCTAGAATAGGCAGCTCGTACGCCTATTGGCTGCTCTGCGGCAAGATACTGCAACCTATCGGTGGACTGGGAGTGACGTCAGCACCAATAGCAGCGCGGGTGCCTGAGTGCGTCACGACCCGCAGAAGGGCGTGGCTTACCTCAATATAAGCCCGGTACAGATAGGATGTTCTTTGATTTTTCTCCACTTCAGCGAAGTATCCACATCGCTGACTCTCCAGAGAAGCCGCGCCGTCGAACAAGCATCTCAGCGGGACGAGCCCTCTCCATTGCAGTCCGAAGCCGCCTTCGCCGCTTCACCGCTGTACCTGCTGCGCTATCCGGCGCCCATATCCTTTTCACTACTAATATCTCATTCTAAAAGAGCAAAGAGGCGTTGTTGCAAATGCCTCGCTTTTCCAACTGCGGCTCGTGCCGAGCCCCCCTCAGCGTCGGGGACCGCCACATCTTGTGCGTTTCCTGCCTGGGACGAACACATGCGGACCACGCGCTTTCCGTGGGCGGCTGCCCGGAATGCGACGACATGGCCGTGTCGACCCTGCGGGCTCGACTCGCCACCTTCAACGTGGATCCTGCACCTCCGCTCCTCTCTTCTGGGCCGCGCCGTAAAAAGCGCCGTTCACAGAGGATGCCCGAGGCTACCATCACGAGCGCCCGCACACCGGCTCTTTCCCCGTGTGCCTCGCTCTCCGACTCCCCCTGCTCGATCACGGCCGGTCAGCCCTGCGCCCCCGTCGTGCGTCCGGATTCCGAGGGGGACGACGCGGATGAAGACATCTGTTCCATTGACGCCTCGGGTAGCGAAGGGTGGTCGGGCCCCGAAACCGGCCCCGCCCCTTCCTTGCTCGAGCCCGGCGACGGGCGGACGAGTCTGGATACTGAGCTTCTCCGCCTCACTACCAGGGCCGTAGGGGACCTCGGCCTCGAGTGGTCTTCACCCGAAGAGCCCGTACGCAGCCGGCTGGATGGCTGCTTCCTCACGGGCCGCCGCTCGTCTCCTATCGCTAGGCCCATCCCCTTTCTGCCGGAGCTCCACGAGGAGCTAGTCAAGAGCTGGAAGGCGCCTTTTTCTGCGAGGCTTCGCCCCTCCCCCTCCACGCTCTCCGTTGTCGACGGCGCGAAGGAAAGGGGCTATTTGTACATCCCGCCGGTCGAGGAAGCGGTGGCCACGCACCTCTGCCCACCGTCTGCTGGATTCCGGTCGAAGCCAGTACTGCCTTCGAAGCCCTGCAGGGTTACTTCGTCGCTGATTGGTCGCGCTTACGCCGCCGCCGATCAAGCCGCGTCAGCACTGCACTGCATGGCCATGCTGCAGGTGTTTCAAGCCAACCTTCTCCGCACCATGGACGAGGCGGGCTCGACGCCTGAGAACTTCAGAGACCTGAGAAGCGCTACGGATTTAGCCTTGCGAGCTACTAAGTCCGCCGCCCAGGCCGTCGGTCGCAGCATGGCGGCTCTTACCGTAACCGAGAGACACCTATGGCTCACGCTATCCGACATGAAGGAGGCTGACAAAGCTGTTTTCCTCGACGCGCCAGTATCCTCTGACGGCCTCTTCGGCCCAGCAGTCAAGGGCTTCACCGAGCGCTTCACGGAGGTACAGAAGACGTCACAAGCCATGCGACACTTCATTCCGAGGCGCTCTAGTTCCGCTGCAGGTCGCCCGAAACAGCCGCCTGCCCGAAGCTCAGCGCCGCCGCCTCCTCAGCCGCCAGCTTCTCAGCGTCGCCGCCCTGCTGACAACCGTCAGCGCGCACGCTCTGGTAGCCGCCAGGGTCCGCCTCCCCCCAGGGGACCCCGACCAAAGATCGTGCTGAACCCTGAGCCTCCTAAGACTTCCTGACCGCGCTCAGGAAGCGACAATGCGCGAGTCTCGCCGCGGCCGGACCGCCATTGAAAGCAGCACGCATCGCTCTCACAGCTCCCTCGACGGAGGCGGCTGGAGTAGTGTACTTCGCAGCCAACGAGCCCGTTACGTTACCCGCTCGCCTGCACACAAAAGCTGTTTTCACGGCTACCCAGATAAATCTCAAAGAGAGCATTATGTCTGTTTTTCCGGCTCACGCCGAAGGTGTTTTAAATGTAGGAAATGTGCCCACTCCTCAGTGCCCACCCCTACACATAAGCACGGCCCGTCCAGTGACACTCACTCATACACGGCCCACATCAATAAAGGCTCACGCCTCCCATGTTTCAAAGGTAGTACATGTGCCCACCCCCCAGTGCTCACTTCTACCGTTAAACACTGTTTGTCCCGCCGCACACACTCACTCAGAGGTATCTCTAATAAACACAGACTGTGCGCTGTGTGTAGAGAGCGCGCGCACTTCTATAAGCGCGCGCCCTCTGACAGGCGCTGCGAGATGCGTGTCACACACACGCACCGTTCAGAGCCCAGGCGTCATCCTTCCTCTAGCTTTACGGCTAAAGGCGTGGGAAATGATTCCGAATGTGTCCGAATGGGTGCTGAACACCATAAAGCGGGGCTATTTACTGCAGTTCGCTCGCAGACCCCCGCGTTTTACAACCAGGGTCGAAACTACAGTACAAGGCGATGTTGCACATCTGCTGCGTGCCGAAATAGCGAAACTGCTGCAGAAAGGGGCTGTAGAAACCGTTCCTCTGAATCTCAGCCAGTCCGGTTTTTACAGCAGGTACTTCCTTGTTCCCAAAAAGGATGGCGGTCTCAGACCCATCCTAGATCTCAGGCGTTTAAACAGAGCGCTGATGAGGAGATCGTTCAAAATGCTCACGACCAGGCAGAACCTCGCGCAGATTCGCCCGGGGGACTGGTTTATTTCTCTGGATCTGAAGGATGCCTATTTTCAGATTCAAATAGCGCCCCGTCACAGGCCTTTCTTACGATTCGCCTTCGAGGGTCAGAGCTATCAATACACCGTCCTGCCGTTCGGTCTGTCTCTAGCACCCCGTACTTTTACGAAGTGCATAGACGAGGCGCTCGCCCCCCTGAGATTACGGGGGATGCGCATACTGAACTATCTGGACGACTGGCTTATATTAGCCCAGTCAGAATCAGAAATAATAGCCCACCGGGCTTTATTACTCAGTCACTTGCGAGACTTGGGTCTCCAAATCAACTGGACCAAGAGCTCGCTGTCTCCCAGTCGGAAGATCTCCTTCCTGGGGACAGACTTAGACTCCGTGTCTATGACAGCACGGCTGACGTCACAGCGCGCGCTGCAGATACAGCGCTCAGCGGCGTCCTTCAAAGTCGGCTGTGTTTTTCCTCTGAAAGTGTTCCAGAGGATGCTAGGTCTTATGGCCTCAGCCTCGGCAGTGCTTCGGTTGGGTCTGCTGCACATGCGCCCCCTCCAGCGCTGGTTGAAAACGCGAACCCCGCGACGAGCATGGACTTCCGGTCGTTTTCGCCTCAGGGTGACCCAAGCTTGCGTCACAGCACTGGGACCCTGGAGGGTGTCAGACTGGTACCAGTCCGGCACCGCTCTGGGAACGACTTCGTCACGGAAGGTTATCTCGACGGACGCCTCCAACTCAGGTTGGGGCGCCCTGTACGAGGGCAGGCCGGTTTTCGGCCACTGGACGGCTCGGGAGGGCCATCTCCACATAAACTGCCTAGAAATGATAGCAGTTGTGAAAGCCCTAGAACACTTTCTCCCCTTGTTAAAGGGCCAGGACGTTCTAGTTCGTACGGACAACATGGCGGTGGTGTCCTACATAAATCGCCAGGGCGGTCTCAGATCGCGACGCTTTCACGCGCTGGCGGAACGCCTGCTGATTTGTTCCCATCTCAATTTAGGGTCCCTCGCAGCAGCGCATGTGCCGGGACTCCAGAACGTGGGCCCGGACAGGCTGTCAAGAGACAATTTTCCCCCAGGGGAATGGTCTCTGCACCCCCTAACAGTCCAGTTACTGTGGGATACGTTCGGCAGAGCGAAGGTCGATCTCTTTGCATCAGCAGAGAACGCGCACTGTCCAATATTCTTCACGAAGAGCACGGATGCGCTGGCCCGCGACTGGCCCAGCGGCCCGCTGTACACGTTTCCCCCGATCGCACTATTACCACAGGTAATCAAGCGAGTGAGGGAATGCGGATGCTCTGTGCTCCTAGTGGCGCCGCTCTGGAGGAACCACGTTTGGTTCTCAGAACTGATGCAGCTCACGCGCACAGCTCCGTGGCCGATCCCCTTGAGGAAGGATCTCCTCTCTCAGGCCGGAGGCGCGTTTGGCACCCGCGCCCCGATCTGTGGGCACTGCATGTATGGGTGGTCAACGGATACCCACTGACCTCCCGGCCGGGGTGCTGAGTACAATCACCCAAGCTAGAGCGCCCTCTACGAGACGGCTCTATGCATCTAAGTGGTCAGTGTTTTCTGGCTGGTGTTCGGCCCGAAACCTAGACCCACCGCGCTGCAGCGTTGCGGAAGTTCTTTCCTTCCTCCAAGAGCTTTTGGATGAGGGCAGGTCCCCATCCACGCTTAAGGTGTACGTTGCAGCCATTGCAGCATTCTCAGAACCTCTGCACGGCCAGCCTCTGGGGAAAAACGATCTTATTGTTCGTTTTCTTAGAGGAGCTAGGAGGTTGAACCCTCCGCGACCTCCCATGGTTCCGGCCTGGGACCTCTCCATGGTCCTGGAGGCCATGAAGGGTGGTCCATTTGAGCCCCTGCAGTCTGTGGACTTACGGTGTCTCTCGTTCAAGACCATTTTTCTCTTGGCTCTCGCTTCAGTGAAGCGAGTGGGGGACTTGCACGCGCTCTCTGTAAGTGCGTCGTGTTTGGAATTTGGGCCTAATGATTCTAAAGTTATGCTGAAACCGAGACACGGTTATGTCCTTAAAGTGCTCTCTACTCCGTTTAGAGCGCAGGTCATTTCCCTGTCAGCCCTTCCGGGAACCGACAGTGACGGCGATGTAAACGTTCTTTGTCCGGTCAGGGCTTTAAGAGTTTACATTCAACGTACTGCTGCCTTCAGGCAGTCGGAGCAACTGTTCGTTTCGTTTGGTGGCCGCACTAAGGGGCTAGCTACCTCGAAACAGAGCATTTCCAGATGGATAGTCGATGCTATCGCCTTGGCTTACAAGTCTAAAGGCCTTCTATGCCCTTTAGGTGTTCGAGCCCATTCTACTAGGAGCATGGCTTCATCGTGGGCTTGGACTAGTGGGGTTTCACTCCATGATATTTGTAGAGCGGCAGGCTGGGCTTCTCCGTCTACATTTATAAGGTTTTATAACCTGGAGGTCCCTGCGTTGCAGGCCAAAGTGTTGTCTGTATGAGCTTGTCATACACGAAGACTGTTATACTGTGTTAAGCACTTCCTTATACATATGAGGTGTCACCATATAATAAATATGTGTTAGGGTTCACTCTGTGTTGACCCACATATCTTTACCATTATGTGTTCCCCGGGCACGCCCTCGGACTTAATATGAATGGTCTCAGCATACACGGCGCTTTAAACTGGGTTCCCGTAGCGTAAGCTAGCTTACGCAACACGAGAGTACTCTCGTAAGAGAACGACACTCGGTTACTAACGTAACCTCGGTTCTCTCTAGAAGAGGGAACGAGTGTTGCGTAACCCGGCCGTCTGCGTTCTGCTGGACTCTCCATAGACGTAATGATTTTTATACTGTACAAAAACTGTATATTCTATCCCCTTACACTAACCCTACCCCTAGACATTTGGTCCTCACAATGTAATATAAACATGAGCACACACACACCAGAGGCGGGCTGCTTCTTCATCAGGGCGATGCACCACCAAAGTGTGAAAGGGACGGATTTGTTTTTCAATTACGCTAGCCGTCACTGTTCTACCTCAGTTCAATCAGCGTCAAGTGATTATTTTTTTTACAGCCTATGTTGATAACTGATCAAACTTTGAAGGAATGAAGAAAACATTCAAACTTTAAAACACAAGAAGTTTCCAGCTATGCAGCAATATTTACTTCTTTAGTAAGGAAAGTTCCTTCAAATTGAAATGGACACAAGGAAAAAAATACATTATGTTAACTCTTTCTACAGCATGGCAAGAAGTGGCCTACATAATCTCATTCTATTTCCTCAATATGTAGTTTTTCAACCATTTTGGCATATTTTTAAAAACATGTTCACTTTATCATATCATTCACTATCAAGTAGGCCTACAGCAGCAGCCATGGTCATGTGCGTTAAATGTGGCAATGCGTTACTCACACACAAGATGGCAGCAAAACACTTATTCTAATACTGAAATGCGGTACTTGTCTTCCAATAAATGGCAGCAAAACACATATTCCAGGAAACGAGATGATAAGCATCTTGTTCTTGTTTTATGCAGAACAAGCAGAAACGCTAAAGCAAAGAGAGCGAGAGTGGAGGATGGAGGTTATGAGACACAATGAACCTTTGCTGCTTCATGATATACTAAGATTACTGATTCATTTAAAAGATGTGGTTTTGTGAGAGATGAGAATGGGCTTTTTACACAGCCAATTTTTTTATTTATGTTTTCATTCAATTTCATTTAAAGGAGCAGTAAGCGATTTTTAAAAAAAGATTAGTTGATATTTGAAATCACCAAACAAATAGGATCACGCCCCTATATTGATAGCTGATAAACACCCTAGGTGTTTCTCAAACGGAAGGCTGCATCCTATGAAAGCTGCCACGTCATCAAACGTTGTTGAAGACCATCTCAATTTGAAGAATCGTTGGAAGCCAGCCTTTTTCTGAAAATTACATACCCAAATACAAATGTCTGTAGCTCTTAAACCCTATGGTCCACATTCATAACTTTGATCTTTTTTTAAACTAGACACTTGAAACTTTGTTACCCAAGAGTCATTCATTATAACTCAAAGTAACATAGGAACAGAGTAAAACAAGGTAAAATTTACATGAATGTGACTCACGATTTCTTTGAATTAACTTCACTTAGGGAAAAATTTATCAGACTTTTATGTTAAGGGCCTGAAAACACCATAAAGATAAAATTGAATGTCTGACCATGTTTAGATTCAAATTTGAGGATGATACTCCCAAAAATGTAGTTTCTGTAAGCTTTTATTCAAGAAAAGTATAGGCGTCCTTTCCAAAATGCAATTTGGAGACTCCAAATGAACACCTGGCACCCAACCACTTTACATAAGGGGTAAACACTACATAGGTCAACAACAACTGTTATGCCCTTCAAACCACACAAGAAAAAAACGATTTCAGCACAACATTTGAACATTTTAACAAAATTATCTTTATTTTGAACAATTCTAATAGCAAAAACAGTGATTTTTCACTACATGTATAGACATTGCAGAAGTGTTCATTTTCCAACTAATGTATAAAACATATAAAAAGAAAAACATAAATGTTTTAGAACATTTGCAATTACAAATGTGTTTTTTTACTCAAATAAATTGCAATAAACTGATACTTATAATGAATATCCTATTACTTTCTGTTGCTCTTCGTCATTGCTCCTCTGCATCTTCTGCAAAAACACCTTAAAATCTCTTCTGTACTCCACGATCCATGAAAGAAATGCTCAGATATAAGCTTTAGAGTAAATCCGTGCATTTATGCAAGCTCCATGTGTCAAAACATCGCGTTTATGTGTCTGTTTACATTATGAGCTAACTATGTGTGTGCGTGTTTGCGTGCCTCATCTTCTGCAAAATCACCTCCAAATCTCTTCTGTAGTCGACGATCCATGATATAGATGCTCAGATATAAGCTTTAGAGTAAATCCGTGCATTTATGCAAGCTCCATGTGTCAAAACATCGCGTTTATGTGTCTGTTTACATTCTGGTCGGCTCACTATGTGTTTGCGTGGCTGCGTGCTGCGCGCGTGGCGAAAGCGCACATCTGAATGAAAACTTTACGCATTTGAATGACGAAAATGCTTGCATGAACGGTCTATCACTGCAATCGATTTTAGTTGGCTAATATCCCCGTCAATCAAAACGTAGCTCAAAGGACATTGGATAGCATTATCCAGGCTTTTATCCAGTCCAAAGCCCAGCTCCGTGATGGACAGCGCGCTCAGCCTGTCAGGGACTCTCTTACTGTTTAGGTCTGTAACACAAGCCTGTGATTAAAGGACAGAATGTACCATTCGATCAGGAAGAGTTTAAACTACGGGGGTGAGATGGCTTTTGAGTGTTGGCATACGGATTAGAATCGATATTTCTTTGAAACTGAACATGATGCGAACTCTATGTCAAAAACGATCATACAAACAGAGTAGGATATTTCATTTTTTCCCTATTTTTTCGTTGTTTTGGATTAAAAAGTGGGATGCATTTAGAAGACTGGAGCCTTACACTGTAATGTATGCTGTTGTTTCATGGATTTGTCCGAACTGATATAAACCATACGAGATGAAAGATGAGTATAGCGTTTCATTTTGCTCATTTTCAAATGAAAAGTCCTTTTGCATTTCATTTAACCCTTTCCTCTCTGGTGTATTGATTGCAAAAACAAGTTTAGAACATGATTCTTGAGTGTTTTAGCTTTCAAATGATGCATAGTTTATGATAGTCAGTTGAATATTTGTTATAAAACAAAGCTTTAAAAAGTAATAAAAGTATAGCCACGCCCTCGACGGCCCGCCCTCGACAGCCCGCCCTCGGGCCGGTGCTTGATAAGGGGTTAAATCATCCACAATCCTTTGCACACTTTTAAATTCACAAAAATAAACGGACGGATATTGAGTCGGTACTGAGCACGTCTGAGTTTATTATGAAATGTAAGAGAAAAATAATGTTTCCGGACATAAAATAATAGATGTTATCTTTTTGCTGGCTGTAAATGAATCACTAACATAAACTGACAATAATGTAAGCCACTGGGAGACCGCAGATGGCTGTCAATCACTGTATTGCATTAATAGAAAGCTAGTTAATATAAAGATTTGTAATAGAATTTATTTTTCCAAAATTACATTTTAATAGTATATTAGTGCACTAACCGTGAGGGCGGAAACATGACGTAGCGATGCGCTCTTACAAGACTGTCTCATTCTAGCGTTTAATTGCTGATTAGGAGTCTAGCCTACAAGCCTCAGAAGGACTGGACTAGGAAGAATGCAGTCTCGGTAGAGGTGGGCAGATCGATACTAATATCGATAATATCGATACCAACGTTGGTATCGGTATTGATCGATACCAACGTGAAAATATCGATACTTAAGTTTCAGTTTCTCTCCTTTTGCTACCTGGCCGTGTTTGTCAAAATGCTGCTGCTGTCATAGAGCAGAGCAACTTAGCAAGCTCTCTGTAATCCTCCTCGAAGAGTGCTCTGTTCCAGGCACGGCGTTATGGGTGGGCCTGACGGGCCTAGGCCCACCCACTTTTCAACAGGCCCACCCAAAACTTTTCTTCAATTTTTTTTGTCAAGAATTATAAAAAAAATCGCCCATTAAGCTCACAATTTGTGCTAAAATAGTCTAAATGTTTAGTTTTAAAAACAAATTTAAGCTGGTTATGTATTGATGTTTCTGCGCAAGTTCAGCAGACAGTGTTCGGGTTTTCTTCCGATCAGAGCATGTGAGTGGAGAGCGCATTTCTGAATATTCCGCTCTGTTCTCTCATTCCGCAGGGTCGCGCGCTCAACCCAGAATGGCCTGCTGGTTCGAACTTCGAAGATATGTGGAATATAAGGCCTCCGGCACCGACTATTTCTAGTAAGAAAATAAGGCCTCCTAGTCGACTAAACCATTAGTAGACAAATCGCCTCTTTATATTAATTTAATTAGGCTACTTAAATAGGGCAGGCTGAAAGCTTGTTTCCGCCATAGAATAAAACATTTTAAATTATTTCTCAGAATTGCGAGATATAAAAACAGATATAAAAACAGAATTTCGTGAACTAAAGTCGCAATTGCGTGAAATAAAATCGCAATTGCTTCTCTTTTTTTTTACCCATTCTTTATATCTTTATATTTATTTCTTTATATTTCTTTATATCTCACAATTCTGACTTTGTAACACGCACTTTATATCATGCAATTCTGCCTTTATATCTCCCAATTACGTAGGCCTATTATAAAGTCAGAATTGCGAGATAAACATGCAATTATATGAAAAAAGCCAGAATTTCAAGCTATATTTCTCGCACTTTAGCCTATAAATACCGTTCAAAAGTTTGGGGTCTGTATATTTTTAAAAGACGTCTCTTCTGCTCACCAAGACTGCATTTATTGGATTAAAAATACAAAACAAACCCAGTAATATTGTGAAATATTATTTCAATGTAAAACAGCTGTTTTCTATGTGAATATATAGTAAAGTGTAATTTATTCCTGTGATCAAAGCTGAATTTTCAGCATCATTACTTCAGTCTTCAGTGTCACATGATCCTTCAGAAATCACTATAATATGATGATTTGATGATCAAGAAACATATGATTATTATCACAGTTGAAAACAGTTCATATTTTTGTGCAAACCGTGATTAATTTTTTCAGGATTCTTTGAAAGTTCAAGAGATAAGCATTGCATTAAAAAAGACATATTTTGCATTATTATAAATGTCTTTACTATCACTTTTGATCAATTTAATGCGTCCTTTCTGAAGAAAAGTATTAATTTCTTTAAGAAAAAAAAACAAAAACGTATTGACCCCAAACTTTTGAATTGTATGTATATCACACAATTTTGACTTAATAACATAGGCTACAATTGCGACTTTATATCACACAATTCTGACTTTATAGCTAACCTGCAATTGCCACTTTATATCACGTAATTCTGAGATAAAAAGTCAGAATTGTGAGATTTTAAAAAAATCGCAATTACATTTTTCATTTTTCACTCTGTGGCGGAATATGCTCCAGTTCTCGTGCAATGCAAGCGATCGTGCCGGCGCCTTATTACATTGTCTGATATATATTTGCTTCTTATTTATTAAATACAGGCAGTTGGTTGATAAAACATTGTTCAAAATTAAGATACAATTTAATACAAAACGAAAAAACTCAATTAAGTGGTCAAAATAATGTTTTAATACCCACTCCATCCAGAAATATTGCGCATCTCATGATGTAGCCTATCAATAACTCTCTCATGCTGCATGCTCACTTTCATAATCAACATTGATTAAATTAAAAAACATAATGACGTCACATATTTTCCAACCCCAGCGCAGCAGCCCCCGCCGCATGAAACAGCTTCAGCGCTTATCATTAGCTTGTATAAAAATAATTCCCAGTAAAGGACAATGTTGCAACAGTCGTTGTTTAGATACCTTAAACGCGCACGTACAGTCTCTGAGTCATCGCTGCAACCAGGAGATGAAGGAGAGCTGAGATCCACAACACCTAGCACATCTTCGTCTCTGCCACCCCAGGATGCTAGTGTGACTAGCGCAGCTAGCGCGAGCAGCGCAGCTAGCGCGACCAGCGCCGTTGCTAGGAGGGCGCCAGCCCATCTGCCTCTCAGCGCCTTTGACTCACGAGTGGATGATAGTCCTGTGGATCTGTCTTCCGTGGATGAGCCCGCAACTCAACCAGTGCTGAAGTATCCGTTCACAGTGATATGTGAGAAACCAAGGAGTTTCTCCACAAACTGGTATAGCAGATATAATTTCCTTGAGTACAGCATTAGGAAGGATGCAGTCTTCTGTAAGATGTGTAGGCACTTTGGTGATCGGGGCAGGGAGGAGAAGTTTAGCCAGACTGGATACCGGGACTGGAAGCACCTCAATCACGCTTGTTTAAAGCACCAGAATAGCAAATCGCACACATTTGCTCTGGATAAATTTAACAATTACAGGCTGTCAATGTCTGAGCGCGGCTCTGTCATCCATCAACTCAACAACACAGATGGTAGACAGTGTGAAATCATAGAGAGGAATCGGGAGCACATCAAAGTAATTCTGGACGTTCTGATTACTTGTGCCAAACAAGAAGTACCCCTGCGTGGCAACCGGGAGAATGAGGAGGTCAAAAACGCAGGTAATTTCCTGGAATTTTATAGACTTGTCTGCAGGCACGACAAAGCAACTCAAGAGCGACTAGATGCGATCCCTAGCAATGCAAAGATGCTCAGTCACGAAATTCAGAATGACCTGTTGGATGCTGCGTGCACTCTCCTGTTGCGACGGATTAAAAGTGAACTGCATGAGGGATCTTTCTATGCTATTTTAGCAGACGAGTGTAAGGATGTATCTAAAAAGCAGCTGGTGGCTGTTTGCTTTCGGTATGTGCACATGGGGACTGTGCGAGAACGTGCTGTTGGCATCGTATCCACAGACAACATGACTGCTTATGCGATAGCACAGAAAATATTAGAAGTTGTCGCACCTTTTGAACTAGACCCTAGCCTTTGCGTTGGTTTTGGGTTTGATGGTGCATCGGTAATGGCTGGGCATAAGGGTGGTGTCCAAGCCATCCTTAAGGGCACCTTTCAAAACGCCATCTACGTGCACTGTCACTCTCATAGGTTAAACCTCGTCCTGTCAACTGTGGCCCGGACATCGCTGGATGCTTCTACTTTTTTCGACACTCTCAACACCTTGCACACCTTCATGTGCGGCAGCGAACGTCATGCCCGTTTCCTTAACGCGCAAAAAGAGATGCGGCCCGATCAGAGGTCATTGGAATTGGAGCGAGGGTGTGACACCAGGTGGGATTCAAGATCAGCCGCAGTGACAAAAGTTTTCATTCTTTATGATGTTATCGTGGAGGTGCTGGCACAGTATGCGGAAGACGGGGGACAGAGTGAGATTGAGGCACAGTCACTACTTCAGCAGATCAGAACAAAAAAGTTCATATTCCTCCTTGTACTTTTTAAACAATTGTTCAGTAAATCCGACTTCACGTCTAAAAGCCTCCAGTCCATCCACACATCAGTGACAGACACGGTTGATTTGATCGAGAACCTCAAACAAGAACTGACAGACATTCGCTCCGGTGACTCTGCGTTCTCAAGTATGTTAGCCACAACAAATAAGATGATGGAGGATCATGATGTCGAGAACTGGGATGTCATCAGTTTGCCCCGCTCAAGAAAGCTCCCAGGCCGATTTGAGGGAAGTATTGTCACATGCACGTTGGGGAAATCGACAAGGGTGAGGAGTGATAGTGACCTGCGCAACATTTCCAACACGCTAATAGACTGCCAGCTTAATGAACTGAACACTCGATTCCACAGTGACACCTATGGCCTCATGGCATCTGCTGCAATCCTGATGTCCCCTAGCCTTGATACAAATGACACCAGCTTGGCTACTATAGCGAAGTCTCTCAATGATACAGGGAAGCGTTTCCACGTAACCATATCAGAGTCAGAGCTCGATGTTTTGTGCAACTCCTAGAGAGGAAGAAAAAAGAGGAGAACATCTCAACAGTCTTGTAGAAGTGATGGACATATGCAATGGGGACGTTTTCCCGAATATCCATGCTTTCTTAAAAGCTCTGATAACACTGCCAATGACATCTTGTACAGTTGAACGCGTCTTTTCCAGTGTCAACCGGATTAAAACACCAAATAGGAGCACCATGCTTACCTCTCGCCTTATGTCCCTCTGTCTGTTGACCTTTGAGAGAGAGCTTACAGTAACTCTCGACTTCGATGAAATCATTGACATTTTCAAGAGCAAACCCCGCCGACTACTCCTGTAATTTCGGAAAGATAGGCCTAGTGTAACGCAAAGTTGAGATGTGGCTCAGAGGGGGGTAAAAAAAAAAAGGCGTCGGAGGGAAATATGCACGAAAGACGAGAGCGTAGCCTATTTTCCCCGTGTTTAGTAAAATTACTCAAACGTTACACTCGTCCACAAATATAAAATGAAATAAAAGAAAGAGTAGGCCTAGGCCGACAACGGTTGGTGGAGCGGTTATCTCCTCACATTTCAAATCTATTACTGACAGTTTACGCACATGCGCAGTTCTCATTTTACCTCAGATTAACATAAAGCACAAAGTGACCGTTACAGTAGCATGCCCTTTCCTACTGCTCTCTGATAAATAATTTGATTAGCAATGAATGAATATTCTTCTCATACTCTCTCTTCTTCCATTTCCTTCACGTTTGGCAATCTTTTAAGTTTAGCCTAATCTGTTAGCGCAAAAATATGAGTGTCTTTTACTCAGTTGTTATTTTTTAGCCTGATTATTTTTTGGCTTCTGAAATGTTTTTTGTTGTTGTTGTTTTTCTGCAATGCAGATAACTTTGTTGATATTGTGATATTGTATAGGTTACATTTTAATACATCTTCTCTGTATAATAAGTAAGTCTGGTGTTAATGAAATCGAAAATAAATAAATGGACATATGACGTTGTTAATGAACAAGTTCTGTTCCCGAGTATTGATTGAAACTGTCGGGCAGTGTTGTTGATCTGCAATGTAGCATGTTGAAAACTTAAAACAATTAAGAAGAATTGTGAAATATTCGGCCTCATATTATAGGAGCAGAATTAAACAACTATGTTTTGGGGAAATATTACATTCCTGACATTTCTTTTACAGTCTAAATATAGGCTATTATAGTTTAGATTATTTTTTATAATATCCCATGAGTCCTAATAAATGCAATTTCAACTATTTCTGAAGTGCTTATTTTATAAAGAGCACCGCTTTTTCTTTTATCGGGAAACGCAGTGCAGGTATATGCGTAATGGAGATTTCCAAAGTGCTCTTCTTGGTCAGAACCACGGAGAGCGATCGCGGATAGGTCCGTCCCGACTCCATATGCACCGAAACATTTTAACAATGCAACAAAATATTTAAAGAGCATCAAGCTATTTAAATCTATAGCCTATACAGATAATATAGCAGTATATTAGTCAGTAACTTTTATTAGGTTAAACAGTGATTGGATAACGTTTTTAATTTAACTTTTTTAATTTAAGGCCCACCCACAATTGGTCTGGCCCATCCAAACCTGAAATCCTGGCGCCGTGCCTGCTCTGTTCTCTTCCCCCCTCTCCTCTGTGTTGTACTGTCACGTGACTCACCACTAGCGCGCTACCGCTACCACCAGCAGTCTTCAGTCAGACTAGTCTACAGCAGCACAGTCAGAGACGGAGAATGGCAGCAGAGAGAAAGAGGAGTGTTGTATGGCTGTATTTTCAGGCCGAAAATGAGACAACAGCGACTTGTACCATTTGTAGAAAGTCTTTAAAATACAGTGGCAATACAACTAATTTGTACAAACATATGAAAAATCACAGACCAGAAAATGCAGAGCTGCAGAAACGGAGAGAGGAGAGATGACGTTATTTTATTCTCATTATCTTATTACAAGGAGAATTTGTTTTACATTTTTTATAATATTTGTTGTGAATTAAAACTTTGTGACTTTGTTTATTTAAGAAAAAAATCCTGAAAAGAAGTGCACTAAAGAGGAGAAACATGCTACTTGAAAAGAGAATTTGTTTTTACATTTTTTATTTTATTTGTGAAGTAATCATTTTGTAACTTTGTTTATTTAAATAGAACAGAAGTAACCAAAAGTTGTTTCTGAACAAAAGCTTTTGTAGTACTGATTTTAACTGATTAATAATCCAAAATGCAAATCACAAAAACAAATTAAAAGTCATGAAAATTAATTTAGATTTAGGTTGAAGACGCATCCACCTTAATTATTAAAAAGTATCGATATCGGTATCGGTATCGGCGATACTGGCCCTGTATTTACTTGGTATCGGATCGATACCAAATCTAGCGGTATCGCACACCTCTAAGTCTCGGTAGGATCCAGCCTTCCGTTTGAGAAGCACAGGCACCTCCCCAATAAGGAGTGCATACGCCCCTTACTGCTGATTGGCTACAAGTGTGTTTTGGCGCTTGGACTCAGAACCACTTTCAACTTCTCAGAAATTGATTACTGACTCGCTACATGACTCGGATCTAGTACACTTCATCCCTCCATATTGGTCCTGATCCTTGTCCAAAGTGAGCAACATATAACATAACTGCACATAACGCTTTACCACAGTCCAGCTCTCTACACACCACTGCAGCAGCGTTTGTATCCGATAGCCATCATCAAAGGGGGACATTAATAATGTGGAAAAATTACTATTATAGTTTGAAAGAAAATGTTTAGAACTACTTCAAAGTATTCTCATCAAAATATCCTCCACATGCAGCAATGACAGCTTGCCAGATCCCTGGCATTCTATAGCTTGTCAGTTTGTCCAGGTACTCGGGTGACATTTCACCCCATGCTTCCTGTAGCACTTGCTGATCACCCTGATTTTGCTAAGCAAGATATTTTGTTGATCCTGGAACAACATTACTGTACGAAAATGTAGTTCTAAGTCCCTAACCCTAAACCTGACCCTACCCATAACTTATCCCTAAAATCAGAGGGAAATGATGGGTGAGTAAGAATGGGATGGAAGCCCCTAACCCTTGTTTTAGGCTAAGCCTACATAAACTAAACTATTCCCTCAAATCTGATTGATTGATTGATTGATTGATTGATTGATTGATTGATTGATTGATTGATTGATTGATTGATTGATTTATTTATTGATTGATTGATTGATTGATTGATTGATTGAAATGTTGCTCAATGATCAAAGATGTTGATCCAAGAATATGTTGCACTTGGTGAAATCAGGTTCAGCAGCACTTGCTACTGATGTGACTGGCTTGTCGGCACATCTCACTCACCTTACAGTCTAACTGATCCCACACATGTACAATGGGGTTAGGATCAGGTGTATCGGCCATTCCATCCCGTCAGTACTCTTGATGACTGAGATGGCTTTGTCCCAACTAGTTTTTGCACAACTTAGCTTACGATCATGATCTATGCTGTGTAAGGACCATCCATTGGCCCAATGACGGAATTCAACAGGGTGGGCGAAGGTATAATGCATGTAGATCTTTTACATGCGCTTCTGTAAAGTTTACTTAATTTATTAGAATTTAGTTTGAATTTTACTTCAGCTCCAGACTTAATCTAACTCCAATTCCAAATCACTATAAAGTTTAGACTGAGTTTATTACTAATGTAGTTTTAGTATTCCCTTACTCTTCAATTATTCGTTCATTAGAGACCCGTTGTCGCATAGAGTCGAATGCTGCCGGGTTACGTGGATCTTCACGGACACAAACTCATTAGTCTGATCTTAGTCAGAGGGTGCAAGGTTAACCATTACCTTTTTAGTCAGTTGCCTACTGCTCACTTGTACAAAATAAGTGTCGTTTATTTAGCCACTTCTGTTCAACTTGCTAAGTCATTGATAGACAGAAATCAAAAGGTCTCAGATGACGCGCCTACCTACTACTCCATTCATTCACGAGCCTTTAGTTTGACCTATTCTGGACACAGATTTGAGGAAACACCAGACTCCACCTAATCTACTGGTCTTCAGAAGAATACAGAATAAATCAAATATAACAACAATTTATTTTTGTCAGGTAAAACATTTATTATGCCAACTACACAATTAAAAGCCATTTCAGTAATGATAAATACACAACATCAATTGCTCAAAGATAAATCTAAGAGTGAGAAACATTCCTTAACATTCCATGTTATGTTATGCTTTATATGTTATTTGTAATTATATGTTGGTAGATAATGCTGTCAAAATGCTGTCTAAAATGATTTTTTTATTTTATTTGGTAAACAGGATGAATAGGAAAGATTTAAAATAATACAAAAACATAAGGCACTGAATCTTTAATAGCCATATAAGAAACTCCCAGCTCCTGTAACTGTAATATGATTTCATGAACAGATGAAGTGGGTGTGGTCAGCGAGTCATATGACTACAGCCTCTTTATTTGACTCCTCCCCCAGATCATCATAGCCTGTTATTAAAAACAAAAGCAAATTCACATCCTCTGTTGTTTTAATTGCATTTAGGCTTAGTTTAGTTGAGCAACATAAAAATGAAATGTATCTAGTTATGTAAAAAGATGATAGTGTCTTACCTAACTGTTTTTTTCCATCTTCATTGCTGTTCTTCACATCATCATACTCCTCCTGATCTCCCTCTGATACACATGTAAAATAAAACCACATTATAACTTGTAATACCCTTTTATATATTTTTTTATATATTATTTATACCCTTTTAATATAGCAATCAATGACTTGAATTCATAAGTAAAAGATTAATAAGATGCATAGAAAGAAAACATTTATTAAAATAAATAAATAAAAGAAATCAGTAAAAATCTTTGATCTCGATGCATGAGCTTTTTTTCAATGCTGTGTCAAGTTAAATGTCAAAAATTTTAAAAAAATCTCGAGATCATGTTTTTTTTCTTCATTTTACCGCTTGTTTGTTTATTCAGCTCATTTTTAGGGCTAATTCACACCGCAGTAACAGATGCATGAAACAATCATCATTCCATGACCCGACCCATGAAGATGGAAGATGTTCAGTCCATGGAAGAAAACAGTGACCAGCGGCATCAGACAGTGACAGTAACACACTGATCCAGTATGTACACTGAAGTATGTCTGTTGCTCAGCATCTGTCAGTAGCCAAATGTTTGAACTAAACTATTTCTGTTTCTGTTTCAATAAACTTTCATTTATTCAAATAACTGATGTTATCATTCATATCATATTTTTACTTATTTGAAAATTAATTGGGATTGGGAGGCTATGTAAGCTCTTTATCTCTTCCAACTCTACAAATGCACCAAATATAACCCCCTGCTTAGTGCTTTACACTCTCTAAAAATTCACACGAGATCTTCACTGACACACAGACATAAACATGCAGCTTTGTGGTTTGGTGGCTGGTAAATTCTTATCTACAGATTAATCTGATTACACATCAACAACCCAGAAACATAAAATAGTCAAACCGATCTGACATTCTCAGTGGAGAGACTTTCATGAATATAGAAATCTTACTTTACATATGATTACAATTTATAAGGCAGATGTGAATGAAAGAAAAAGCTTTAGTTCTAGATTGGATCAGGATCAGTTTTGGATCACTGAACTCCCCTGTCTCCCCTTATTTCAGGATAAAGTGATATTCACCAGTTCACACTTAGCCTACATATAATCAAATAGAGTAAAGAGTATGTGTATTTGGCATTCTGTCCGAGGGGAGGCTCCGAGCTCGAATGTACCCCTCATCAATGTCTGGGATAGCAACAGTTGAGAGTGAGGAGTTGGGATGCTGAAAAACTTTCGTGGGACAGAGGTGAGGCTATTTATATATATAGGTCTACTCATGCTGATTGGGTAGATTATCTGCACGTGCTCCTCCTAAACTTTGTTAATAAAACATTATGATGTGATTAAGACTGAAGGATAAACTGTCTCATTGTACTGCAATCCCAAACCTTTGTATGCACCTTACTGAGGTGTTTGCTTGATGTCAATTTCATTTTCTCACCAAGGTTTTCAGAATCTCTAAACACATAAATTGTAACATAATTAAAGCTTTTAACATTTTCCCATGATGTCTCACCCCTCTGAGTGAAGTGATATTGTCTGTGATGAATCTCTTGATAAACGGCCTCAGTCGGAGTCCTGTTTAGTCCTGTGTACCAGTCAGAGAGAGCTGTGAGTGTAGACAGACAAACCTGCTGTCAGTTCACAACACATGACTGATCACACACTGAATAAGACACTATGACAGTCTCTGGATCTCTCCTACCTCTCCTCATCACTCTTTTCCGTTGAATCAGTATAAGCAGTGGCACTAAGAACAGTAAGAGCAAAACTCCCAGTACAACCACAAGCACAGAGAGAGACGCTGCTGGAGGAGTTTGTGGAGGAGTGACTGATGTTGATGTGGTAGTGGACACAGATAAATCTGTCCTTGTAAAAACGTGACAGTGACAAACATTAAATATAATGCAAATTATCTTAAAAATATGATTAGCTCTAAATGTAAAAAAAAAAATATTAGTCAAGTGTTTTGCAGTGACCTGCACATGTGAGTCCAGCGTGCTCTTTGTGAGAACAGTCAGTGTGGTTCTTCAGGGAGAGAGGACAGTCCCACAGGTGAATCTCATTCCCTCTGCACTCGACTCTGTTCAGCCACACAACACCTTCACCAGCACCAAAGACTGAATTCCCATCAGCCCTCAGTGCGTCTCCACAACCCAGCTGCCTGCAGACCACCTGAGCATCGCTGATGTCCCACAGATCATCACAGACTGAACCCCACACAGCGTTATGATACACCTCCAGCCTCCCAGAGCACCGGCCCAAACCTCCACTCAGTCTGAGAGGAACATGATCTAAATCACACACAGCAACATCACTGACCAGCTTCAGGACACCATTCACAACAAAACACAGAAACTTAATTAAGACGGCTTTAAATGTATGATTAGTGGATTACAAATATGAATTTGATTTGAATTTGATTGATTTGTTTAAATACACATTTTAATAATTTATTAGGAAAATAGGCTTAAATGAACAAATGTTAAACAAATTTATTGACAAAAATCTTACTTGAACACTGTCTCTGGTGAGGAGATGGTGAGGTAGAACATGTCAGACGACTCCGAGGAGACTCATTATTCTCCTCCTCTGAGATTAAATATTAAGAGAACTGAACATTAAAACAGAAAAGTCATAACAGTGAAACACAATTTTAGGCTGTCCATCAACAAGTTTAGTTTTTCAGAAACAGTTTATTCACCACATTATATACAAACATTGTGTTTAAAGAAACAACTGAGACCATTTTACATAATTTAAACATAATCTTACTTGAGCAGGTGATTTTGGCCACTTCATTATTATTACAGTAGTTCTGTCCCCAGGGTGAAGATGGACACTGCCACAGATTTGAATCATGTTTTCGACATTTCACTTTATCTAGCCAGTTACGAGCTGATTCCAGTCTTGGTGTAGACTCAGACACAACACCAGATCTTCCACAGTTCAGCTCTTGACAGATCAGACTCGCTGTGTCTCTGTCCATCTGGTTCCAGCACACATTACCCCAGGATCCATTGTAGAAAACCTCCACATTCCCTTCACAGCCCTCAGTTAACCTGATCTCTTTAAACTCTAGATGCAAAAGGTTGTGCTTTATAAATATTTGAGTTCAGGTTGTGCTAAACCTAAAATATCACCAAAATAACTGGTTAATACAAGGCTAATGCATGCTGCTAGCACTGGTAGCATCTGAAAAAGATACTTAATTATATTTGTATAATATATTATGAATCTTATGTACTACTTGATTCTGCTTGGTCATAAAACAAAATATTTAAAAAGTAGCAGGATCCATGGCAGGGCTGTCTATCAGACCATCGATACATTAAGATGATCTTTGTTGCAAAATATGATCCATCTGCTCCTGATTATCCTGGTGTTTATTTAGCAAAAATTACCAGCTGCACACTATTCCTTTAAACATTCGAAATTATATATTTAAAAATCAATTCAATTACTTTATTGTTCACCTGAGCACACGACTCCTACATCATCCTTGTGTTGACAGTCATGTTTCCCCCAGCCTGGAGAAGAGCAGTTCCACAGGGACGTCTCATTCCCCTCACACTCCACCTCATCCAGCCATATGGGTCCAGAACCAGGACCAAACCAGGCTGGTACCCGCTGGTTACTGAGGGCCACTCCACACTGCAGCTGTCTGCACACCACATGGGCATCTTTAATATCCCAGGAGTCATCACACACTGTCCCCCATGAGCCGCTGTGAAAAACCTCCAGCCTCCCTGCACAGTCTCCCCCAGAACCCACCAGCCTGATGGACCCGCGACCTGATATTCAGAGAGAGAAAAACACATTATTGATCACTAACAACTGAAGAATCTGCCCAGATGTTGTTGTTCTCACCAAGGCAGGTGATTGACAGCTGTTGTGTGGAGCTGCAGTTGAGAGTTTGTGGAGAGCTGCAGTTCCCCAGATGAGCTTCACTCCCAGAGCACTGGAAGCCCGTCACACACTCATGACTGTGTTCAGGACTGGATGAAGAGGAGCCGGAGAAGTTCAGCACAGAGCCACAGCCCAGCTGTCTGCAGACCACAGAGGATTCAGTGAGACTCCAGGAGTCCAGCAGAACTCTCCTCCAGACCTGATGGATGGAAACTTCCAGCTCCCCCTCACACTGTCTCTCTCCAGACAACCGCACCAGACCATCATGAACAGCCAGAGAGGAATCTGATGGAAATATCTGGCATTTTAATCAAGATATTGCAAGGTATTTTATGCATTTAAAAAAAAATCCCCTTTACCAGAGCAGATGACTCCAACATCTCGTCTATGAGAACATTCAGCTCGACTCCATGAAGAGACGGAACATTCTGAGAGTTTTGTTTCTCTCCCGTCACAATCAAACACATCAGCCCAGATTTCACCACTTCCCTCTCCAAACCAGTCTGATCCCACAACAGACACAGCTATCCCACAATTCAGCTGTCTACAGAGGACACTGGCAGCTCTCATATCCCAGCATGCATCACACACTGTGCCCCATTTACTGAAGTACTGACGCTCAACTCGACCAGAACAGGAGTCTGAGCCGTTTACCAGTCTGAGATCAGTGTAACCTGGACAAAGAACAGAGAGTTTAATGACACTGATCAAACCAAGAAGAAACTGATGATCAAATTATTAGATTTAGTATTTAATAATTATATTCCTCTATACAGTAGAGAGGCTGAACATTGATATTTTACCAGAACATATCAGTCCCACGCTGTGTTCATGGGTGCAGTTTATATTATGTGAGGTTGATGATGGACAGCGTCGAATGTGTGATTCATTTCCTCTGCACTGAATCTCTTGTGTCCACATCTGAGCATCTCCTTTTCCAAAAGCATCTTCTCCCAGCACCTGTACAGGAGCTCCACAGTCCAGCTCTCTACACACAACCTCTGCATCCTGCTGGTCAAAGGCAGCGTCACACACTGTGTTCCAGGTGTTCCCACGAAGAACCTCTAACCTCCCAGAGCACAGGTGAGGTCCATCAAGTCTTGTAAACCGTCCATAGCTTATGGTTTCTGATTTTATTGAGAGAGTGCATAGAAGAACACTTTTATTGGATGTGTCACACACTGAAACCCCTTCGTCCCCCAAAATACATCTCCACTCTCCCAGAACACAGGTGAGACCCGTCCACAAGTCTTGACCTTCTGTAGTTTATTGTTTCTGAATATATTTGCACAAAAGGGAAGACCATCTGTCACAATGATTATGATGGACATAAAACAATAGTCCTTTCATTAATAATAGATTTTATAAATACAATTAAGACAATAAAATATACTATTCGACAATTAGTTGCTTATGATTTGCTCTGACAAAAAAATTACATTCAATTATTTTAAATTTCTTGTAAGATGTTTATCAATGAAAGTGTGATCAGTGATGCATTAACAGAGTGATGTATGGAGCCGCTCACCTGAGCATCTGACTCCAGCATCTTCATGATGACCACAGCCACGATGAACACCCCATCCTAATGATCTACAGTTCTTCAGTGTTGACTCTGATCCACTACAGTCCACAACATCCATCCAGATTGGTCCTGATCCTTGTCCAAAGTGAGCATTACGCACAGCCTCTAGAGCCTCTCCACATCCTATCTCTCTACACACCACTGCAGCATCAGTCATATCCCAGTTCCTATGACACACTGTTCCCCACTGACCATCATGATGAACCTCCACTCTACCAGCACAGGGACTCTTACCACCAACTAACCTCACAGTCTCAAAAGCTGTACATGAAAGAGAGAGAAATGGATTTAATCATGCAAAGTTAAGAAACATAAGATGAAAAAAGTTGGTAAATAGAAATTTAATATATTAAAACTGGTCATGAGTGAATAACAAATTGGTTACCTGTAAAAGCTCAAATCATTTGTAAAATGTAATTGATAAATAATGATCTAGTGTCACAAGATCTTAAGTTTATAGATATTATAAATGCTTCTATTTGTAATATTCTGCTTCAGTTTCTAGTGGTCTAATGCCATCATAGACAAACTGCTTATTTAAAAAAGTAAAATTTTACATCTTAAGTCTATTTTGTACTTACCAGATGTGTATATAGTGACTATAGATGAGAGTAAAACGAGTGTCAGAAATCCCTCCATCTTCTTCTGCTCGTCACACTGTTTGTTTGACTCTGTTTCTCCTCTTCTCCTCACACACACTGAAGAAACTGGCTCCTGTCAGTCCCCTAAAGAGAGAGAGACTCTCACAGCTGCCAATGACACTCACTGTTACCTTATTAGACACAACAGAGGAAATCATCAAACATAATCACTGACAAATCACAAAGCAGCATTTAATATTTTCTCCATATATATCAATAAAGTGTGAGCGCTGATGAGCGGGACTCCTCCTCCAGTGTGAAGAGTCACTTCACTGTGGACAGACTCGTGTCAGTCATATGTCAGCGTGGAGAGAAAGTCACACTAAACTTACAGGAGATTGATAGAGAAACACTGCAGGTTATATTCAGCATCAAAGCCTGTATCTACACACACAACATACAAGACTGATGACTGACTGCTCACTACTGAAACTTGATTTCACACACAAAAAATACTTTTGCTATAAATATTGAAGTTTTAATAAGTTCCTTTTTGTGCATTAATTAAGTGTATTTTACATTCTAACCAAGAGATTAATAAACAGTGTGTTAATTATAAATAAAATGAAATGGACTGTTTTGTGTACAACAAACAGAGGGCTATTCAGATTATATTTGTAAATAAGCATTGGTTTCTGTTCCAAAGTTATTCATTTGGCATCATATTATGCATTTGTAGCTGTTATGTGTGTTCAGTGTGTTTGATAGTGTAATTCTTGATTCATCCACCAGATGGAGACAAAAGATCTTGTTATTGTAAAAAGGAGCACACAGGAGTCTTGACCTTGTGGACAAATTGAGATACTTTTTTGCAACAACAATTGAAATTGATCAGTTCTCTTTGTCTTGTCTACAGCTACTAGTCTTTAATTTAATTTAATTTAACATAGAGCTTATTTTACAGCACATGTATTTGAGTGATATTTGTATTTTATTTAGGTTCTTATAATAATAATTAACATAAAACATATAATAATCATTATATTATAAAGCTATAATTGACAAAATAACTTTGGTTGACTTCCTTTGAAGTGTTTTACCTTCAAAATAAATAATTTCTCACATTCCTCTGAAAGATTGTCCAATATCACTTTGAATTACAAATAATATAGCAAATACATTACAAAGAAATTGGCAAATGGAAAGAAAAAACACAGATGAAGTTAATAAGCAACAATATGTGGGAAACCTTTGGAAAAACAGAGAGACTAATATTAGAAAGACCTAAAAAATTTCACAGAAAATCATATTGTCATCATATTCTAACCCTAAAGTCGTTGTCGATCTGTAGCCTATAAGACCCCAGATAGCATGTCATCATTGAAACAATGTTGACTCAGTGTTGATGCGTCAACGCTAATTGCACTGAATTAACGTTACAAAGTAATGTTGCTTTAGTATCACTCTTGCACCCTCAGTTAATGTTGAAACTATGTTGAACAAAAAATCAATGGTAATGCTATTGAATCAACGTTACACTATGATTGATTATACATCACTGCTGTTGAATCAATATTGAAAAATAATCAATGGTAATATTGTTGAATCAACGTTACACTATGATGTTGAATCTACATCGCTGCTGTTGAATCAGCTCTGAAATTAACAAAAATAACCAATGGTAATATTGTTGAAACAACGTTACACTATGATTGATTCTATATCACTGATGCTGAATCAATATTGAAATTAACAAAAATAATCAATGGTAATATTGTTGAATCAACCTTATGATGTTGAATCTACATCACTGCTGTTGAATCAGCTCTGAAATTAACAAAAAATTATCTTTGGTAATATGGTTTGATCAATGTTACAATGTGATGTTGATTCTAAATAGATTTTGTTGAAAGACTGAAAATATAACTGAAAAGGAATGTCAAACAATGTTGCCATCTGATGTACCAAGTTAATGTTCAAATAACATTAATATTTCAATCACACTTCAATGATGCGTCAACAAATTCCTGAGCATTTCAAAATTTGGCGAAAACCTTTTAAAATGTAAATTACACCTTTCCAGCAGTTGAGTCAATTTATTTTATTCAATCAATCAATGACAAAAAATATATTCAAATATCATTTTTTTTAAAGAAATGGGGAGAAATAGGACAAAAGCATTTCAACCTTTAAAAATAAAATTGGCTTCAGAAGTCTGATGTCATAACTACAAGTGGTCCAACGGTTCAGGTTTTTAAAAATCTTGCATCAGACTAACTGCCTCTTTTCCTTTGGGTACTCTGAAATCTGAAAAAGAAAGCATGATGTTACTCAAGAACGAGTCAATTCAGTTGTCATTCAATAATGTTAATATACCTACTAAACACAATATGATTCACTTTTTTTTTAAAGTCACTGAAAACAAAATATTCTAACTACGATTATAGTATCGTAAAATTCTGTTTATTTATTTCTATGAATGCCTTAATATCAAAAGAAAGCACTAGCAGGGGTGTCGGATTTTATCTCCAGCCCTAATTAAACACACCTGAGGCAGATAATCGAGGTCATCAGATCAATGAACACTTCCAGGTGCTGGAGCTAAACTCTTCATGAAGAGGAATAACGGTGCGTGTCCACTACAGCGGCAAAACTCCGCTCAGTGCCGCTGGCAACGCTATAACGTCTCCGCTTTGGGGTGTGTCTGTTGCTAGTGTGTTTAATCTATGTTTTTTTTTTCAACATACACACAGTATAATCATCAGATGCACGCGATTACATTCGGAAATAGACTAGCTTTGTTTACATTTTGCCCCAAGCAAAGATATCCCGTCAATTTTATAAACTTTTATAAACCCAGCTAGTATAATCACAATGAACACATCTAAAATGATGTATTTAACATATATAACAACTACAAAGCGTCTAATTTGTAAACAAAATTATTTACGCACAAAACCAGCATAAACTCCAGCACAATTTGCATATTTTTAAAATATCAAAACAGACGTCACATCCCGAACCGCACATCAATTGGCTGCCGACCGCGTTTTTCGCTTGATATTTGCATAAAGTCGAGAACTGCCCAACCTTTTGACGCTCTCAACGCTTTCTCCGGTCCGCTGTCAATCCCAAAATGCACTACGCGAGCGTGAAGCTCGACTTCCATAGGAATGAATTGAAAACGCTCGCTCCGCTCCGCTCGCTCCGTGCCAGTGGACACGCACCGTAACAACGCATTCTCATCCTTTGGCGTCATATTCGGTTGTTTAGTCTGACGTCACGCGTGACGTTTAGCCTCTTCCGGGCCCAAGCGCTCCGCTCGTCTTTCAGATCCTAGACTACATAAAACCTTTTCTTAAAGGGCTTTTTTCGCTTCAGTGCCAGTGGGTGTTACTAGGGATTAAGGGATAGCACCCACTGGCGCCAAAGTTTCTTCATTCGTTTAAGATTTGTAACTTACCTTATCAACTGCCGCCATTTTCTCTTATATTTCTCGTCACAGGGAAAGCAGTAGATGACAGTTAAATGTCACTTGTTTTTTTTAACTCCGATCTATTTAAACTACACGGGAACACGTTAAAACTCCGGCGAAAGCGGTAGGTAGGTAGAGAGGACCCGGCCTTTGGACCCGGAAACAGGAGCGCTTACGTCACGACTTAACAAACGGATTGAGAATAAGAAGATGACGTCACGCGTATAACTCCGCGTTGCATTGTGGGAAGGATCCGCCATCTTGGGAGGATACGCTATCCGTTGTCATGGTTACTTCAACCGTGAGACCGAGAGAAATAGTGACAGAGAAGGAGAGCAGCTTGATATTTGTTTGCATTTTTGCGATAAGGCACAGTTTCTTGGGAATAAATGAAGCAAAAGGAAAGGGTCTCTATCGGGAGAGACTAAATAACAACACTAAGCAGCGTTATTTAGAGAAACTAGTTGACATCAACATATATACAGTATGGACACGTACGACCTGCTACAGAATGGACGAAAGACCCAAAGCACTGCCACCTTTCACATACCCTGACATGGTCAATTACCTGGTTTATGGTATCAGTGCCTAACGTTACTGCCCACACAATGCAACAGTTCAGAAGTTTTAAGTCATTAACGTTAGAAGCTTATGAACAATTCTGCTGCGCCTGGGTGCAAAAGAAACCCTAAAACCGGTAACGTTAAACTGTGAGAATTCAGTCAAACTTGATGTTTCAGGCCTCATTCATATGTGGAAATAAATCTGATACAAATCAGATACGTGCATTTGCACCATGCAACGTCAAGCGAACAGGACATTCCCCTGTCAATGCGAATCATACTTCATTAAAAAAAGTGTCTTTTTAAACCATTTCACGGTACAGATATATCTATAACAAATTAAACAACTCTAGTTGAATAACAGAGTATTCATTTTGTTCGTTTGTGTTAAATGAAAGGCGAACTGTGCTGAAATGTATGTATTGCTTTTGAAATCATGCTTTGTCACTGTTGCTGCTGTCAGTTTATCGACAAGCCGTTTCTCTAAATAAAGCTGGCTAGCATTGTTATAAACCCGATAGAACCACTTTCATTTCTCTTCCTTCTCCATATCTTCCAAAGACACTGCCGTGTATCGCTGAAATGTAAACAAATACTGCGCTGTGCTGTCTCTCTCTCTCGCTATTTCTGGCATGTTTAGTCGCGCCTCTGTGAAGTTCTGAAGGCGTTACCTCTGGCAACCGATAGCGTCTCCTCCCATCATGGCCGACCGGCTCAGACCCCGCCCAAATCGGCACGTGACTCCTCATTCTCAATAGGTGACGCCATATGACATTTCGTCGAAATCCTCCGCACATGGCACCCTTTAGCGTCAATATAACACGCACTGTTATGGGTAGGTTTAGGTCTGGGGTAGCGTTAGGTTATGACGCCTTGGGATCTGCGTCTCATATTGACGCTAAAGGATGCCATGTGCGTAAGATTTCGACGAAATGTCAAAAGCGTCACATGCACCTCTGGGCTGAGTTTCCCGAAACCTTCTTAACGCTACGTCGTTCTTAAAGGGATACTCCACCTCTGGGAAGATGAATGTGTATTTAATATTGGTCATTTATATAGTAGAAATTTGAAATTATTTTTGAAATTGAAGCATTCTAGACTGAGAAAAGGCAGAAAATGTATTTTTTACTCATGTGGCTGCAGACAACAACTCCCAGAATGCACTTGCTTTGCTGCCCTTAAGGCCACTCCCAAACTACGCCTACCGGTTACAGGCGGCAGAATCCAAAAATGGATACAACTAGGCTTGCTTTGATACATCATTTGATAAATATTTCCATCGAAATGGTGCTAAATTGCATTGTACCGGGATGTACTAGCCTAATGTATATAACACAACTTACACTTTCACACTAAAAATATGATGCAAGGCAGGACCATGTCAACAGAGTAGCTTAGTAGCTCTGCATATGAACTGTTTTCTTCCAATTGAAATCACTATTTCTCTAAGCTAATACATTATCTAGGCTAATCCATACTCTAGTAACACTAAAGGTTTATAAAAAGAACCACAACCAATGTGAGTTATAACTTTTAATCAAAAAATATCTGTTTCCATCGGCGCACAGCGAGAGCACTGACACCGCCAGCCTGCCCCAGCGCGAGTCTGGCTGGGCTCAGGGGTTTCATTTATAAAACTTTGCGTAGGATTTGCGTCAGAAGTGGCGTACGGATGAAACATAGGACGTGTGTACGCACAGAAATATTCAGATTTATAAAACCGTGCGCACGCACATCCTACGCAGCTTTCCCTTAATAAATCACAATCAATTCTAAATGTAGCGCAGCTTCATGTCACGCCCATAGCTGCCCATAAATAGTCCGTGAAACGCCCATAGTTGCCCATAAATAGTCCGTGAAATGCCCACAATTTAATATTCATCGATTGCGAAATCATGGCAAATACAGAGAGGAAAAACCAAGAAACTTAACTTCACTCAATGTCAAGTAGAAATTATTGTTGGTGAGGTGGAACAGAGGAGAAAATGTTGTTTGGAGGGCACAGTGTGGGCTTTACTAATGCCAAAAAGGCACTTGAGTGGCAAAAGGTTGCAGAAGCCGTTAATGCTGCAGCCTCACAACCTCGGACCGTGGCCGAAATAAAACAGAAATGGTCGGACATCAAAGTCGATGCAAAAAAGCGTCTAGCGCTCCATTATTGTGATGGCATAGGCCTAATGGCATTTTATTTCCATCCATTTGATTGCATCTGACAAGCTACAGATGTGTTATGAGGATGAATTGCATAACATGCCAATATTATTTCAGAACATATTTCACTTTTCTTTTAGCAAATATGTGTTAATTTGCATTTCTGTTGTAATCTTCGTTTGATTTTGTTTGTTTTACACTGCAGATCGATCAAACGGGTGTTCGTGTAGTAGGCTGTTAATTGTAGGCTAATACTTGCTTTGTGAAGTCTTCATTTTATTTATGAGAGGCAGTATTGCCATTTCTTTAACACAACGGTCTACACTTTCACACACTTTCACGTGTTTCTTCCATCTGCCGACGGTGTCGCCATTTCTCATTTCACCCGTTTTTGTGCGTACGCCTGGGTCAGAGCGTGCGTGAAGGACCGCACATTTTCCCGTCAAGTTTGCTTTTTATAAATACCAATTATTGCGTAGAGAGCGGCGTATGCCTTCTTTTGTGCGCACGCAACGTTTATAAATGAGGCTCACGGTAATTCGAAAATACTACTGGTTTTCTACTGATACAAAGCTTAATGCTAAATCCTGGAGTATCCCTTTAAGTTTCACCTTACTGTACCTTATCGTTAATACGTGTTTCCCGAAACATCCTTAGTTAAGTAGCCTATACCTTCTGTAAGTCATACGTTCGGAAGGTTGGTCTGGACCACTCTTATGGAGCTATAACTTATCACTGTTGGCAGTTTACTCCGCTAGTGGGCACCACTGCAAAAAGCTTCTTTATTCTTCTTCTACATAGTCTATACGAATATTATTTTAAATTTATTACACCCAGTGTTAATTCAAGTGTTTTCATGCAAATAATAAAATTGTCATCACACTGATTGTAGCTTTTTAATTAGGCTATATTATCCAAAGGTACATCAGCCGGCAAACCATTCGAAAGTAAAGGCTTATTCGTCTATTTAAAGAGAATGACTGGTGGGGAATTTGGTCAAACTATGGCAGCGATACAACGAATAGTTGTGCTAAATCAAAGACGGCGCCGTCCGCGAAGCCATTTAGTGTAGGCCTATGTGCACTATTATATTCGCAAAAACTTTAGTCCCCTGGCTACCCTGTCAGAAGATACAATTCAAAAGAAAGTTCGCCTGCCACGACAGCAAATTCAGCAGCTTTTAGATCTTATTAGTCCGGAACGGAACTCGACGGAACCACCCCCTCAGCCCCGAAATTCAGCTGCTTGCGTCTCTCCATTTTTATGCAGTGGGGAGTTTTCTGGAGGTGGTTGGGGATGCATATGGACTGAGTAAGACCTCGTGTGGCAGTGTGTTCGTTCAGTCACAAACATCCTGCTCCGTCATGCCACAGATTATATCCGCATGCCTTCCGCCAGGCACGAAGTGATGGAGGCGCATCAAAGCTTCCATGCCATTGCCGGTATACCAAAAATAATAGGGCTTGTCGACGGGACACTTATCCCCATAGCCAACCCATCAGCACCTCTTGCCTTGGCAGCACTGGCAAAATCGTGCCACTTGTTACGAACAACTTCCCACTCTCTCTGTGGGCTTGAACTTGATGCTGCCATTTTCATGGCAATGCGTTCCCAGGTATCTTTTTTCGTTTTGTTGGACACAGTTGTCCGAAAACTCAAAAAAAGTACATCTTTGTGGAGTGCCACCTCGCCTAAAAGGATGGCCATTTCAGTTGGATTAAAGCTGGGGGCTCTCCTCTTTCTTTCTTTTTTTTCCACTATAGCTATTGATTAAATGTTTCGCGTGTTGCGCTTTTATTGAGTAGGTTTTTTATTTAAATTTTAAAATTTTATTTACACCAATAATGTGATGCAGCTGCTGGGCAATCAACCCTGGTTGTGGAGTAAATAAAGAAATTATAGAAAATATATTATGATAATATAAGTGGCCCTTTCTAATGCAATGAAAGCATAGGGACAGTTACTGTAGTGGATTAGACGCATGACACGTTTGAGCACGAGGTTGTGCGTTCGCGCACTCTTTCCGAAATTATATAAAATATCCAGGGTTTAATTTAGTTTGCAATTTGTAATTTTTTATTTTTTATAATATCCCATGAGTCCAAATAAATGCAATTTCCACTATTTCTGAAGTGCTTCTTTTAAAAAAGAACACCGCCTTCTCACATTATGCAGTGAAGCAGCCACTGCACAAGAGAATAATTGATTCTCGAGCCATCTATATCAACAAATTCAGCAGCATCGCCACGGACAGCACCGGGTAACGTCAGCACCGGGTAACGTCACACGTAAGAAGGTATATCTTAAGCGGTAGTAAGGCATGGTTCGAGGAACACACCTAGAAATGGTATACCTTGCTTTGGCTCTCAACGAAGGCGGTCGCATTTTCTTCCCCTCCTCTCCCTTACTTCCCCTGCTTTGCTCCTCTCGTCTCGTCTACTGTCTTGTACTTTGAGAGACTCTCTCCGCACTGCTCTCCAAACTAAGAAATTATGGATTTGATCAACTGGTCTCTCAACGCAATTGACACCATCTTCTCGACTAGAAGCTTGGGTTCGGGGGAACCTGACTGCCCTGCCGGAACGTTCGCAGCTGGCTACACGATGGACGCGTGGGAGAGGTGGCGGGTCGTGTGTTTGGCCGCTCTTTCCGTGGAGGACATTGAAGATATCTACCTATTCGGAACCATGATAACAGGTTTTCTGCTGATTGGATCGGGCATTGCCCTGGTTTATCGAGGAATTAAGAAGACGGTGACAGCTGTCCAAAGCCCCACAAGGCTGCCCGTCATGATTGAAGCGGTGGGCAGAGCTGTCAGCACTCAGACTGTGACTATGAACCACTATATGGATAACATCATGGAGAAGCTCACAGCTTTGCAAAGGCAAATGGATCGTTTCGGAGACCAAAATGGACCAGGAGCTGTGTAAATCGGAATGCGGCTACCGTCCCAAGACCAAACAACCCCAATCTTATCTGCTTTCGGCCCCCCTCATCCAGCACTGGCCTTGGCCAAGGCCGCTGTTGGAACAACAACTCCCCCGGAAGAGCACTGCAGCGAGACGCTCTTGCGTTCCTTCTCCCACTCCCCACAGACACCTGCTGATTGTTGACTCTGTCTGGGACCTGATCAGGGTCGTCTCCATGGCAACTTGCTGTGTATCGCTTTGACAATCCTGCGGACTTGAGGCAACTAGATTATGGTGCTGGCTTAGCGACTCTCTGCAGGCCTACACATACACGAACTCTTACATATATACAGATATGCAATCACCCCCCACCCCCCACCCTCGCCCTTCAACGCTTTGTACCACCAGTCTGACAGGCGGGTCTGTGACCAGCGCCGAAAATGGCTGCAGGCCGGATGGCTGCCTGCCTGTGCTGGGTCACCTCCATCCCCCACTCCCCTACCCTGTTGCAAGTCTTATGTGTTCATGTTGTACTGATATGTGCTAATGTTGCTGAGGTGTTTTTTACTGTTCCCAAACTGTACTCCTCACAGGAGCATAGTCTGGGGGTTGCCTTTTTTTTCTCCTCACCTCTCCTCATGTTATGCTGTATTTTCTTCCTCAATGCTCTGTCTTCCTGTCCTGTCTACCCCCTTGTCATATTGTATGTATGTTTGTATGGACAGGTTGATGGCTAATCTCGCTGGTACTTGTGACTAGTGACAATAAAGGCTACTACTACTACTACTACTTCAGTTAAGTTAGCCTATACCTTAAGAGTCTTCGTAGCGCGCTAAGAGACAACGTTATTGGGAAACTCAGCCTATACAGCAATATCCACTTACTGGTATGGCGCCCGCTCCGTTCTGTCTGAACGTTTCCCGAGATTCCCGATACAGTACTTAGTTGATTTAGCGTATCAACAATTTAGTTAATACAGCGGCCAACTCAATCCATGACCACGACTGAAAAACAATGTTTCCATTTATTGCACAGAAACTCGCCGTGTTCACAACGACATGGAACGTCAAAGCGATCTTGGCGTCACATCCATCTTGATACTGTTCATGTTTGAGGTTCAATCCCATCATCAGGTGTTCTTGCTTTATTGAGAGGTGCTGAATCTACTTCTCTCAGAGAATGGTCAATACTCCTGTTGACAAATTTTGTTTTGCTTTCCCCCTAATAAAAATAATAATAGATCAGTAGGCCCTACGTTCACGAGGCTATTCCAGCAGGACATAACCACCTGTGACGATTACTGGAACTATGCAGTTG
The DNA here is from genome assembly GCA_036326025.1 of Chrosomus eos. Classification (NCBI taxonomy): domain Eukaryota; kingdom Metazoa; phylum Chordata; class Actinopteri; order Cypriniformes; family Leuciscidae; genus Chrosomus; species Chrosomus eos. The sequence continues at coordinate 2,875,506 of CM070822.1, read as the reverse complement.
GTAAGGCCTATATCTGTTGGAAAAAAGGTGTGGAGGCTTACATCTCTTTTCTTTTAACCAAAGACAATTTTTGTCAAGATGTTTTATGATTTATTTGGAATTACATTTATAATGAATTGTGTGTTGTATTGGAAGGATGTGGGAGCCTATATGCTTTGTTGAATCTAAAAAAGGTAAATTATAGGTAATTAATGTGATCTTGTTTCCACATTCATAAATGTAAATATCTTGTTAAACCTCTTTTTTGATTTTATGAAAGAACTTTAAAAAGACCTCTTTTCAAAAAGTTTTCAGTGTCATGTAATTCTCATACATTTTCAATGTTTAATTTGAATTTTATTATGCCTGTCTGAGTAAATTAATTTTTGAACGAGTTGAAAAGTTGTTTTTGAAAAGAAAAACCAAGAATGTTCAACCTCAACCTGCTAGAGCTAATGCAAAATATTCATTATCAAACACAAAATAAGTATAAGACTAAAAAAGTTTAAAAGTCTTTAAATTTAAAATGGAACATCACATAATAAAGTGTGTGTGATCGGTGTTTAAATGTGTTTATTTATTGATGACCAAAATTATAGGTAGAATTATTTTTGCATACCTTTTTGTTGTTATCAGTAAAAAGTATTTAAATAAAATTGCATTGGGAATTGTTATGCTCTAAATTTATTTAAAATGTTGTCATTGGATAGTGCTGTCAACTGCCTAAAATACTGTAATTCGCCTAAAAATAAAAATTTCACATTTTCTTTTGTCCACTATCCTCCAAATGCTCTTTAATAAAAAATAAAAAAAAATCACAAAGTTCATAAAAATTCGTTAATTGATTAAAAAAAACATATCTTTTGAGTATGCATTGATACCAATTTAAAAATAACAGGCCAAATACTGAAGACTGAATATTTTTGTTATCAAAATCTTGCTACACATGTAACATTTCATACAAAAATAATTGAAATAGCATAAAAACATAAGGCACTGATGCATTAGAAACAACATAATCTCCCAGTAGCTCCAGTAACTGTAATATAATTTGATGAACACAAAGTGGGTGTGGTCAATAAGTCACATGGCTCCTCCCTCTTTATTTGACTTCTCCCTCACATCATCATAATCTGTTTTTAAAAACAAAAGCAAATTCATATTTTTCATTGTTGTAAATGCATCAAGCTTTTGTTTAAATGAGCAACATAACAAATAAAAACAGATATAGGCTATAGAAGAGTTACAATAACCTACCCAACAGGTTTCTGTCATCTTCATTGCTGTTCTTCACATCATCATACTCCTGATCTCCCTCTGATTCACATGTGAAATAAAACCTCACATTATAATTTGTAAATCAGCTTGTGTCACTGATGATGTCATTGATCTCTTTCCCTCATGACTGTCTGAGATTATTAGATTTACTCCTAATAAAGTCATGATGATTCATTAATGGAATAAATGCATGTGTGACTCACCTGTTACATCTGGAGCATTCTGTCCATTAATGATGACATCGTCATAATCCTCTGGTGTGTCCACTAAACATACATGAAGATATAAACAGAGCAAATGTTACATCATCATATGCATAATTTCAAAGGTATATTGTGAATAGTTTGAGTAAATCAGTCACATCTGAGAAGAAAGTGAATTCCACCCAATTTACAAAACAGAGCTGAAGGCACTGCAAACCAAAAGCTATCAGTGCATAAAACATTTGAAGCCACTCAACTTAACCAAATATTATATTCTCGAATTCAATAACATTCAAACCATCTTGGTCATATGACTTGATAATATAAGATTTGCTAATATAATGGGTTTTATGCCTCCAGATAAAGTCATAATTTTTTTGATTACTTGTTTTTGTGAAGAGGGAGCCAAAGCAAAATCAATCTAGATAAATATTCAACTTTGGATAGAAAAATTATCCCAAAAATTGAGAGATCTCACTGCAACCAGTAATTCAAGAATCCATTGGCATTTTGCAACTTATTTTCAAAATGTTCAACCTTCAAATTTTTGGTAACTGAGATACCTAAATATTTTACGTCTCTTTAACTGGGATGTTAAACAAAGAAGCAACTTGATTGGGTGTAGGGCCATAAACTCACATTTTATTCAAATTAATTTGAAGGCCTGAAGCCTCAGAAAATGAGTTAATAATAGAGATAGCCAGCTTTGTTTTGTAAAAATGTTGTGTCATCTGCTAGATTGATTGCTAAAGTTTTTCCACATACATTTAATTTCTTCTCCGTTAAATCATGAAATTGGACGAAAGTTATCCACATAACTCTGGTCTTTATCTGGTTTAGAGATTAAGGTAATGAAACCATTGATAGATTCATAGTGGTGCCCAATGAGCCGTCTACAATAGATTCCACAAAACCATTAAATAGCAAGAGTTTGATATCATTCCAAAAAAAAGGTAAACACTAGCCATCAGGACCAGGAGATTTGTTTATCTTAAGATTTTGAACCGCTAAATAAAGTTCTTCAATACGTAATTTGGCATCTCAGTGATCTCTCCAATGATTGTCAATTTGGGGAATGAAATGTATTATTTTCACAAATTGTTATAATGTTTAGAGTTTGGAAGAATACACTGTCACTTTAGAACTTGTGGATTTTCTTGCTTATTAGAGTAGGATCCTTGCTTTCAGTACCATTTATCATTAATGAGTGTATTGAATTGTTAGTTTGTCGTCTTTTTTCTAAACTACAAAAGAAAGAAGTACTTTTCTCACCCTCTTCTCCATTTATCTTTAGAACGAATACATGCACATTTGGCTTTTTTAATGTAAACATTATCCAGTTCTACATGCAGAGAAACCATTTTACATTTTTCAGAATCATTTTAATTACTTTTACTACAGTATTTGTTAATCTCATAAATAATATTATGTTCATGTAGTCCCTTAACTTTAGCAAGAATTTTTCTGTAAGTAATAGAAAATTCACAAATTTAAATTTAAGATACATCCATCTGGCTTTGTGAGAAATGAAGTTACTATAATCCTTAATTTCCTAAATTAAATCTTTTTAAAATCTTCTTGTTATGATTTGGTTTAACTAATAAAGATGCTGCAGTGATCTGTGAAGGCACTGCTGAAATAGAGTAGTCTTTATAACAGTAAATTATCTGAGATAAGCCAATAACCAATTCTCTACTTGCTGGAATCATTGGGTCTTGACCAAGAGAACTGCCTGAGATTAGGATTAAGATACTGTATCACCACATATCTATCTAAGATTAGTGCAAAAATGAGAAATTAAAGGGTTTGGACGATTGGCACTGCTTTTGGGTGGCTGTCTGTCATGTGTCTCTTCTGGTGCACTATTAAAGTCCACACCTACAACAATATTATCTGTCGGTATAACTTCTGTAAATCAGAGATATAGACGATACCTCATGAAGTAGATCTTGGTTCAGTTTAGAATTATTGTGACCATATACATTGATCAAAATGAAAAAATATATTTTCAATGTCTAAAAATCAAGCATCACGTTAGTTCAGGCAGGGCCACGTCAGCCATGTCCTGGACAACCAACACCTCCTGCCTGGTCAAGAAGGCACACCAGCGCCTTTTCTTCCTGAGGACACTGAGGAAGAATCAGCTTTCCTCGACTATCCTGGTGAACTTCTATCGCTGTGCAATAGAAAGCATCCTGACCAACTGTGCTACAGTGTGGTATGGGAGCTGTTCTGTTGCAGAGCGCAAGGCCGCCCAGCGCATCACTGGGACTCCACTACCTGCCATCGAGCACATCCAGAGGAAACGCTGTCTGCACCGAGCTCGCAGCATCCTTAAGGACTCCTCTCACCCAGCCCACAGACTGTTTTCTCTCCTTCCCTCCGGTAGGCGTTTCAGGTGCCTCCGGACCAGGACCAGCAGACTAAAGAACAGCTTTTTGCCCAGAGCTGTCTCTTTACTGAACTCTAACCCTCACTGATCCCACTCCCCTCATATACTGATAAACTCTCCTCTCCCTCCTCATACCTGCCTCCATTTTGTTATTTGCAATGCTATAATGTTCATTTGCACTGCTGACTATTATTATAGTAACAACTGTTTACATATGCGTCTTGCACTACTTACCTGACTGGAATATCAATTTGCACGGCCGACTGTTTATTTACAGTACCAATTGTTTACATATACATTTGCAATACCGTAGTTTAACTGTAATATGCAATTATTTTCCACTGCACTTTCACTCGGATAGCTTGTGTCCAACTTAATTTGCACTACTTTAAATCCATCTGTATATATATTCATAGTACATATTCACCTGTAAACTATGCTTTAGTAATAACCACCTGTAAATTATGTTCATTGTACATATCTGTAAAAATTCTGTTTATAGTAATATCCATCTGTATATTATATTCAGTACATATCTAGCTGTAAATTCTGTTCACAATAATAGTTTTCTGTATATTATATTCATAGGACTAATCTATCTGAAAAATTCTGTTTATAATAGTATTCAATTCTATATTTATTCAGTATCCTGTATCATATCCATGTACTGCACTTATGGAACCACTGTATATTCTGCACTTGCTACTATTGCACTTCTGGTTAGACCCAAACTGCATTTCGTTGCCTTGTACCTGTACTTGTGTAATGACAATAAAGTTGAATCTAATCTAATCTAATCTAATCTAATCCAAGCTCGCATCAGCTGATAGCCAGCTGTTCCTCACATGTACCAATCCAGTGTGGACATCTATCACAGCGGATAATTTCAATTCCCATTCCTTCAGCATTTCCCCCATAGCATCGCATTCAAACTCCCTCCTCCAACACCAACTCCACCCAACCGAATCTTTAATCAATCTGACTTGTTTTGTTTTTCCGTACAGGTCACTACATTGCAAGCATTTTCTATCATGTATTTGTATATCCACAACTCATGTAAATGAGAATTGTAATTATGAATGCATATACTGGTTCTGTGTCCCATGCAGGGGGGTTTAACTTGCTGCCCTCCCCACTCTGTACAGACATAGCTATGGACAGGCATGGGAGTTTTCCCAGAACAGAACCATACCGCCAACACTAACTGTATGCTATAATTGTAATACATTTATATACTTGGCGAAGTGGTCCTGACTGAACTACCACAATGCAATGACCACTGACATCAATTTATTATATTTTAGTTATTGAATACAACTGCAGTTCCCACCGAGTGTAAGGATCCATGGCTAAATAAAACTTTATCTCCTCATTGACTGGACCAAAAGCAGCATCACTTACAAGAGAGTGCGTTTCTAGTAGAAAAATACAGTGAGGGCCACTACCTTTACAATACAAGAACATTGCCTTTCTTTTGACCTTGTTGTCCCGAACGTTTAATGACATGAATGAAAACGGTAACTTAACTGGGAACATAAAATAATAAATAAAATAAAGGAAAATGTAAATAAAGAGCAAGCGCTGGAACGAAAGAGAAAAGTTCCACAAGCTTGTTTAACAACAAACATACAGTATCTTCTTACAACCTAGTGTTTCTCCAAGCCATCATATCTCACACCATCCTACCCAGAATCAGTTCAAGTAAACCATTATTTTGAGTCAATGCTGATCAATCAAAGGCCACAGCGATTCTCCTTCGTAAGATCCTCAGTGAATCTGACTCTGCGGTAGAGAGACAGACAGACGAATTCTTGGTTGATTTCCACATTTCTTCCCTGTATTTCCACATTATAAACTGCACGATCATCTGCATTGGTTTCCTTTGTTCCTTCTTTCCAATTCAATTCACAGTGTCAACATTGTTTTCCATTTTCTGAACCAAGTGCGGTGCAATTTCAGCAATAAGACCAATCACTTCCATGCGTGGATCCTCATCCTCTCCTTTAGGCCGTTGATCTGAAGGTTCAATCTTCTCTTATACTGCTCGAGTTCAGATGTTCTGCTCTCCAGGTCTTTGTGTGATGTTGTTAAACCCAGGAGAGATTTGCTCGTTTTTATGCACTTTTCTTTGCATTCTTTTATTTCAGTGGGATTAAACTCAACAGCCTTTGAAATCTCTGCAATCATGACACTGTTCACACATCTGATTCACCATTTCTTCTCATTTTTGGTCTTGTGAATCAAAACGAGTAATCTAGAAGTGATGGCTTGCAGCAAAGTTGCATTGGTGATGTTTTCGTCGTGAGATATGAATTTTTTTCGAGGTGTTTGATTTATTAGCTGTGAACTGATGACGAATCACAACGTTTCATTGTTAGTTTGGCCTGTACCTTCATCTCAGAGACGTCTGACACCGAAGCTGGGGCCGTGCCTTGAGCCGAAGGAATGGAAAGAAGGAAATAATCTTTGCATTTTGAGGACGGAAAACAAACGCCCAGGGTCCAAATAATATTTTAGGTAGGTGTAGAGAATTTTGAAGCTTTCAAATCAAAATTGGGAAATTACCTAGGCAGCTTGGTAAAAACATACATGTGCTCAGCCTGCCATTTTAGCTGAAACCCACCTTTTTTAATATCAGAGTTCTGTCCACTCGTCACGACATCATCATAGCTCTTAGGTGTGTCTTCTACAAATTTAACATGAGACATAACATACAAATTATAATGTAAATATATATTTATATACACAGCTTTTATATATTTGAAATATTTAATATTCTAATACAGAATAACAGAACGACATCTGTCTCACGATCTGGTTTCAGTCCATCAGTGATGACATCATCATAGTATCCCGGTGTGATTTCCTTCATCAGCTCTTCTGCATCAAAAAATTTTTGGGTAAATACATAATATTTTGGGAAACAAAAAATACTGTTGATGGTTTTGAGACCATTCAGGTTTTTAAATGATCTAATAATGAATCATGTGATCAGTTAACTGACCTTTCAGGCAACTGCCATTGGTGACGTCATCATAATATGCAGTCTTAAACTCTTTTTCTAATAGGATAAAAGTTTTAATATTGTGAACAGTTGAATTATTGGTCACATCTTTAATTTAATTTGGGTATTATTTTTAGGTATTATTTTGAATAAATGTCAGCTGTCTAACCTGAGAGAAGCTCATCAGCATCTTCATACCCAGAGTGCAGTTCTTCAGATACGAGACTTCCTGTTAAAGGAGAGCAGAACAGTCAAAAACATGTTCATCTTTACAAACGGATTCTCATTTCTTTAGGATCATAAAGCATTGTCTTAGTGACAACACAACAAAAATATTAATTACTTGCATTTTAAAAGCATTAGAGGCAGAAATCCCAAGTTTTAGGCCTATTAGCAAACACACAAGTGTCCTCACATGAACCCATAAATCCTCACTGCCTTCCAGAAATACACACACACACACACACACACACACACACACACACACACACACACACACACACACACACACACGCACCTGCAGCTCTGTGGTTTTCTGAGAGGAATTCTGTGGTTTAAAGCCGGAGGTTTAACAGGACTAATAATAGATGAACATCAAGTGTCTGACAGACTCTCTTAATAATCATATTAAATAAGTTTCACGGCTCATGTCTCACCTCTCTGAGTGAAGTGATTGTGTCTGTGTTGAATCTCCTCATAAACGGCCTCAGTCGTCGTCCTGTGTCTCCTCTTAGAGAGAGCTGTGAGTGTAGACAGACAAACCTGCTGTCAGTTCACAACACATGACTGATCACACACTGAATAAGACACAATATGACAGTCTCTGGATCTCTCCTACCTCTCCTCATCACTCTGTTCTGCTGAATCAGTATAAGCAGTGGCACTAAGAGCAGTAAGAGCAAAACTCCCAGTACAACCACAAGCACAGAGAGAGACGCTGCTGGAGGAGTTTGTGGAGGAGTGACTGATGTTGAGCGCACTGTCTGAGAAACTGGAGGAGAAGCTGATGTTGTTGTGGCAGGAGTAGTGAACACTGACAAATCTGGCAAAACAGACACAAACGCATTCAAAATCATGCAAATACACAAATAATATTCACTATTATGTAAAAATGACTACTATTGGTCAGTGTTTTGCAGTGACCTGCACATGTGAGTCCAGCGAGCTCTTTGTGAGAACAGTCAGTGTGGTTCTTCAGGGAGAGAGGACAGTCCCACAGGTGAATCTCATTCCCTCTGCACTCGACTCTGTTCAGCCACACAACACCTTCACCAGCACCAAAGACTGAATTCCCATCAGCCCTCAGTGCGTCTCCACAACCCAGCTGCCTGCAGACCACCTGAGCATCGCTGATGTCCCACAGATCATCACAGACTGAACCCCACACAGCGTTATGATACACCTCCAGCCTCCCAGAGCACCGGCCCAAACCTCCACTCAGTCTGAGAGGAACATGATCTAAAATCACACACAGCAACATCACTGACCAGCAATACATTTACAATGCATTTTATGACTATTTAAAGTTGTGACAAATTATGAATGTGGAATGTGGATTCAGTGTTCAAGTACACAGATATTAATAATTCAAGATACTGTGAGTAAAGAAAATACATCCTTATAATTATCTTACTTGAACACTGTCTCTGGTGAGGAGATTCTGAGGTGGAACATGTCAGACGACTCCGAGGAGATTCACGAGTCTGCTCCTCTAAAATTAAAACGTTAAAATTTAATTCAATACTGAATAGAAAAACTATTAATAATAATCATACTGAAAAAAACATAATGTTTTCCAACTATCTTAAATCAGTTAAATATCTTCTTACCTGAGCAGGTGATTTTGGCCGCTTCATTATTCTTACAGTCATTCTGTCCCCAGGGTGAAGATGGACACTGCCATAGAGAGGAATCATGACGTCGACAATTAAGTTTATCAAGCCAATTATGAGACTTCAGTCCCTCAGAATAACTGGGTTCACTGCCAGATCTTCCACAGTTCAGCTCTTGACAGATCAGACTCGCTGTGTCTCTGTCCATCTTGTTGTAGCATAAATTTCCCCAGGATCCATTGTAGAAAACCTCCACATTCCCTTCACAGCCCTCAGTTAACCTGATCTCTTTAAACTCTGGAAAAGTTATACAATTATACCATTATAAATGTTTGAATTCAGGTTGTGCTAAACCTAAAATATTACCAAAATAACTGGTTAATACAAGGCTAATGCATGCTAGCACTGGTAGCATCTGAAAAAGATACTTAATTATATTTGTATGATATTATGAATCTTATGTACTACTTGATTCTGCTTGGTCAATAAAACATATTTAAAAAGCGACATCCATGTCTATCAGATCATTGATACAGTATGATGGTCTTTGTTGTAAAATATGATACATCTGCTCCTGATTATCCTGGTGTTTATTTAGCAAAAAATACCAGCTGTTCATTATTCCTTTAAACATTTGAAATTATATATTTAAAAATAAATCACATTACTTTACTGTTTACCTGAGCACACGACTCCTACATCCTCCTTGTGTTGACAGTCATGTTTCCCCCAGCCTGGAGAAGAGCAGTTCCACAGGGACGTCTCATTCCCCTCACACTCCACCTCATCCAGCCATATGTGTCCAGAACCAGGACCAAACCAGGCTGGTACCCGCTGGTTACTGAGGGCCACTCCACACTGCAGCTGTCTGCACACCACATGGGCATCTTTAATATCCCAGGAGTCATCACACACTGTCCGCCATGAGCCGCTGTGAAAAACCTCCAGCCTCCCTGCACAGTCTCCCCCAGAACCCACCAGCCTGATGGACCCGTGACCTGATATTCAGAGAGAGAAAAACACATTATTGATCACTAACAACTGAAGAATCTGCCCAGATGTTGTTGTTCTCACCAAGGCAGGTGATTGACAGCTGTTGTGTGGAGCTGCAGTTGAGAGTTTGTGGAGAGCTGCAGTTCCCCAGATGAGCTTCACTCCCAGAGCACTGGAAGCCCGTCACACACTCATGACTGTGTTCAGGACTGGATGAAGAGGAGCCGGAGAAGTTCAGCACAGAGCCACAGCCCAGCTGTCTGCAGACCACAGAGGATTCAGTGAGACTCCAGGAGTCCAGCAGAACTCTCTTCCAGACCTGATGGATGGAAACTTCCAGCTCCCCCTCACACTGTCTCTCTCCAGACAACCGCACCAGACCGTCATGAACAGCCAGAGAGGAATCTGAGTGAAAGATGTGGAATTTAATCGAGATATTGCAAGATTTGTATAGGTAATTTATAACTTTTAACTTTTTTTTTTCAATAAAATCCCCTCACTAGAGCAGATGACTCCAGCATCTCGTCCATGGGAGCATTCAGCTCGACTCCATGAAGAGACGGAACATTCTGAGAGTTTTGTTTCATTCCCGTCACAATCAAACACATCGGCCCAGATTTCACCACTTCCCTCTCCAAACCAGTCTGATCCCACAACAGACACAGCAATCCCACAATTCAGCTGTCTACAAAGGACACTGGCAGCTCTCATATCCCAGCCTGCATCACACACTGTGCCCCATTGACTTATGTACTGACGCTCAACTCGACCAGAACAGAAGTCAGGACCATTGACCAGTCTGAGATCAGTGTAACCTGGACAAAGAACAGAGAGTTTAGTTAACAGTAAAAAATATGCAAAGTAAATGGTTTTTAAAAAAGTTGTTTGAAAACCTCAATTACCAGAACATAACAGTCCAATGTCATTCTCATGGGTACAGTTGTATTTTAGAGATGATGATCTTGGACAGAAAGATATATAAGACTCATTTCCTCTGCATTGAATCTCTTGTGTCCACATCTGAGCGTCCCCTTTTCCAAAAGCATCTTCTCCCAGCACCTGTACAGGAGCTCCACAGTCCAGCTCTCTACACACAACCTCTGCATCCTGCTGGTCAAAGGCAGCGTCACACACTGACATCCATGACCGATCATGATGCACTTCTACTCTGCCAGAACAGAGAGATCCCCCAATCAGCCTGACTCCTTGAATAAAAAAAGGACAATTTTAATGATATTTGCTTTGCTTCTTGACCTATTACTTTATAGAACTAAACAGTTTATTCTGACCAGTTAATTTTTTTTAATTGTCAAGCTTCTTGCATTTCACGAGTTTGCACTTACAAATAATTATCTAGAGTAAAAGAGTATGCGTATTTGATGACTGGTGTGCTGTCCAGGGGAGAGCTCATGGCCCGAACCCAGAGTACACCCGTTTTTTTTTTTTTTTTTTTCATTTAATGAATAACAGGGGAGAAAAACATTTGTAAGATAAATGTACCCAGGTTGTATTTAAAATGCATATAGTCTACGAAATGCTCAACCTTTGAACAATATGTGTTTCGTTCACAAAAGGGATTGTCTGGGACAAAAAAATGCATATTGCACACAAATTGCTTCATGTACATTCCATCTAGTAATTCAGCATGTCACATAATACATTACTTCACCCCACAGAGGCAACCAAACAACCACCTGATGTAACGTTGAATGTGGTGAGAACATTTGTATTTATCCTGGAATTATGCGGGAAAAAGGTTAGTAATTATGAAATAAGCATGTATGAGCTAAGCTTACCAGAGCAAATGACTCCGGCATCATCAATATGTTTAGCGTTTATTCCCCATCCAGAGAATCTACAGTTCATCAATGTAGACTCTGATCCAGTACACCGTAAATTAGAAATCCAGATTTTTCCTGATCCTTCTCCAAAGTAAGCATGCTTTGGTGCACTTAAAGCCTCTCCACACCCAAGTTCTCTACACACCACTGCAGCATCAGGCATATCCCAACCAATATCAAACACTGTTCCCCACTGACCATCATGAAGAACCTCCACTCTACCAGCACAGGCACTCTTACCACCTACTAATCGCACTGTTTCTAAAGGTAAAAAGGGCAGAGAAAGATAGAGAAAAAAAGAAAAACAATTGTTGTACAATATTACTCAATGATTTTATGTCCATACTTGTATAGTTTATGTCGTTCACCTACCAGCACATACAACGCTCACATCCTTGTCATAGGAACAATTGTGTGAATGTAACATTGGACAGAGAGCAAACTGATACTCGTCTCCTCTGCACTGAATCTCTTGTGTCCACATCTGAGCGTCTCCTTTTCCAAAAGCATCTTCTCCCAGCACCTGTACAGGAGCTCCACAGTCCAGCTCTCTACACACAACCTCTGCATCCTGCTGGTCAAAGGCAGCGTCACACACTGTGTTCCAGGTGTTTCCATTAGGCACTTCTAGTCTTCCAGAACAGCGGGAACCTCCAATCAGCCTGATGCCTGAAATGATTATGATAACAAGCCATTTAAAATATCAAGATATTAAAAAAAATATCCCCAAAATAAAAAAGTAAAGTATATTTTTAAGTATACTTTATGTAGTAAGAATACTATGTAGTAGAAAATTTAAAGGGTTCTATTTCTATATTTTAAGTATTTTTCTGAGAATTACATAAAAAGTAGACTGGAAGTATACTTTCTTTTAGTTTAAAAGAAGTGTAGCCTACTAATATAGCACACCTAAATGTATTACCTTTTCGTAAGGGAGACCATGGAGTGTTGTATTGCTTATAATGTTTGGTAAGTCAGAGTTTTTTTGCAGCAAAATTAAACTTGTTACAAATTAAAAGATGTTTTGAAATCTTCAACTTATTGTAAACTATTTAGAGTAATGCCAAGAACAAAGAGTGCTGTTGTTTCAGTAACATTTGTGTCAGTACTGGTCCTACTTCATTTGGCACGGTGGTTGACTATTGTAAGACTGGAAAAACTGGTTAAGGCTGAAAATAAACATTTGAACTCCCCCTCGTGCACCATTGAAACCAAGTTCTCACCTCCCTCATCCTAATCTACATTTCCCCCTCTCATTCCCCATGTGAAGATCACCCAAACTCACACAAGAATCTAAATGATTTAATGTGAATGATTATCATGTCTCCGTGTGAAATGTCTCAGTGCGACTGGTACAAATGTCTCATTTCCAAATAAGTAAAACAAAAGGTAATAAGGTTTTTAAGAGTTTAGGGATAACTGCACACAAAGGAATGTGGTCTCTAGACACACGGTCCTACCCCCAAAAGGTGTAAACTTCTGAATGTAAATATCCATTTTTAGACTTTATAATGAAATGCAGCTATAGGTGTAACGTGATGCGGTTGAATTAAAGATGAGGCAGGATCCAACTGCAGCACACGCTTTAATTAACAAACTTTACAACAGGCAAGACTAGATACAGGACTCGGGAACAGAAACAACCAACATGACGTTAAACATTAGACAAGAACTCACAAAGACAGGGCAGAAACACAGGGCTTAAATAATCAGGGACAAACGAGCTTACAGGATAACAAGGGGGCAGAGATAACAAGAAACACCTGGGATAACTAAATGACAAGACAGGGAACCACTAAACATGACAGGACACAACCCACACCATAACAATAGGGGCTCGGGGCCTGTCTGTACTTCAGATGAGCACGTGAGGCTGAGAGCAGCCGAGACTTTCAGCTTCACGTATTTCTTAAATGTCGGGTTCACATTTCTTCTCTTTATCTTTATCTCCACAGATATCATAAAAAACCTTTTCATTTATGGAGTCAGATGAAACAACAAGAGAATACATATGAGAAATGTATTGCATTTAATCAAAAATACTTTGCCACGAGAAAAGACAGTAACGCCGCCTTCACACTAGCAGTTGAAATCAGCTCCGATACGGCAGCGAAACGACCGGAAGTCATTCATTTCCTATGGAAATTCGCAGACCGCATGCGAATGGGTCCGAAACGGGTCCGAACGAGTGCGGTGCGAAGAAAATCGTGTCCGTTGGTCATCCGGATGCGTTCAAAAAATTTAACTCTTGCGAAAAGCTACGGACGGTTCCTTGCGTTGCTAGGTACTGATAAACAAACCTGAATTCTTAACTTTTAATAAAATACATAATGATTTTATAACGATAAGTTGTCATGTAATTTTTTTTATTTTCATGATTTTATAACGCTATTAGGGCAGTTAATACAATTAAAATGTAGGCTATAATCACATTTATAGCCGACCTGACATGTCAACGTCCTGAGCAACTTTCCACGCAGCAGCCTTCCTATTTATGTCTCTATAACCCTCATCAGAGAGATTATACAGAATTGTACATTCTGACAAAATCAACCTTTCTAACCTCTCCGCCATTTTTGTTCTGGCAAAATGGGGGCGTATTGCATATTACGGAGCTGATTTCAACTGCAGTGTGAAGGCAGTGTAACACGCAGAGACCTTCACCCGCTGATCGAGTCGGGCTTTACAGGGTGTAACAATATATTGTGTTACAATGTATCGCAATACAAAAACAATATTTATCATCCATAGCGACAATGTATTGTATATAGCAACAGTAGTTAACCCAAAAACAAAGTTTAGATTTATTTAATTTAGCATCAAATATGATTAACCCAGAAGTTCACACAATTGAGCTTCCGTGTTTATTAATTATTATTGATAAATAAAATAATAAATACATTATTTATTATAATACGACATTTAATATTTACAATATGTCAGGAACAGATGAAGAATATGAATATTTATAATATTTTAATGTAACGGTGTCACCAGTGCTCTATGAATATGAGAGAAGGATCAAGTAAGCATATTCAAGTTCATTCATAATGTAATACCGAATTTAGCATTTTGCAGTACTTTTTGTTAAATATTTAGTCAATTTTAGCTTTGTTTAAAGTATCATTAGATTCAGTTTTCAGTATTCTGTATCAAGCTGAATCATCACATCAGTGTATTGTCCCTTATTGACTGTCATCTAGCCCAGCCCTGGATTTGGTGAGCTGTAATACTAAGAGAACATTAGTTTTCATATTGTACGTGAATTTATTTTGTTAATTCATTTTCGTGTTTATTTTTAACATATATGTGAAAGTGTTTAACATTTAGAGTAAAATTTGTATTATGAAATTAAACGAGAGTTTGCTGATTCAGGTCATGTACTCTCAATAAACATGCATAACCTGATCACAACATAAAACACAATTTTGACTTTAAAACTTTGAAATAAAAAAAAACTGTTACTGTCATGTAGATTCTTTATATTTTTACACAGCTCTTACTGTCACATCAAGATAGTGGTCATGTACAGATTGATATAACATTGAGCCGATAAATCAGTTCTAATCAGTTAAACTGTGTTATATCACTTGTTGATTTCCACTATTTATGAACTTTGAAGATTCATTTTAAAATCTAGTACATGTTTTTGACAAAATAAATGCATCAAATATATTTGATGGTGAAGACAGAAAACCAACCTGAACAGATTACTCCAACATCTTCACTGTGACTCAGTGAACAGTCATGTTCACCCATGTTTAAATGTGAGCAGTTGAATATTGAGGTCTCTGATCCACTACAGAAGACATTATCCATCCAGATTTGTCCTGATCCTGGTCCAAAGTGAGCGGCACG